>QXEO01001151.1:0-39578 GCA_007115705.1 Dactylis glomerata
ACGTCCACGGCGGGCCGCAAAAAATATTAGACGCAAAAAAGAGGGATGCAACACGAGGACTTCCCAGGAGGTCACCCATCCTAGTACTACTCTCGCCCAAGCACGCTTAACTTCGGAGTTCTGATGGGATCCGGTGCTGGTATGATCGCATCCGACATGTTCTGCGAGCGAGTTTACCATATGCTTGCCCCTCCAGCTCCTTCTCGTGCCCACGCACCACGCTTACCCCCATTTTACCGCCCCCAAAATACGTCCACGGCGGGCCGCAAAAAAATATTAGACGCAAAAAAAGAGGGATGCAACACGAGGACTTCCCAGGAGGTCACCCATCCTAGTACTACTCTCGCCCAAGCACGCTTAACTTCGGAGTTCTGATGGGATCCGGTGCTTTAGTGCTGGTATGATCGCATCCGACATGTTCTGCGAGCGAGTTTACCATATGCTTGCCCCTCCAGCTCCTTCTCGTGCCCACGCACCACGCTTACCCCCATTTTACCGCCCCCAAAATACGTCCACGGCGGGCCGCAAAAAAATATTAGACGCAAAAAAAGAGGGATGCAACACGAGGACTTCCCAGGAGGTCACCCATCCTAGTACTACTCTCGCCCAAGCACGCTTAACTTCGGAGTTCTGATGGGATCCGGTGCTTTAGTGCTGGTATGATCGCATCCGACATGTTCTGCGAGCGAGTTTACCATATGCTTGCCCCTCCAGCTCCTTCTCGTGCCCACGCACCACGCTTACCCCCATTTTACCGCCCCCAAAATACGTCCACGGCGGGCCGCAAAAAAATATTAGACGCAAAAAAAGAGGGATGCAACACGAGGACTTCCCAGGAGGTCACCCATCCTAGTACTACTCTCGCCCAAGCACGCTTAACTTCGGAGTTCTGATGGGATCCGGTGCTTTAGTGCTGGTATGATCGCATCCGACATGTTCTGCGAGCGAGTTTACCATATGCTTGCCCCTCCAGCTCCTTCTCGTGCCCACGCACCACGCTTACCCCCATTTTACCGCCCCCAAAATACGTCCACGGCGGGCCGCAAAAAAATATTAGACGCAAAAAAAGAGGGATGCAACACGAGGACTTCCCAGGAGGTCACCCATCCTAGTACTACTCTCGCCCAAGCACGCTTAACTTCGGAGTTCTGATGGGATCCGGTGCTTTAGTGCTGGTATGATCGCATCCGACATGTTCTGCGAGCGAGTTTACCATATGCTTGCCCCTCCAGCTCCTTCTCGTGCCCACGCACCACGCTTACCCCCATTTTACCGCCCCCAAAATACGTCCACGGCGGGCCGCAAAAAAATATTAGACGCAAAAAAAGAGGGATGCAACACGAGGACTTCCCAGGAGGTCACCCATCCTAGTACTACTCTCGCCCAAGCACGCTTAACTTCGGAGTTCTGATGGGATCCGGTGCTTTAGTGCTGGTATGATCGCATCCGACATGTTCTGCGAGCGAGTTTACCATATGCTTGCCCCTCCAGCTCCTTCTCGTGCCCACGCACCACGCTTACCCCCATTTTACCGCCCCCAAAATACGTCCACGGCGGGCCGCAAAAAAATATTAGACGCAAAAAAAGAGGGATGCAACACGAGGACTTCCCAGGAGGTCACCCATCCTAGTACTACTCTCGCCCAAGCACGCTTAACTTCGGAGTTCTGATGGGATCCGGTGCTTTAGTGCTGGTATGATCGCATCCGACATGTTCTGCGAGCGAGTTTACCATATGCTTGCCCCTCCAGCTCCTTCTCGTGCCCACGCACCACGCTTACCCCCATTTTACCGCCCCCAAAATACGTCCACGGCGGGCCGCAAAAAAATATTAGACGCAAAAAAAGAGGGATGCAACACGAGGACTTCCCAGGAGGTCACCCATCCTAGTACTACTCTCGCCCAAGCACGCTTAACTTCGGAGTTCTGATGGGATCCGGTGCTTTAGTGCTGGTATGATCGCATCCGACATGTTCTGCGAGCGAGTTTACCATATGCTTGCCCCTCCAGCTCCTTCTCGTGCCCACGCACCACGCTTACCCCCATTTTACCGCCCCCAAAATACGTCCACGGCGGGCCGCAAAAAAATATTAGACGCAAAAAAGAGGGATGCAACACGAGGACTTCCCAGGAGGTCACCCATCCTAGTACTACTCTCGCCCAAGCACGCTTAACTTCGGAGTTCTGATGGGATCCGGTGCTTTAGTGCTGGTATGATCGCATCCGACATGTTCTGCGAGCGAGTTTACCATATGCTTGCCCCTCCAGCTCCTTCTCGTGCCCACGCACCACGCTTACCCCCATTTTACCGCCCCCAAAATACGTCCACGGCGGGCCGCAAAAAAATATTAGACGCAAAAAAAGAGGGATGCAACACGAGGACTTCCCAGGAGGTCACCCATCCTAGTACTACTCTCGCCCAAGCACGCTTAACTTCGGAGTTCTGATGGGATCCGGTGCTTTAGTGCTGGTATGATCGCATCCGACATGTTCTGCGAGCGAGTTTACCATATGCTTGCCCCTCCAGCTCCTTCTCGTGCCCACGCACCACGCTTACCCCCATTTTACCGCCCCCAAAATACGTCCACGGCGGGCCGCAAAAAAATATTAGACGCAAAAAAAGAGGGATGCAACACGAGGACTTCCCAGGAGGTCACCCATCCTAGTACTACTCTCGCCCAAGCACGCTTAACTTCGGAGTTCTGATGGGATCCGGTGCTTTAGTGCTGGTATGATCGCATCCGACATGTTCTGCGAGCGAGTTTACCATATGCTTGCCCCTCCAGCTCCTTCTCGTGCCCACGCACCACGCTTACCCCCATTTTACCGCCCCCAAAATACGTCCACGGCGGGCCGCAAAAAAATATTAGACGCAAAAAAAAGAGGGATGCAACACGAGGACTTCCCAGGAGGTCACCCATCCTAGTACTACTCTCGCCCAAGCACGCTTAACTTCGGAGTTCTGATGGGATCCGGTGCTTTAGTGCTGGTATGATCGCATCCGACATGTTCTGCGAGCGAGTTTACCATATGCTTGCCCCTCCAGCTCCTTCTCGTGCCCACGCACCACGCTTACCCCCATTTTACCGCCCCCAAAATACGTCCACGGCGGGCCGCAAAAAAATATTAGACGCAAAAAAAGAGGGATGCAACACGAGGACTTCCCAGGAGGTCACCCATCCTAGTACTACTCTCGCCCAAGCACGCTTAACTTCGGAGTTCTGATGGGATCCGGTGCTTTAGTGCTGGTATGATCGCATCCGACATGTTCTGCGAGCGAGTTTACCATATGCTTGCCCCTCCAGCTCCTTCTCGTGCCCACGCACCACGCTTACCCCCATTTTACCGCCCCCAAAATACGTCCACGGCGGGCCGCAAAAAAATATTAGACGCAAAAAAAGAGGGATGCAACACGAGGACTTCCCAGGAGGTCACCCATCCTAGTACTACTCTCGCCCAAGCACGCTTAACTTCGGAGTTCTGATGGGATCCGGTGCTTTAGTGCTGGTATGATCGCATCCGACATGTTCTGCGAGCGAGTTTACCATATGCTTGCCCCTCCAGCTCCTTCTCGTGCCCACGCACCACGCTTACCCCCATTTTACCGCCCCCAAAATACGTCCACGGCGGGCCGCAAAAAAATATTAGACGCAAAAAAAGAGGGATGCAACACGAGGACTTCCCAGGAGGTCACCCATCCTAGTACTACTCTCGCCCAAGCACGCTTAACTTCGGAGTTCTGATGGGATCCGGTGCTTTAGTGCTGGTATGATCGCATCCGACATGTTCTGCGAGCGAGTTTACCATATGCTTGCCCCTCCAGCTCCTTCTCGTGCCCACGCACCACGCTTACCCCCATTTTACCGCCCCCAAAATACGTCCACGGCGGGCCGCAAAAAAATATTAGACGCAAAAAAAGAGGGATGCAACACGAGGACTTCCCAGGAGGTCACCCATCCTAGTACTACTCTCGCCCAAGCACGCTTAACTTCGGAGTTCTGATGGGATCCGGTGCTTTAGTGCTGGTATGATCGCATCCGACATGTTCTGCGAGCGAGTTTACCATATGCTTGCCCCTCCAGCTCCTTCTCGTGCCCACGCACCACGCTTACCCCCATTTTACCGCCCCCAAAATACGTCCACGGCGGGCCGCAAAAAAATATTAGACGCAAAAAAAGAGGGATGCAACACGAGGACTTCCCAGGAGGTCACCCATCCTAGTACTACTCTCGCCCAAGCACGCTTAACTTCGGAGTTCTGATGGGATCCGGTGCTTTAGTGCTGGTATGATCGCATCCGACATGTTCTGCGAGCGAGTTTACCATATGCTTGCCCCTCCAGCTCCTTCTCGTGCCCACGCACCACGCTTACCCCCATTTTACCGCCCCCAAAATACGTCCACGGCGGGCCGCAAAAAAATATTAGACGCAAAAAAAGAGGGATGCAACACGAGGACTTCCCAGGAGGTCACCCATCCTAGTACTACTCTCGCCCAAGCACGCTTAACTTCGGAGTTCTGATGGGATCCGGTGCTTTAGTGCTGGTATGATCGCATCCGACATGTTCTGCGAGCGAGTTTACCATATGCTTGCCCCTCCAGCTCCTTCTCGTGCCCACGCACCACGCTTACCCCCATTTTACCGCCCCCAAAATACGTCCACGGCGGGCCGCAAAAAAATATTAGACGCAAAAAAAGAGGGATGCAACACGAGGACTTCCCAGGAGGTCACCCATCCTAGTACTACTCTCGCCCAAGCACGCTTAACTTCGGAGTTCTGATGGGATCCGGTGCTTTAGTGCTGGTATGATCGCATCCGACATGTTCTGCGAGCGAGTTTACCATATGCTTGCCCCTCCAGCTCCTTCTCGTGCCCACGCACCACGCTTACCCCCATTTTACCGCCCCCAAAATACGTCCACGGCGGGCCGCAAAAAAATATTAGACGCAAAAAAAGAGGGATGCAACACGAGGACTTCCCAGGAGGTCACCCATCCTAGTACTACTCTCGCCCAAGCACGCTTAACTTCGGAGTTCTGATGGGATCCGGTGCTTTAGTGCTGGTATGATCGCATCCGACATGTTCTGCGAGCGAGTTTACCATATGCTTGCCCCTCCAGCTCCTTCTCGTGCCCACGCACCACGCTTACCCCCATTTTACCGCCCCCAAAATACGTCCACGGCGGGCCGCAAAAAAATATTAGACGCAAAAAAAGAGGGATGCAACACGAGGACTTCCCAGGAGGTCACCCATCCTAGTACTACTCTCGCCCAAGCACGCTTAACTTCGGAGTTCTGATGGGATCCGGTGCTTTAGTGCTGGTATGATCGCATCCGACATGTTCTGCGAGCGAGTTTACCATATGCTTGCCCCTCCAGCTCCTTCTCGTGCCCACGCACCACGCTTACCCCCATTTTACCGCCCCCAAAATACGTCCACGGCGGGCCGCAAAAAAATATTAGACGCAAAAAAAGAGGGATGCAACACGAGGACTTCCCAGGAGGTCACCCATCCTAGTACTACTCTCGCCCAAGCACGCTTAACTTCGGAGTTCTGATGGGATCCGGTGCTTTAGTGCTGGTATGATCGCATCCGACATGTTCTGCGAGCGAGTTTACCATATGCTTGCCCCTCCAGCTCCTTCTCGTGCCCACGCACCACGCTTACCCCCATTTTACCGCCCCCAAAATACGTCCACGGCGGGCCGCAAAAAAATATTAGACGCAAAAAAAGAGGGATGCAACACGAGGACTTCCCAGGAGGTCACCCATCCTAGTACTACTCCCGCCCAAGCACGCTTAACTTCGGAGTTCTGATGGGATCCGGTGCTTTAGTGCTAGTATGATCGCATCCGACATGTTCTGCGAGCGAGTTTACCATATGCTTGCCCCTCCAGCTCCTTCTCGTGCCCACGCACCACGCTTACCCCCATTTTACCGCCCCCAAAATACGTCCACGGCGGGCCGCAAAAAAATATTAAACGCAAAAAAAGAGGGATGCAACACTTGGACTTCCCAGGAGGTCACCCATCCTAGTACTACTCTCGCCCAAGCACGCTTAACTTCGGAGTTCTGATGGGATCCGGTGCTTTAGTGCTGGTATGATCGCATCCGACATGTTCTGCGAGCGAGTTTACCATATGCTTGCCCCTCCAGCTCCTTCTCGTGCCCACGCACCACGCTTACCCCGATTTTACCGCCCCCAAAATACGTCCACGGCGGGCCGCAAAAAAAATTAGACGCAAAAAAAGAGGGATGCAACACGAGGACTTCCCAGGAGGTCACCCATCCTAGTACTACTCTCGCCCAAGCACGCTTAACTTCGGAGTTCTGATGGGATCCGGTGCTTTAGTGCTGGTATGATCGCATCCGACATGTTCTGCGAGCGAGTTTACCATATGCTTGCCCCTCCAGCTCCTTCTCGTGCCCATGCACCACGCTTACCCCCATTTTACCGCCCCCAAAATACGTCCACGGCGGGCCGCAAAAAAATATTAGACGCAAAAAAAGAGGGATGCAACACGAGGCCTTCCCAGGAGGTCACCCATCCTAGTACTACTCTCGCCCAAGCACGCTTAACTTCGGAGTTCTGATGGGATCCGGTGCTTTAGTGCTGGTATGATCGCTGATGACCCACCGAGATCTCAATATTCATCTAGGTTAGTGCTGATGCCTTTGATGGCAACAGGCAGTCCTTGTGCGTGGTGAATGACCAGCCCGTTGGGAACCCCAAGAGGAAAGTATGATGAGTGCAGCAGCAAGTTTTCCCTCAGTTAAGAAACCAAGGTATATCGAACAGGAGAAGGGAGACGATGACGACTGAAGGTGTTTGTGGAACCTGCACACACACAGACAAATACTTTGTTCCCAACTTGCGATGAGGTTGTCAATCTCACCGGTTTGCTTGAAACAAAGGTTATGAGTGTATCGAGTGGAAAACAGTAGAGTATGCGAGTAAAGTAAACAATGCGGGAAAAGTAAACAGGTGATTGCAATATGATTAAAATAGGACCGGGGTCCACAGTTCACTAGTGGTGTCTCTCCATAGATAAATAACATGCTGGGTAAACAAATTACAGTTGGGCAATTGATAGAATAAAGATAACGTGATATGTCAAGAAGATCACTATGAGATTCACTCTGGGCATTACAACAAAATACATAGACCGCCATCCAACTGCATCTATGACTAATAATCCACCCCCGGGGATATCATCCGAACACCCTAGAAGTATTAAGTTGCGAACAACAGATAATTGCATTAAGCAAAGTGTGTAATGTAAACAAAGCATATGCCCTTGAGCATATGAATGTTGTTTTCTCCCTAGTAGCAACAGCACATCTACCACCTTAGAGGTTTCTGTCACTCCCCCAGGTGAAATAGAGACATGAACCCACTATCGAGCATAAATACCCCCTCTTGGAGTCACTAGCAACTACTCGGCCAAGATAGCTACTAACAACGGAGAGCATGCAAGATCATAAACAACATAGAGATAACAAAAGATATAATTCAGTACAGCAACTTAATCATAAACACCAATATTCATCGGATCCCAACAAACCAACATCATAGTATTACATAACGGTGATCTCCATCATGTAGGGCAGCTCATGAGATCTAAACATGAAGCACATGGTGGAGAAGACAACCATCTAGCTACTGCTATGGACCCATAGTCCAAGGTAGACTACTCACTCATCGCTCCGGAGGCAAGCATGGCGATGAAGAAGACCTCCGATGGCGATTCCCCTCTCCGGCAGGGTGCCGGGAAGAGCTTCTGGACCCTCCCGATCTTCGGGTCCACGGCGGCGGCGGATCGCGATGTATTCTGGAAAACTGATCGGGCCTTAGGTTTTTCTCGTCAGGGGGTATATGTAGGCGAAAGGGGGCTGTCAGAGGTGGAGCCACGCGGCCTCACAAGGGGGTGGCGCGGCCAGGGGCCAGAATTTTAAGAACAGGAAAAAGTAAAGTGTGCCTTCCGGTTCGTGAGAGCTTTACTGACCGAATTTCGCATAACACTGGTAAGAGTTTAATTTGAAGAGAATATAAAAGCAAGTCAAATTTACTTGGAATAGCAAATTGATAGTAGGTATGTATGGTGGACACAATGGAAAACTTTGGCTTTTAGGAGTTGGATGCACGAGTAGAGCTCATACTCAGTACAAGGTGAGGGCTAGCAAAAGACTGGGAGCGACCAACTAAGAGAGCAATAATGGCCATAATCATGCAAAGCGACATTAAAAGAAGCATATGATGGCATTAAAAGTCAAAAACTAAATGATCATGAAGGCTAATGGCGACTTTGGAAGAGTCTAACATGTGTGAGCATGCGCCAAGTCAACCCAAATAAAGCATCAAGGAGAAAACCAAAATAATGCTTCCATACAATAAAAACAACGCATGATTTTTTCAAAGGCTCATTAAGCAATCTCAGTTATTTGAGACAAGTCATGCTACAGCAAAACCACTAAGCATACTATCAAAAAGACATCAAGCATGACATGAAAAAGCCTAAGCCGCAGTCTACACAAGCTCCTTCTTGTACCACTATTTTGCACAAAGCTTTTTCTCTTTTCCAACACCATTTGAAATTTTTATAACAACCTCTTTTGATGAAAACCAATAAAGATCAGAGGCAAAAATACACCTTGATGAAAAGATATGACAAGATCTGAACGCATATCAAGGCGAAAACGAAAACCAAAAGCAGTAGCAGACAAACTAGAATGCTCGATTTATAAGAGTGAAAACTAGAGCATTCTTTGCAAATGAAAACAAGCACATCTCCTCCAAAGGAAATTTGTTGGGGTCCAACCATTTATTGCAGCAAACAAACAAACTAAACAAACTAAGAAAACTAAAACAACTGACGCTCCAAGAAAAACACATAGTGCATGAAGCAATAAAAATATAGTGTTTTGAAAGGTGACCTGATTTTTGCCGATGAAGAAGGGGTGCCTCGGGGGCATCCCCAAGCTTTGACGCTTGTACTTCTTGGATATTTCTTGGGGTGATGCATGGGCATCCCCAAGCTTGAGCTTTTGTCCATTCTTCAACTCATCTCATCATTCTCCAATCCCTACACTTGAAAACTTCCTTCATACAAAACTAAACACAATTCTATTAGCAACATTAGTGTAAGCATAAAATATATTCAACCTCTTTTAGCTTCAGATTCCAACCCAAAACCACCACATATAAAGTATATACTACTGTAGCAACTTCCACAAGAGTTCCATGATAAAAAAGAACTCAAAAGAAAGCGATAAAGTGGCAAAAACAAATATTGGCAGAAATCTGTCAAAACTGGACAGCTGATAATGGACGAATTTTTGAGGGATTTTCCGTTGCTCAAATCAAAAAGTGTTCAACTAAGAAAAGTTTGGATATAACCTGGGGCATATACACAAGAAATCGTAGGTCCAAAAGATAAACAGAGAATTTTCACGAATTTTTACGGTGCAGCACCGAAAACAGTTTCAGGACAGCAATAACCCCAAATCTTTCCCTCACTCAAATTAGAGGCTTCTCTTGGCACAAAAACGAAATAAACAAGATAAGGAGTGGTCATTACAGTAGTATGACTTCCAAGACTCAAGAAAAAGAAAAAGTACTAAAAAGTAAACAATGGGTTATCTCCCAAGAGTGCTTTTCTTTAACGCCTTTGAGCTAGGCGCAGAAAATTGCGAATCAAGTAATATCAAGTGATGAAGCACTAGGATCATTGCGTGCCTTACGTCTCCCTTTCTTACCTTTGCTCTTGACTCTAGGAAAGACATGGTTATTGCAAGGTGGAGTAGTAAATGTTATATTGCCTTTTCCCACATCGATAACGGCGCCAAGGAGCTTCAGAATGGATCTTCCAAGTGTGATTTGTCCTTTTCCTACACATTCAATAACAAGATAATCAGTAGATATCATTCTTCCTAGGATTTTTGTAAAGACTCCTTCAGCTATTCCAAGGGGAGATATGGTGGCATTATTAGTAAGAAAAATTTCTTCTCCTCCCTCAGAAAGCTTCCAAAGGCTCAAAGATTCATAAACATCCTTTGGCATGAGACAAAATTCAGACATAATATCACAACGAGCATGAAAAGTTTCACCACTAATGGTGATTTTTATTGTAGGATACCAACTCGAAGGCTCAGAATTTATAGGCACATAATCAAAATGCTGGCGCAAAGTATTGTAGCAAGAATTCAAACTGGCAGTGTGAGTCTCAAGAGTATTAAGTCTATTAAAAATGCTCACAAGAGAGGAATCAAAATAGGTTGGCATGCTATAAATTGTAATCAACTTTCTTATAATATTGAAGGCTTGATCCCCATCACAATGAAGGAAATCTCCTTCTGCAGTAGCATCCAAAGCATATCTATAACGAAGTGAAAGTCCAAAGTAAAAGCTACTAAGAAGCAAACTCAAAGTCATTTTAGGTTCAGTTTTTCCATGCCAATCATAAATTCTAGACCAAGCTTCTTTAAAGCTTTCCTCATCTTTCTGCTTAAAGGTAAAGATCATGTCCGCGGGGGACATAGTAGTAGCAACTAAACTAGACATGATAACTAAAAACAAAGAAATAACAACTACCAAGGATTCTAATTTTTTTGGGTTTTTGATATAGAAAGCAATGCAGGTAAAATAAAGTAAAGTAAAGCAAAACAAATAACAAATTAAAGAATGTGTGTGCGAAGAACTCCCCTCGCTTGTCTTCTCTTCCTTCCCCGGCAACGGCGCCAGAAAAAGTGCTGATGCCTTTGATGGCAACAGGCAGTCCTTGTGCGTGGTGAATGACCAGCCCGTTGGGAACCCCAAGAGGAAAGTATGATGGGTGCAGCAGCAAGTTTTCCCTCAGTTAAGAAACCAAGGTATATCGAACAGGAGAAGGGAGACGATGACGACTGAAGGTGTTTGTGGAACCTGCACACACACAGACAAAAACTTTGTTCCCAACTTGCGATGAGGTTGTCAATCTCACAGGTTTGCTTGAAACAAAGGTTATGAGTGTATCGAGTGGAAAACAGTAGAGTATGCGAGTAAAGTAAACAATGCGGGAAAAGTAAACAGGTGATTGCAATATGATTAAAATAGGACCGGGGTCCACAGTTCACTAGTGGTGTCTCTCCATAGATAAATAACATGCTGGGTAAACAAATTATAGTTGGGCAATTGATAGAATAAAGATAACGTGATATGTCAAGAAGATCACTATGAGATTCACTCTGGGCATTACAACAAAATAGATAGACCGCCATCCAACTGCATCTATGACTAATAATCCACCCCCGGGGATATCATCCGAACACCCTAGAAGTATTAAGTTGCGAACAACAGATAATTGCATTAAGCAAAGTGTGTAATGTAAACAAAGCATATGCCCTTGAGCATATGAATGTTGTTTTCTCCCTAGTAGCAACAGCACATCTACCACCTTAGAGGTTTCTGTCACTCCCCCAGGTGAAATAGAGACATGAACCCACTATCGAGCATAAATACCCCCTCTTGGAGTCACTAGCAACTACTCGGCCAAGATAGCTACTAACAACGGAGAGCATGCAAGATCATAAACAACATAGAGATAACAAAAGATATAATTCAGTACAACAACTTAATCATAAACACCAATATTCATCGGATCCCAACAAACCAACATCATAGTATTACATAACGGTGATCTCAATCATGTAGGGCAGCTCATGAGATCTAAACATGAAGCACATGGTGGAGAAGACAACCATCTAGCTACTGCTATGGACCCATAGTCCAAGGTAGACTACTCACTCATCGCTCCGGAGGCAAGCATGGCGATGAAGAAGACCTCCGGTGGCGATTCCCCTCTCCGGCAGGGTGCCGGGAAGAGCTTCTGGACCCTCCCGATCTTCGGGTCGACGGCGGCGGCGGATCGCGATGTATTCTGGAAAACTGATCGGGCCTTAGGTTTTTCTCGTCAGGGGGTATATGTAGGCGAAAGGGGGCTGTCAGAGGTGGAGCCACGCGGCCTCACAAGGGGGTGGCGCGGCCAGGGGCCAGGCCGCGCCAAGATACTTGGTGACCCCAACGCAAGAATTAAGACTAGCAAACCTAGCTTCTAACATGATGGTAAATTATTCCGAATGGCACACCGAGAGAGCTCCACAAGGTAAGAAGGTAAATTCTGTTGAGGAAACCTCTTCCTTGAATGATAAGATTGATACCATTATGGCTATGCTTGCTAATGATAGGACTCATATTGATCCTAATAATGTTCCTTTGGCCTCTCTGGTTGCTCAAGAAGAGCAAGTTGATGTGAATTTCATTAGAAATAACAATTTTAATAACAATGCTTATAGGAACAATTTTGCTAGTAACAATTATAGGCCGTATCCTTCTACCAATGGTAATGGTTATGGTAACTCTTATGGTAATTCCTACAACAACACTAGGGCCGCGCCCTCCGAGCTTGAGGTAATGCTCAAGGACTTCATCGGTAAACAAACTGCTTTTAACAAGTCTATTGAGGAAAAGTTAGGCAAAATTGATATTCTTGCTTCTAAAGTTGATAGCCTTGCTCATGATGTTGAACTTCTGAAACTAAAAGTGTTTCCTAATGATGTGAATGTGAGCAATATTGTTGCTGCCGCTAATGCTACCCAAGTTGGAATTGATAAAAATATTAGATTGTTAGCGGAATTGCATGCCAGGTGGGAAAGAGAAGATGAGATGGCTAGAGAGATGAAGGTATGTACTATTACTACCTCTAATGATGTTGCTCCTACTGATATCAACCCTCTTACTTTGATTGGTGTAGAGAAAACTCCCACTCCTTGTGCTAAAAAGCCTAAAACTGCCAAAACTTTTTCTCAAAAGAGTGCTGAAATTTTTCGGAGTGTGGGAGATCATAGTTCTATTTCTTTTAATGATTTTGATGTTGATGGCTGCAATATATCTGAGGTTATTTTGTTCTTGCAAAAGCTTGCTTTGACTCCCAATGCTAGTTCTTTAAATATTGCTTTTACTAAGCATATTACCAATGCTCTTATAAAGATTAGGGATGAAAAGTTGAAGCAAAAAGCTTCTGTTCCCAAGAAGTTAGAAGATGGTTGGGAACCTATCATTGATATGCATGTTAATGGTTATGATTGCCATGCTTTATGTGATCTAGGTGCTAGTATTTCTATCATGCCTAGAAAGATTTATGACATGCTTGATTTACCACCGCTTGAAAAATGTTATTTTGATGTTCCTATTGCTGATGTTGCTAAGAAGAAACCTTTGGGAAGAATTAATGATGTTCTTATTGTGGTTAACAATAACCTTGTTCCCGTTGATTTTCTTGTTATGGACGTTGAATGCCATGCTTCATGTCCTATTATTTTGGGAAGACCCTTTCTTCGAACTGTAGGTGCTATCATTGATATGAGGGAAGGCACTATCAAGTATCAATTCCCACTAAAGAAAGGTATGGAACACTTCCCTAGGAAAATAAAGAAATTACTTTTTGACTCTATTCTTAGAGCAAATTATGAGTTTGATGCTTCATCTATTGATATTACTTGATTCACAATTTTCTGCGCCTAGCTCAAAGGCGTTAAAGAAAAGCACTCTTGGGAGATAACCCATTGTTTACTTTTCAGTACTTTTTCTTTTTCTTGAGTCTTGGAAGTCATTACTACTGTAATGACCGCTCCTTATCTTGTTTATTTCGTTTTTGTGCCAAGAGAAGCCTCTAATTTGAGTGAGGTAAAGATTTGGGGTTATTGCTGTCCTGAAACTGTTTTCGGTGCTGCACCGTAAAAATTCGTGAAAATTCTCTGTTTATCTTTTGGACCTGCGATTTCTTGTGTATATGCCCCAGGTTATATCCAAACTTTTCTTAGTTGAACACTTTTTGATTTGAGCAACGGAAAATCCCTCACAAATTCGTCCATTATCAGCTGTCCAGTTTTGACAGATTTCTGCCAATATTTGTTTTTGCCACTTTATCGCTTTCTTTTGAGTTCTTTTTGATCATGGAACTCTTGTGGAAGTTGATACAGTAGTATATACTTTATATGTGGTGGTTTTGGGTTGGAACCTGAAGCTAAAAGAGGTTGAATATATTTTATGCTTACACTAATGTTGCTAATAGAATTGTGTTTAGTTTTGTATGAAGGAAGTTTTCAAGTGTAGGGATTGGAGAATGATGAGATGAGTTGAAGAATGGACAAAAGCTCAAGCTTGGGGATGCCCATGCATCACCCCAAGAAATATCCAAGAAGTACAAGCGTCAAAGCTTGGGGATGCCCCCGAGGCACCCCTTCTTCATCGGCAAAAATCAGGTCACCTTTCAAAACACTATATTTTTATTGCTTCATGCACTATGTGTTTTTCTTGGAGCGTCAGTTGTTTTAGTTTTCTTAGTTTGTTTAGTTTGTTTGTTTGCTGCAATAAATGGTTGGACCCCAACAAATTTCCTTTGGAGGAGATGTGCTTGCTTTCATTTGCAAAGAACGCTCTTGTTTTCACTCTTATTATTAATTGAGCGTTCATCTTTTTCTGCTACTGCTTTTGGTTTTCGTTTTCGCCTTGATTTGTGTTCAGATCTTGTCATATCTTTTCATCAAGGTGTATTTTTGCCTCTGATCTTTATTGGTTTTCATCAAAAGAGGTTGTTATAAAAATTTCAAATGGTGTTGGAAAAGAGAAAAAGCTTTGTGCAAAATAGTGGTACAAGAAGGAGCTTGTGTAGACTGCGGCTTAGGCTTTTTCATGTCATGCTTGATGTCTTTTTGATAGTATGCTTAGTGGTTTTGCTGTAGCATGACTTGTCTCAAATAACTGAGATTGCTTAATGAGCCTTTGAAAAAATCATGCGTTGTTTTTATTGTATGGAAGCATTATTTTGGTTTTCTCCTTGATGCTTTATTTGGGTTGACTTGGCGCATGCTCACACATGTTAGACTCTTACAAAGTCGCCATTAGCCTTCATGATCATTTAGTTTTTGACTTTTGATGCCATCGTATGCTTCTTTTAATGTCGCTTTGTCGCTTTGCATGATTATGGCCGTTATTGCTCTCTTAGTTGGTCGCTCCCAGTCTTTTGCTAGCCCTCACCTTGTACTGAGTATGAGCTCTACTCGTGCATCCAACTCCTAAAAGCCAAAGTTTTCCATTGTGTCCACCATACATACCTACTAGCAATTTGCTATTCCAAGTAAATTTGACTTGCTTTTATATTCTCTTCAAATTAAACTCTTACCAGTGTTATGCGAAACTCGGTTAGTAAAGCTCTCACGAACCGGAAGGCACACTTTACTTTTTCCTGTTCTTAAAATTTTGACATTGTGGTCTTTTATGTTGAGTTGTTATGCTTGCAAGTTGTAAGTTGGATTCTAGCCCAACCATGCTGTCATGGGGCAAGCTTTCAACATTGCACTTCCTATTTGAGTTGATATCGTGATCTTTTGTTTATGGATACCCGCTGTGTGAAATGAATTGGGAATCTTGTGAGGATCATGGAGTTTTTATATGTGTTAGGGAAACGCCGGGCCGCCAATCTAAGCCATGCATAATTCATGGTGGAAATTTGCAGCATACCCATGGTGAACATTCGACGACGCATCTCACAATAAAAAGCTAAACAATATAGCAAATAAAAGAGATGTCGAGGTGTTCATTGTCTGCTTGTCCTGTCATTTTGGTGTGGGCTTGTTCCATGTCATCGGGCACGGAGGTACCCCATTGGCGGTTCTCAATGATATGCATATACTTACAATGACAAGAGCCTTGCTTGGGACTCTAAGTAAACTAGCATGGTTTGGGTACTTGTATTCACGGGACAGGAGGTTTTCAACTTATGATTTGTTAAGCATATGCATCATAATTGTTCTCGCATTAACTTTAACCATTCAAGATGCTTATGATGGGGGCAATGAGAGCTCAAAGCCGGTAAGTACCATAATTTTTGAAGGTTATAAAACTTGCAATCACTGCTTCCCTCTGCGAAGGGCCTTTCTTTTACTTTTATGTTGAGTCACCACCTTCTTTCTTTATGCACCATTAAGAGAGCATAGTTGTCATTCTTAGTGTGATATGCATTGTCCCAATGTTCATTGATTGACTCATATTGTTGGTTTCACTTGTTCTTAAATTATTTGTATCTAGTCGCCCTCTTAAACTTTGAGGTGTCCTATGCATTTATGTTTTGCTCTCTTTGAAGGACAAGCTGAAAACCATTTGCATGTTTTCCCTATGATTTGAACACACGTTTAACTTTCATTGTTTCATTATCATGATTTTTTGTTTGTGTTCATTTGCATGTTTACAACATGGTTGCTAAGTTCTTATTGTCATGATTATATCTTTCATGCCCATGTTTTAAGTTCTATTGATCCCAGCTCACCAATGCTTACATATATGATCAAGTTTGTGTAGGTGCATGTCACCTCAAAAATTTATTCTTTTGTTATCACTTACCTACTCGAGGACGAGCAGGAGTTAAGCTTGGGGATGCTTGATACGTCTCAAACGTATCTATAATTTTTGATGCTCCATGCTTTGTTTTACACCATTTGCCTATTGTTTCGTTACACTTAGTGGCATTTTTATACATTTTCCGGAACTAACCTATTAACGAAGTGCCACAGTGCCAGTTTCCTGTTTTCTGCTGTTTTTGTGTTTCAGAAGTGATACACAGGAAATATTCTCGGAATTGGACGAAACAAGTTCCTGAAGTCATATTTCACCGGGGAGCTCCCAAACATCCGAAGACCTGACGGAGGGGGGCCACGTGGCCCCCACACACAGGGGCGGCGCGGCCTGGCCCCTGGCCGCGCCACCCTCTTGTGAGGCCGCGTGGCTCCACCTCTGACAGCCCCCTTTCACCTACATATACCCCCTGACGAGAAAAACCTAAGGGCCCGATCAGTTTTCCAGAATACATCGCGATCCGCCGCCGCCGTCGACCCGAAGATCGGGAGGGTCCAGAAGCTCTTCCCGGCACCCTGCCGGAGAGGGGAATCGCCACCAGAGGTCTTCTTCATCGCCATGCTTGCCTCCGGAGCGATGAGTGAGTAGTCTACCTTGGACTATGGGTCCATAGCAGTAGCTAGATGGTTGTCTTCTCCACCATGTGCTTCATGTTTAGATCTCATGAGCTGCCTTACATGATTGAGATCACCGTTATGTAATACTATGATGTTGGTTTGTTGGGATCCGATGAATATTGGTGTTTATGATTAAGTTGTTGTACTGAATTATATCTTTTGTTATCTCTATGTTGTTTATGATCTTGCATGCTCTCCGTTGTTAGTAGCTATCTTGGCCGAGTAGTTGCTAGTGACTCCAAGAGGGGGTATTTATGCTCGATAGTGGGTTCATGTCTCTATTTCACCTGAGGGAGTGACAGAAACCTCTAAGGTGGTAGATGTGCTGTTGCTACTAGGGAGAAAACAACATTCATATGCTCAAGGGCATATGCTTTGTTTACATTACACACTTTGCTTAATGCAATTATCTGTTGTTCGCAACTTAATACTTCTAGGGTGTTCGGATGATATCCCCGGGGGTGGATTATTAGTCATAGATGCAGTTGGATGGCGGTCTATGTATTTTGTTGTAATGCCCAGAGTGAATCTCATAGTGATCTTCTTGACATATCACGTTATCTTTATTCTATCAATTGCCCAACTGTAATTTGTTTACCCAGCATGTTATTTATCTATGGAGAGACACCACTAGTGAACTGTGGACCCCGGTCCTATTTTAATCATATTGCAATCACCTGTTTACTTTTCCCGCATTGTTTACTTTACTCGCATACTCTACTGTTTTCCACTCGATACACTCATAACCTTTGTTTCAAGCAAACCGGTGAGATTGAAAACCTCATCGCAAGTTGGGAACAAAGTATTTGTCTGTGTGTGTGCAGGTTCCACAAACACCTTCAGTCGTCATCGTCTCCCTTCTCCTGTTCGATATACCTTGGTTTCTTAACTGAGGGAAAACTTGCTGCTGCACTCATCATACTTTCCTCTTGGGGTTCCCAACGGGCTGGTCATTCACCACGCACAAGGACTGCCTGTTGCCATCAAAGGCATCAGCACTTTTTCTGGCGCCGTTGCCGGGGAAGGAAGAGAAGACTTCTGCGAGGGGAGTTCTTCGCACACACATACTTTACTTTGTTATTTGTTTTGCTTTACTTTATTTTATTTTACCTGCATTGCTTTTATATCAAAAACCCAAAAAAAATTTAGAATCCTTGGTAGTTGTTATTTCTTTATTTTAGTTTATCATGTCGTTTCCTAAGTTCGTTCTGGAGGACCTCTCAGTAGGTAGTGGTTCGATTATTGGCAAAAGTAACATTGAGGAGTTCTTTAATCACATTAGTATGCATAAGGAAGTTGAGGAAAAGTCTTTGGTTAAGTTAGCTCCTAGTTATGAAGTTGCTTCTGCTCATTTAGTTCACATGTTAGAAGCTAGGTTTGCTAGTCTCAATTCTTCTATGCAATACATGTTCCTTAAGCTTGATGAAATTGAGGATCCCGAAAAGAAAGCTTTCATCTTAGAAACCTTGCGCACAGAATTTAGAGATGTTGCAATTGAGGCTAGGAAAGTTTTTAAGAAGTTTAATAAGCTTGGCTCGCCTGTTAAGGTTGTTGGTACGCCTGATGATTTTAAAACACCAATACCTTATGAACTTATAGGAATTCATGATGCTTGGGAAAAGAACTCTAGTTGGATTTGCCCTGAAAATCTTTTCGATGAAAGTAGTGTGCCAAAGCGTGATCGTAAAGGAGTTTCAAAAACTCAGTTGAACACATTTTCCTTCATTGTTGAAAAGATCTCTGCTGTTGATTTTGATGCTTCATCACTTGATATTACTTGATTCGCAATTTTCTGCGCCTAGCTCAAAGGCGTTAAAGAAAAGCACTCTTGGGAGATAACCCATTGTTTACTTTTCAGTAATTTTTCTTTTTCTTGAGTCTTGGAAGTCATTACTACTGTAATGACCGCTCCTTATCTTGTTTATTTCGTTTTTGTGCCAAGAGAAGCCTCTAATTTGAGTGAGGTAAAGATTTGGGGTTATTGCTGTCGTGAAACTGTTTTCAGTGCTGCACCGTAAAAATTCGTGAAAATTCTCTGTTTATCTTTTGGACCTGCGATTTCTTCTGTATATGCCCCAGGTTATATCCAAACTTTTCTTAGTTGAACACTTTTTGATTTGAGCAACGTAAAATCCCTCAAAAATTCATCCATTATCAGCTGTCCAGTTTTGACAGATTTCTGCCAATATTTGTTTTTGCCACTTTATCGCTTTCTTTTGAGTTCTTTTTGATCATGGAACTCTTGTGGATGTTGCTACAGTAGTATATACTTTATATGTGGTGGTTTTGGGTTGAAACCTGAAGCTAAAAGAGGTTGAATATATTTTATGCTTACACTAATGTTGCTAATAGAATTGTGTTTAGTTTTGTATGAAGGAAGTTTTCAAGTGTAGGGATTGGAGAATGATGAGATGAGTTGAAGAATGGACAAAAGCTCAAGCTTGGGGATGCCCATGCATCACCCCAAGAAATATCCAAGAAGTACAAGCGTCAAAGCTTGGGGATGCCCCCGAGGCACCCCTTCTTCATCGGCAAAAATCAGGTCACCTTTCAAAACACTATATTTTTATTGCTTCATGCACTATGTGTTTTTCTTGGAGCGTCAGTTGTTTTAGTTTTCTTAGTTTGTTTAGTTTGTTTGTTTGCTGCAATAAATGGTTGGACCCCAACAAATTTCCTTTGGAGGAGATGTGCTTGTTTTCATTTGCAAAGAATGCTCTAGTTTTCACTCTTATAAATCGAGCATTCTAGTTTGTCTGCTACTGCTTTTGGTTTTCGTTTTTGCCTTGATATGCATTCAGATCTTGTCATATCTTTTCATTAAGGTGTATTTTTGCCTCTGATCTTTATTGGTTTTCATCAAAAGAGGTTGTTATAAAAATTTCAAATGGTGTTGGAAAAGAGAAAAAGCTTTGTGCAAAATAGTGGTACAAGAAGGAGCTTGTGTAGACTGCGGCTTAGGCTTTTTCATGTCATGCTTGATGTCTTTTTGATAGTATGCTTAGTGGTTTTGCTGTAGCATGACTTGTCTCAAATAACTGAGATTGCTTAATGAGCCTTTGAAAAAATCATGCGTTGTTTTTATTGTATGGAAGCATTATTTTGGTTTTCTCCTTGATGCTTTATTTGGGTTGACTTGGCGCATGCTCACACATGTTAGACTCTTACAAAGTCGCCATTAGCCTTCATGATCATTTAGTTTTTGACTTTTGATGCCATCGTATGCTTCTTTTAATGTCGCTTTGTCGCTTTGCATGATTATGGCCATTACTGCTCTCTTAGTTGGTCGCTCCCAGTCTTTTGCTAGCCCTCGCCTTGTACTGAGTATGAGCTCTACTCATGCATCCAACTCCTAAAAGCCAAGTTTGCCATTGTGTCCACTATAAATTCCTATACATGGTATTTGTAAGCCATTCCAAAGTAAAATTTTCGTGTGCTACCTTTCAAAAACCTTCAAAATACTTCTCGTTTTGTGACACTGTTTTCAGCTCATGGGGACGTAGTGGTCGGATTTGCTATCTTCCATATTGTTTATTCCAAAAAGAAAAAAAAGAGAAAAAAAGGAAAAAAGGCACTCCTCCAATGAATGTGAATGTTGGTGGGCACCCGATGGAATCGGTTAGCCATGGTATGTGAAAGGAAAAGGTGGGGAGGAGTGCCAAGTTTTATAAAAAGAGCACGAAGTGCCAATCTCTCTCTCAAAAACTTGCTTTATTTTTGTATGGAAGATAGTAAGAACCCCATTGCCAGTCGTTGACAAAGACAACCACCTCTCAAAATCAAGTTTTATCTCTGTTTTACAAATGAAAAGCTCTAGCACATGTTTAAATCACTGCTTCCCTCTGCGAAGGGCCTTTCTTTTACTTTTATGTTGAGTCACCACCTTCTTTCTTTATGCACCATTAAGAGAGCATAGTTGTCATTCTTAGTGTGATATGCATTGTCCCAAGGTTCATTGATTGACTCATATTGATTGGTTTCACTTGTTCTTAAATTATTTGTATCTAGTCGCCCTCTTAAACTTTGAGGTGTCCTATGCATTTATGTTTTGCTCTCTTTGAAGGACAAGCTGAAAACCATTTGCATGTTTTTCCTTATGATTAGAACACAAGTTTGACTTTCATTGTTTCATTATCATGATCTTTTGTTTGTGTTCATTTGCATGTTTACAACATGGTTGCTAAGTTCTTATTGTCATGATTATATCTTTCATGCCCATGTTTTAAGTTCTATTGATCCCAGCTCATCAATGCTTACATATATGATCAAGATTGTGTAGGTGCATGTCACCTAAAAAATTATTCTTTTGTTATCACTTACCTACTCGAGGACGAGCAGGAGTTAAGCTTGGGGATGCTTGATACGTCTCAAACGTATCTATGATTTTTGATGCTCCATGCTTTGTTTTACACCATTTGTCTATTGTTTCGTTACACTTAGTGGCATTTTTATACATTTTCCGGAACTAACCTATTAACGAAGTGCCACAGTGCCAGTTTCCTGTTTTCTGCTGTTTTTGTGTTTCAGAAGTGATACACAGGAAATATTCTCGGAATTGGACGAAACAAGTTCCTGAAGTCATATTTCACCGGGGAGCTCCCAAACATCTGAAGACCTGACGGAGGGGGGCCACGTGGCCCCCACACACAGGGGCGGCGCGGCCTGGCCCCTGGCCGCGCCACCCCCATGTGAGGCCGCGTGGCTCCACCTCTGACAGCCCCCTTTCGCATACATATACCCCCTGACGAGAAAAACCTAAGGGCCCGATCAGTTTTCCAGAATACATCGCGATCCGCCGCCGCCGTCGACCCGAAGATCGGGAGGGTCCAGAAGCTCTTCCCGGCACCCTGCCGGAGAGGGGAATCGCCACCGGAGGTCTTCTTCATCGCCATGCTTGCCTCCGGAGCGATGAGTGAGTAGTCTACCTTGGACTATGGGTCCATAGCAGTAGCTAGATGGTTGTCTTCTCCACCATGTGCTTCATGTTTAGATCTCATGAGCTGCCTTACATGATTGAGATCACCGTTATGTAATACTATGATGTTGGTTTGTTGGGATCCGATGAATATTGGTGTTTATGATTAAGTTGCTGTACTGAATTATATCTTTTGTTATCTCTATGTTGTTTATGATCTTGCATGCTCTCCGTTGTTAGTAGCTATCTTGGCCGAGTAGTTGCTAGTGACTCCAAGAGGGGGTATTTATGCTCGATAGTGGGTTCATGTCTCTATTTCACCTGGGGGAGTGACAGAAACCTCTAAGGTGGTAGATGTGCTGTTGCTACTAGGGAGAAAACAACATTCATATGCTCAAGGGCATATGCTTTGTTTACATTACACACTTTGCTTAATGCAATTATCTATTGTTCGCAACTTAATACTTCTAGGGTGTTCGGATGATATCCCCGGGGGTGGATTATTAGTCATAGATGCAGTTGGATGGCGGTCTATGTATTTTGTTGTAATGCCCAGAGTGAATCTCATAGTGATCTTCTTGACATATCACGTTATCTTTATTCTATCAATTGCCCAACTGTAATTTGTTTACCCAGCATGTTATTTATCTATGGAGAGACACCACTAGTGAACTGTGGACCCCGGTCCTATTTTAATCATATTGCAATCACCTGTTTACTTTTCCCGCATTGTTTACTTTACTCGCATACTCTACTGTTTTCCACTCGATACACTCATAACCTTTGTTTCAAGCAAACCGGTGAGATTGACAACCTCATCGCAAGTTGGGAACAAAGTATTTGTCTGTGTGTGTGCAGGTTCCACAAACCCCTTCAGTCGTCATCGTCTCCCTTCTCGTGTTCGATATACCTTGGTTTCTTAACTGAGGGAAAACTTGCTGCTGCACTCATCATACTTTCCTCTTGGGGTTCCCAACGGGCTGGTCATTCACCACGCACAAGGACTGCCTGTTGCCATCAAAGGCATCAGCACTTTTTCTGGCGCCGTTGCCGGGGAAGGAAGAGAAGACTTCTGCGAGGGGAGTTCTTCGCACACACATTCTTTACTTTGTTATTTGTTTTGCTTTACTTTATTTTATTTTACCTGCATTGCTTTTATATCAGAAACCCAAAAAAATTAGAATCCTTGGTAGTTGTTTTTACTTATCTGCTTTTAGTTTTGTTACAATGAGTAATCCTGAAGTAGAAGTTCGTAGTTTCAAGCAACAAGGGGGAGAAAGTTTAAAAGATGCTTGGTACCGTATTAATAATGATCATCATAGGTGTACCAAAAAGCACTCCACCACGATCCTCCTTAGAAATTTTTATGTTGGTATATCTAGCTGGAATAGGTATGTTCTTGATACTCTTACAGGAGGTAATTTTTTGGGTACTCCCGCGTGAGAAGCATGCACTATAATTGAAAGTTTAGTGGGAGTAACACCTATTCATGTTGCTAAAACTGAGACCACCTTGGAAGAGGTGGTAGAAAAGCTCAGCTCCTTAGAAAAAAGTTTGCCAAGTATCCTAGAAAATGCTAGCCGCATTAGTGAATTGATAGAAAGCATTGGTAAGAGAATTACCATTTTAGAGGCTAGCACTACTCATGACAATCAAAACTTGAGGATTGGTAAACTAGAGGAGTCTATGGAAACTCTTAGTGTAATCTTTTCTTCTCTTAAATTTAAGAAGGAGAAAGTGTTTGTTGGAAAAGAGCAAAAATTTATGTATGTTCCCAAGGTTTCTGCGCTTAAATCTCAACATGTTCTTAAGATTGGTAAGACTCTTAGTTCTACTAAGGGTGACTTGCAGGTTGAATCATCTTTGGGAACCTTCAAAGAGCCTACTGAGGTAACTAGCACTTCATCTATTGATATTACTTGATTCACAATTTTCTGCGCCTAGCTCAAAGGCGTTAAAGAAAAGCACTCTTGGGAGATAACCCATTGTTTACTTTTCAGTACTTTTTCTTTTTTTTGAGTCTTGGAAGTCATTACTACTGTAATGACCGCTCCTTATCTTGTTTATTTCGTTTTTGTGCCAAGAGAAGCCTCTAATTTGAGTGAGGTAAAGATTTAGGGTTATTGCTGTCCTGAAACTGTTTTCGGTGCTGCACCGTAAACATTCGTGAAAATTCTCTGTTTATCTTTTGGACCTGCGATTTCTTGTGTATATGCCCCAGGTTATATCCAAACTTTTCTTAGTTGAACACTTTTTGATTTGAGCAACGGAAAATCCCTCAAAAATTCGTCCATTATCAGCTGTCCAGTTTTGACAGATTTCTGCCAATATTTGTTTTTGCCACTTTATCGCTTTCTTTTGAGTTTTTTTGATCATGGAACTCTTGTGGAAGTTGCTACAGTAGTATATACTTTATATGTGGTGGTTTTGGGTTGGAACCTGAAGCTAAAAGAGGTTGAATATATTTTATGCTTACACTAATGTTGCTAATAGAATTGTGTTTAGTTTTGTATGAAGGAAGTTTTCAAGTGTAGGGATTGGAGAATGATGAGATGAGTTGAAGAATGGACAAAAGCTCAAGCTTGGGGATGCCCATGCATCACCCCAAGAAATATCCAAGAAGTACAAGCGTCAAAGCTTGGGGATGCCCCCGAGGCACCCCTTCTTCATCGGCAAAAATCAGGTCACCTTTCAAAACACTATATTTTTATTGCTTCATGCACTATGTGTTTTTCTTGGAGCGTCAGTTGTTTTAGTTTTCTTAGTTTGTTTAGTTTGTTTGTTTGCTGCAATAAATGGTTGGACCCCAACAAATTTCCTTTGGAGGAGATGTGCTTGCTTTCATTTGCAAAGAATGCTCTAGTTTTCACTCTTATTAATTGAGCGTTCATCTTTTTCTGCTACTGCTTTTGGTTTTCGTTTTCGCCTTGATATGCGTTCAGATCTTGTCATATCTTTTCATCAAGGTGTATTTTTGCCTCTGATCTTTATTGGTTTTCATCAAAAGAGGTGTCTTTAAAAATTTCAAATGGTGTTGGAAAAGAGAAAAAGCTTTGTGCAAAATAGTGGTACAAGAAGGAGCTTGTGTAGACTGCGGCTTAGGCTTTTTCATGTCATGCTTGATGTCTTTTTGATAGTATGCTTAGTGGTTTTGCTGTAGCATGACTTGTCTCAAATAATTGAGATTGCTTAATGAGCCTTTGAAAAAAATCATGCGTTGTTTTTATTGTATGGAAGCATTATTTTGGTTTTCTCCTTGATGCTTTATTTGGGTTGACTTGGCGCATGCTCACACATGTTAGACTCTTCCAAAGTAGCCATAAGCCTTCATGATCATTTAGTTTTTGACTTTTGATGCCATCGTATGCTTCTTTTAATGTCGCTTTGTCGCTTTGCATGATTATGGCCATTATTGCTCTCTTAGTTGGTCGCTCCCAGTCTTTTGCTAGCCCTCACCTTGTACTGAGTATGAGCTCTACTCGTGCATCCAACTCCTAAAAGCCAAGTTTGCCATTGTGTCCACTATAAATTCCTATACATGGTATTTGTAAGCCATTCCAAAGTAAAATTTTCGTGTGCTACCTTTCAAAAACCTTCAAAATACTTCTCGTTTTGTGACACTGTTTTCAGCTCATGGGGACGTAGTGGTCGGATTTGCTATCTTCCATATTGTTTATTCCAAAAAGAAAAAAAAAGAGAAAAAAAAGAAAAAAGGCACTCCTCCAATGAATGTGAATGTTGGTGGGCACCCGATGGAATCGGTTAGCCATGGTATGTGAAAGGAAAAGGTGGGGAGGAGTGCCAAGTTTTATAAAAAGAGCACGAAGTGCCAATCTCTCTCTCTCAAAAACTTGCTTTATTTTTGTATGGAAGATAGTAAGAACCCCATTGCCAGTCGTTGACAAAGACAACCACCTCTCAAAATCAAGTTTTATCTCTGTTTTACAAATAAAAAGCTCTAGCACATGTTTAAATCACTGCTTCCCTCTGCGAAGGGCCTTTCTTTTACTTTTATGTTGAGTCACCACCTTCTTTCTTTATGCACCATTAAGAGAGCATAGTTGTCATTCTTAGTGTGATATGCATTGTCCCAAGGTTCATTGATTGACTCATATTGTTGGTTTCACTTGTTCCTAAATTATTTGTATCTAGTCGCCCTCTTAAACTTTGAGGTGTCCTATGCATTTATGTTTTGCTCTCTTTGAAGGACAAGCTGAAAACCATTTGTACGTTTTTCCTTATGATTTGAACACACGTTTGACTTTCATTGTTTCATTATCATGATCTTTTGTTTGAGTTCATTTGCATGTTTACAACATGGTTGCTAAGTTCTTATTGTCATGATTATATCTTTCATGCCCATGTTTTAAGTTCTATTGATCCCAGCTCACCAATGCTTACATATATGATCAAGATTGTGTAGGTGCATGTCACCTCAAAAATTATTCTTTTGTTATCACTTACCTACTCGAGGACGAGCAGGAGTTAAGCTTGGGGATGCTTGATACGTCTCAAACGTATCTATAATTTTTGATGCTCCATGCTTTGTTTTACACCATTTGTCTATTGTTTCGTTACACTTAGTGGCATTTTTATACATTTTCCGGAACTAACCTATTAACGAAGTGCCACAGTGCCAGTTTCCTGTTTTCTGCTGTTTTTGTGTTTCAGAAGTGATACACAGGAAATATTCTCGGAATTGGACGAAACAAGTTCCTGAAGTCATATTTCACCGGGGAGCTCCCAAACATCCGAAGACCTGACAGAGGGGGCCACGTGGCCCCCACACACAGGGGCGGCGCGGCCTGGCCCCTGGCCGCGCCGCCCCCTTGTGAGGCTGCGTGGCTCCACCTCTGACAGCCCCCTTTCGCCTACATATACCCCCTGACGAGAAAAACCTAAGGGCCCGATCAGTTTTCCAGAATACATCGCGATCCGCCGCCGTCGACCCAAAGATCGGGAGGGTCCAGAAGCTCTTCCCGGCACCCTGCCGGAGAGGGGAATCGCCACCGGAGGTCTTCTTCATCGCCATGCTTGCCTCCGGAGCAATGAGTGAGTAGTCTACCTTGGACTATGGGTCCATAGCAGTAGCTAGATGGTTGTCTTCTCCACCATGTGCTTCATGTTTAGATCTCATGAGCTGCCCTACATGATTGAGATCACCGTTATGTAATACTATGATGTTGGTTTGTTGGGATCCGATGAATATTGGTGTTTATGATTAAATTGCTGTACTGAATTATATCTTTTGTTATCTCTATGTTGTTTATGATCTTGCATGCTCTCCATTTTTAGTAGCTATCTTGGCCGAGTAGTTGCTAGTGACTCTAAGAGGGGGTATTTATGCTCGATAGTGGGTTCATGTCTCTATTTCACCTGGGGGAGTGACAGAAACCTCTAAGGTGGTAGATGTGCTGTTGCTACTAGGGAGAAAACAACATTCATATGCTCAAGGGCATATGCTTTGTTTACATTACACACTTTGCTTAATGCAATTATCTGTTGTTCGCAACTTAATACTTCTAGGGTGTTCGGATGATATCCCCGGGGGTGGATTATTAGTCATAGATGCAGTTGGATGGCGGTCTATGTATTTTGTTGTAATGCCCAGAGTGAATCTCATAGTGATCTTCTTGACATATCACGTTATCTTTATTCTATCAATTGCCCAACTGTAATTTGTTTACCCAGCATGTTATTTATCTATGGAGAGACACCACTAGTGAACTGTGGACCCCGGTCCTATTTTAATCATATTGCAATCACCTGTTTACTTTTCCCGCATTGTTTACTTTACTCGCATACTCTACTGTTTTCCACTCTATACACTCATAACCTTTGTTTCAAGCAAACCGGTGAGATTGACAACCTCATCGCAAGTTGGGAACAAAGTATTTGTCTGTGTGTGTGCAGGTTCCACAAACACCTTCAGTCGTCATCGTCTCCCTTCTCCTGTTCGATATACCTTGGTTTCTTAACTGAGGGAAAACTTGCTGCTGCACTCATCATACTTTCCTCTTGGGGTTCCCAACGGGCTGGTCATTCACCACGCACAAGGACTGCCTGTTGCCATCAAAGGCATCAGCACTTTTTCTGGCGCCGTTGCCGGGGAAGGAAGAGAAGACTTCTGCGAGGGGAGTTCTTCGCACACACATACTTTACTTTGTTATTTGTTTTGCTTTACTTTATTTTATTTTACCTGCATTGCTTTTATATCAAAAACCCAAAAAAAATTAGAATCCTTGGTAGTTGTTTTTACTTATCTGCTTTTAGTTTTGTTACAATGAGTAATCCTGAAGTAGAAGTTCGTAGTTTCAAGCAACAAGGGGGAGAAAGTTTAAAAGATGCTTGGTACCGTATTAATAATGCTCATCATAGGTGTACCAAAAAGCACTCCACCATGATCCTCCTTAGAAATTTTTATGTTGGTATATCTAGCTGGAATAGGTATGTTCTTGATACTCTTACAGGAGGTAAAAAAAGAGGATTTTTATTGTAGTACCTAGCGTGTGGGCCACCCCTGGCCCCTCTCGACTCCTCCTTCTGGCTCCGTGATTCTTCTGTGAAATTATAATTTCTGGGTATTTTTCTGGAATTTTCCTGATCTTCAAAATATGGTCTTCTGATGGTCCTTTTTCCAGCAGAATCCTGACTCCGGCAGCATCTCCTCCGATGATCATCAAACATGTGAAAACAAAGGAAATAACATAAGTATCATGTCTAAATATGAAATATATCAATGAATAACAGTAAATTATGATACAAAATAGTGATGCAAATTGGACGTATCAACCCCCCCAAGCTTAGACCCCGCTTGTCCCCAAGCGAAAACTAAACTCGGTAAACATGACCACGGGTTTATGGAGTGAAGTGTCGATAATCAAAATACGAACAAGAAGCATCACATTCACTAAGGCACAAATTATAATAGACAGCAACTTCCCTTTATAAGATGTAAACTTGCAATAGGTAAAAGGGAATCACATATAAGAATGCACAAGGTAAATTATAATTGGCAATGGCAAACCTTAGTTCTTGGTCAAGGGATGGAGAACAAACTATTCTCTCTTTTAAACGGAGCCTTTTAAAACAGAGCTAGTATAGCAAAGACTATATGCTCAACAAAGTAAACTTTTGCATTCAAATAAAGCTTTCAAAGATGTATTCCTTCAGACAAAAGCATTACACAAAACAAGGAAGATAATAAACATGATTAAACGGATCAACATATGGATGAGTGAAACATAACAACTCAAATGCTTGCTTGAGATAGAGGGAAATAGGTTGACTCGACATAAAAGTAAAAGATAGGCCCTTCGCAGAGGGAAGCAGAGATTAAACATGTGCTAGAGCTTTTCATTTGTAAAACAGAGGTAAAAATTGTTTTGAGAGGTGGTTGCTTTTGTCAACGACTAGCAACAGAGTTCTTGATATCTTCCATACTAAACAAGTGAGAGCGGTTCCGAGATGTTTAATTAGTTGGCACTTTGGTGCTCTTTAAAAAACTTTGCACTCCTCCCCACCTTTTTTCCTTTCTCAAACCATGGCTAACCGATTCCATCGGGTGCCGACCAACTTTCACAATCCATTGGAGGAGTGCCTTTTTCTTTCTTTTTAGATTATAATGGTCTGACCAGCTCCCTTGCAAAATTAATGACGAGCAGATGAAGCTGCCTAGTCGAGGGGTACTTAATTTAGTATGGAAGATAACAAACCCATCCACTACGTCCTCATGAGCTAAAAACAGTGGCACAAAATGAGAAGTGTTTGAAAGTTTTTGAAAGGTAGCACATGAAAATTTACTTGGAATGGCTTAAAATACCATGCATAGGAATTTATAGTGGACTCTTTGGAAGTGACTTGGCTTTTGGGAATTGGATGCACGAGTAGAGCTCATACTCAGTACAGGTCTTTGGCTAGCAAGGCTGGGTAGCAAGCATAAGAGTTGCATGAAACAAACAAACATATATATAATAAGAACAATCATGCAAACTCCCTCGAAAGTACAATGATTTTAACTTTAAGAATAACAATGCTTATAAGCCAAACATAAGGAAAAACTGAAGTGATGTAACTACAAGCACTTCTTTATTCTTTTCTACTCAAACTTCAAGGTAAAGTTGCTACTGACCAAGCTAGGTTTGCCAAAACCAACTGAATCTACTCATGCTCCCAATGTGATACCAATACCAATCAACAAGACTAGTCACATAAGAGAGATTGCAGACTAACATAAAGTGTGCGAAAAGTAAACGATAAAACTTCTCATTAATATTTTATTACCGCAACTCACACCAAGGGATACAAAGATAACTAACTAAAGAGGATACTTCCAACTGCAAACTATTCTATATGATAACTTCTCTATTCATGATAAGACTCTACTTGAAAAGTAAATAAACAGAAGGTAATGATGTGATACTGCGGCACTCCCCCAAGCTTGGAACAAGCCAAGGGGATGCCTATACCGATGACGAATTACTCCTTTGGTGGTGGCGGTGTAATCATGATTGGGGTGAGAAAATCCTCAAGCATCCTGCGAAGCCTATTGTTCTCCTCTCGAAGTATCTCCACCTCCATCCTAAGAGCTCGATATTTATCGCACAACTCATTGGTGACCCGAAGGGCTTCCACTGATGCAGGGTAGGAGCTGAGGTCAAGAATTGGTGGTATTGGCCCCTGCAAATTATGAGAAAAAGCTCGTCCAGTGTTAATTGATCCTGCAAAAATAGGCTCTCTTGTCCTTGATCCAGCGGTAATCTGTCCCTCCTTCAGCTTGGGATTTTGGTGATCATCCTCCGGAGGTGTCTTCTTCTTGTCCCCACTTGAAGAGGCCATGACTTCCCCAAGCTTAAGATCTACTCCTGACAAAAACAGCTTGAAACAAAACACGACGAGAAAACGATATACAGACCTCGGGGACTCCGGGGGGTTAAATAGGTGAAAATTAGACATCGAAATGAAGTCACAGGAGGAAACCGGGACGGAAAAGAGTTCCGAGGCAATCTCACACGGGGGTGGCGCGGCCAGGGGTGGGCCCGCGCCACCCATGTGTGAGACCCACACGGACTTCTTTTTCTCCTCGTTTTCGTCTCATGATTTTTCATATTTATTAAAAACAGCAAAAATATTAAAAGAAGAACTTTTCGCGAAACTTTTCTGACTAGAACTGTTACCTATTCGAAAACGAACTCTGTAGGTTCCCGCAGTTTGTCTTGGATGTAATCTTCCGGAGAAACTGTTTCAATAACATCAACATCTTCATTATAAGAATCTCCAGAAATATAATGTTTGAGTCTTTGCCCATTCACCACTTGTGTAGAATCATCTTTCAATGAAGCAATCTTAATAGCACCTGAGCGGTACACTTCCAAAATAACATATGGTCCTTCCCATTTAGAAAGTAATTTACCTGCAAAAAATCTGAGACTAGACCTATACAATAGAACTTTCTCACCAACATGGAACTCTCTCTTAAGAATTCTCTTATCATGCCATTGCTTGACTTTCTCTTTGAAAAGTTTGGCATTCTCATACGCTTCGTTTCTCCACTCATCTAGAGAACTCAAATCTAACAACCTCTTCTTACCGGCTAGTTTAAAATCTCTATTTAACTCTCTCACTGCCCAAAAAGCTTTGTGTTCTAATTCTAAGGGCAAGTGACACGCTTTTCCGTAAACCATCTTATAAGGAGACATACCCATGGGATTCTTATAAGCAGTTCTATAAGCCCATAAAGCGTCATTTAACTTACTAGCCCAGTTTTTCCTAGATCTACTAACAGTCTTCTGCAAAATAGACTTGATCTCTCTATTTGAAAGCTCTACCTGCCCACTAGTTTGGGGATGATAAGCAGAAGCAATTCTATGATTGACATCATACTTAGCAAGAGTCTTTCTAAAACTATCGTGAATAAAATGAGAACCTCTGTCAGTCATAAGATATCTAGGCACTCCGAACCTAGGAAAAATAACATCCTTAAGCATTTTTAACGAAGTCTCACCATCGGCACTCTTTGTAGGTATGGCTTCTACCCATTTAGTAACATAATCAACAGCAACAAGTATATGGGTATAGCCTTTTGAAGGAGGAAAAGGACCCATAAAGTCAAATCCCCAACAATCAAACGGTTCAATAACTAGAGTGTAATTCATAGGCATTTCATTGCGTCTAGAAATATTTCCAACTCTTTGGCATTCATCGCAAGATAAAACGTACCTTCTGGCATCCTTAAAGAGGGTTGGCCAATAAAAACCTGATTGTAGAACCTTCTGTGCGGTCCTATCTCCAGCATGATGTCCTCCATAAGCACTGCTATGGCATTTTCTTAATATCTCTTGTTGCTCATATTCTGTTACGCATCTTCTCATAATACCATCAACTCCTTCTTTATATAAATGTGGGTCATCCCAAAAATAATGCCTCAAATCATAGAAGAATTTTCTTCTTTGCTGAGCTGTAAAGGTCGGAGGCAAATACTTGGAAACAATAAAGTTAGCATAATCAGCATACCAAGGAAGGTCTCGTGAAGTTACATTAATTGCAGCCAACTGTTCATTCGGAAAACTATCATTAACAGGAATAGGATCAAAAGAAATATTTTCCAATCTAGACAAGTTGTCAGCCACAGGATTTTCAGCACCTTTCCTATCTACGATATGCAAATCAAACTCTTGTAAAAGCAACACCCATCTAATAAGCCTAGGCTTAGCATCCTTCTTAGTCATAAGATATCTAATAGCAGCGTGATCAGTATGAATAGTGACTTTAGAATCAACAATGTAAGATCTAAACTTATCACAAGCAAAAACAACAGCAAGAAACTCTTTCTCAGTAGTAGCATAATTCTTCTGAGCAGCGTCAAGAGTCTTACTAGCATAATGAATAACATTTAACTTATTATCTATGCGCTGTCCAAGAACAGCACCAACAGCAAAATCACTAGCATCACACATAATTTCAAAAGGTAAATTCCAATCAGGTGGTTGAACAATAGGAGCAGTAGTTAAAGCCTTCTTAAGAGTTTCAAAAGCTTCCTTACAATCATCATCAAAGACAAATGGTACATCCTTTTGAAGAAGATTGGTAAGAGGCTTTGAAATCTTAGAGAAATCTTTAATAAACCTCTTATAGAAACCAGCATGACCAAGAACACTACGGATACCTTTAACATCTCTTGGACATGGCATTTTCTCAATTGCCTCCACTTTTGCTCTGTCAACTTCAATACCTTTTTCAGAGATTTTGTGTCCAAGGACAATTCCTTCATTTACCATAAAGTGGCATTTCTCCCAATTAAGAACAAGGTTAGTTTCTTCGCACCTCTGCAAAACTTTATCAAGGTTGTGCAAACAATTATCAAAAGAAGTTCCATAGACGGAGAAATCGTCCATGAAGACCTCCACAATTTCTTCACAAAAACCATGAAAAATAGCAGACATACATCTTTGAAAAGTAGCAGGAGCATTGCATAAACCAAAAGGCATACGTCTATAAGCATAAGTTCCATAAGGACAAGTAAAAGTGGTTTTCTCTTGATCATCCTTCTTAACAGCAATTTGAGAGAAACCAGAATAACCATCAAGGAAACAAAAATGAGTCTTCTTAGACAACCTTTCTAGCATTTGATCTATAAACGGTAAAGGGTAATGATCTTTCTTAGTAACTTTGTTTACCTTCCTATAATCAATGCACATTCTATAACCAACAACTACCCTCTGAGGAATAAGCTCGTTATTCTCATTAGGTACAACAGTCATACCTCCTTTCTTAGGAACACAATGAACAGGACTAACCCATCTACTATCAGCAATAGGATAAATAATACCAGCATCAAGGAGTTTTAATACCTCATTCCTTACCACATCCTTCATCTTAGGAATTAGGCGACGTTGATGTTCTACAACTGGCTTTGCGTCTTTCTCCATATTAATGGCATGCTGACATAAAGTAGGAGAAATCCCTTTTAAATCATCAAGAGTATATCCCATAGCTCCTCGATGTTTCCTCAATATCTCCAATAATCTTTCTTCTTCCTTTCCTGAAAGTTTAGAACTAATAATAACAGGATATATTTTCTTATCATCAATATAAGCATATTTGAGGTCATCAGGTAAAGGTTTTAATTCAAACACAGGATCTTCTCTAGGCGGCAAAGTGGTGCCCAGATCCTCCACAGGTAGATTATGCTTGAGTAATGGTGGTTGACGAAGAAGAATATCGTCAATCTCTTCTCTTTCCTTGCTAAAAACATCACTTTCGTGATCTTCCATGAATTGCTGCAAGGCATTATTAGGAGCAAGAGCAATAGAAGCAAGCTGCTCAACTCGAAAATTTTCATTAGGCGTGTCATTTTCATAAGAAGTCTTAGCAAACTTAGAAAAATTAAACTCATAAGACTCTCCATTAAACTTAGTAAAAAATTTCTCTTTCTTACAATCTATTATGAGCTTTGATGGCTTTGTTTTACACCATTTGCTAATAGGTTAATACTAGCTAGAAAAACCTAAGATACTTGGTGACCTCTGCGAGGGGAGTTTAAAACAAAGCTCCACAAGGTAAGAAGGTAAATTCTGTTGAGGAAGACAAACCTAGTCTTAGTTCTTCGCACACACATACTTTACTTTGTTTTGCTAAACATGCTTTGTTGCTCGTTGGGAACTGCCTGTTCTCCTTAGAAATTTTTAATAGAGAGAAGACTTCTGCGAGGGGAGTTCTTCGCACACACATTCTTTACTTTGTTATTTGTTTTGCTTTACTTTATTTTATTTTACCTGCATTGCTTTATATCAAAAACCCAAAAAAAATTAGAATCCTTGGTAGTTGTTTTTACTTGTCTTGCTTTATCATGCTTTCTATCAATGGTTGGTTTCTTTGAAACTAAATCTTTTTGGCAAGGTGGGTTCACGGAAGAGCAGCAAAATTATTATGAGGAACACCGCTTGTCACAAAAAGGGAAACACTTATGGGAACAAATCAATAGATTATATATCATTGCTAGAAATGTGTGCTCTACTTATAATGTTACTTATTGCTTTGATGAATCTTGTTCCTGTAGGAGGTATAAACACCTCCCTTTTCAATGTGAGTATAATGATGATGTTACCATATCTTCTTATATTAATGGAAATTATGACTTTTATGATGTGGAACAAATTGAAGAATTTATTGCTTGGAAGGGTGCATTCGAACTTGCTTATTTGCTTGAAAATACTGATGATGCACCTTATAAATATGAGGTTTATGATATACTCACATTTTGCTTTGATAATTACAAGGAAGGAAATGGCTATATTCTTTAATATCTTAATAGATGCTCTCCAATGGAAGAGACTAATGCCTTGAAGGAGCCTATGGAAGAAGAAATTGGAAGCTCAATGGATGAAAAAGAGGAGGAGAGTGATGATCAAGAGGAGGAAGAATGGAGCTACCCATGTCTACCTCCCAATAAGAGTAACTCTTTAACTAATACCTTATTTGATAGCCCTCCATGCTTAACAAAGGAGGATGAGTGTGATATTTATATTGTTGAGTTTGTTCATGATGCTACTCAAAATTATTATGAGAGAGGAAAATATGGTTGTTGGAATTCTCATGTTACTAAAACACCTCTCTTTATATTGAAAGCTCCGAAGTTGCTCTTGTTTTATCTACCCATACTTGTTACTATGTGCTTCTTTGATTTATTTTCTTACAAGATTCCTATGCATAGAAAGTGGGTTACACTTAAATGTGTTTTATATTTGCTCCTTGATGCTCCTTTTGGTTTCCATTCATATTTCTTAGGTGAGCATCTTCGCAATTTTCTGCGCCTAGCTCAAAGGCGTTAAAGAAAAGCACTCTTGGGAGATAACCCAATGTTTTCTTTTCAGTACTTTTTCTTTTATTTGAGTCTTGGAAGTCATTACTACTGTAATGACCGCTCCTTATCTTGTTTATTTCGTTTTTGTGCCAAGAGAAGCCTCTAATTTGAGTGAGGTAAAGATTTGGGGTTATTGCTGTCCTGAAACTGTTTTCGGTGCTGCACCGTAAAAATTCGTGAAAATTATCTGTTTATCTTTTGGACCTGCCATTTCTTGTGCATATACCCCAGGTTATATCCAAACTTTTCTTAGTTGAACACTTTTTGATTTGAGCAACGGAAAATCCCTCAAAAATTCGTCCATTATCAGCTGTCCAGTTTTGACAGATTTCGGCCAATATTTGTTTTTGCCACTTTATCGCTTTCTTTTGAGTTCTTTTTGATCATGGAACTCTTGTGGAAGTTGCTACAGTAGTATATACTTTATATGTGGTGGTTTTGGGTTGAAACCTGAAGCTAAAAGAGGTTGAATATATTTTATGCTTACACTAATGTTGCTAATAGAATTGTGTTTAGTTTTGTATGAAGAAAGTTTTCAAGTGTAGGGATTGGAGAATGATGAGATGAGTTGAAGAATGGACAAAAGCTCAAGCTTGGGGATGCCCATGCATCACCCCAATAAATATCCAAGAAGTACAAGCGTCAAAGCTTGGGGATGCCCCCGAGGCACCCCTTCTTCATCGGCAAAAATCAGGTCACCTTTCAAAACACTATATTTTTATTGCTTCATGCACTATGTGTTTTTCTTGGAGCGTCAGTTGTTTTAGTTTTCTTAGTTTGTTTAGTTTTTTTGTTTGCTGCAATAAATGGTTGGACCCCAACAAATTTCCTTTGGAGGAGATGTGCTCGCTTTCATTTGCAAAGAACGCTCTAGTTTTCACTCTTATTAATTGAGCGTTCATCTTTTTCTGCTACTGCTTTTGGTTTTCGTTTTCGCCTTGATTTGTGTTCAGATCTTGTCATATCTTTTCATCAAGGTGTATTTTTGCCTCTGATCTTTATTGGTTTTCATCAAAAGAGGTGTTTATAAAAATTTCAAATGGTGTTGGAAAAGAGAAAAAGCTTTGTGCAAAATAGTGGTACAAGAAGGAGCTTGTGTAGACTGCGGCTTAGGCTTTTTCATGTCATGCTTGATGTCTTTTTGATAATATGCTTAGTGGTTTTGCTGTAGCATGACTTGTCTCAAATAACTGAGATTGCTTAATGAGCCTTTGAAAAAATCATGCGTTGTTTTTATTGTATGGAAGCATTATTTTGGTTTTCTCCTTGATGCTTTATTTGGGTTGACTTGGCGCATGCTCACACATGTTAGACTCTTCCAAAGTAGCCATTAGCCTTCATGATCATTTAGTTTTTGACTTTTGATGCCATCATATGCTTCTTTTAATGTCGCTTTGTCGCTTTGCATGATTATGGCCATTATTGCTGTCTTAGTTGGTCGCTCCCAGTCTTTTGCTAGCCCTCACCTTGTACTGAGTATGAGCTCTACTCGTGCATCCAACTCCTAAAAGCCAAGTTTGCCATTGTGTCCACTATAAATTCCTATACATGGTATTTGTAAGCCATTCCAAAGTAAAATTTTCGTGTGCTACCTTTCAAAAACCTTCAAAATACTTCTCGTTTTGTGACACTATTTTCAGCTCATGGGGACGTAGTGGTCGGATTTGCTATCTTCCATATTGTTTATTCCAAAAAGAAAAAAAAAGAGAAAAAAAAGGAAAAAAAGGCACTCCTCCAATGAATGTGAATGTTGGTGGGCACCCGATGGAATCGGTTAGCCATGGTATGTGAAAGGAAAAGGTGGGGAGGAGTGCCAAGTTTTATAAAAAGAGCACGAAGTGCCAATCTCTCTCTCAAAAACTTGCTTCATTTTTGTATGGAAGATAGTAAGAACCCCATTGCCAGTCGTTGACAAAGACAACCACCTCTCAAAATCAAGTTTTATCTCTGTTTTACAAATGAAAAGCTCTAGCACATGTTTAAATCACTGCTTCCCTCTGCGAAGGGCCTTTCTTTTACTTTTATGTTGAGTCACCACCTTCTTTCTTTATGCACCATTAAGAGAGCATAGTTGTCATTCTTAGTGTGATATGCATTGTCCCAAGGTTCATTGATTGACTCATATTGTTGGTTTCACTTGTTCTTAAATTATTTGTATCTAGTCGCCCTCTTAAACTTTGAGGTGTCCTATGCATTTATGTTTTGCTCTCTTTGAAGGACAAGCTGAAAACCATTTGCATGTTTTTCCTTATGATTAGAACACACGTTTGACTTTCATTGTTTCATTATCATGATCTTTTGTTTGTGTTCATTTGCATGTTTACAACATGGTTGCTAAGTTCTTACTGTCATGATTATATCTTTCATGCCCATGTTTTAAGTTCTATTGATCCCAGCTCACCAATGCTTGCATATATGATCAAGATTGTGTAGGTGCATGTCACCTCAAAAATTATTCTTTTGTTATCACTTACCTACTCGAGGACGAGCAGGAGTTAAGCTTGGGGATGCTTGATACGTCTCAAACATATCTATAATTTTTGATGCTCCATGCTTTGTTTTACACCATTTGTTTATTGTTTCGTTACACTTAGTGGCATTTTTATACATTTTCCGGAACTAACCTATTAACGAAGTGCCACAGTGCTAGTTTCCTGTTTTCTGATGTTTTTGTGTTTCAGAAGTGATACACAGGAAATATTCTCGGAATTGGACGAAACAAGTTCCTGAAGTCATATTTCACCGGGGAGCTCCCAAACATCCGAAGACCTGACGGAGGGGGGCCACGTGCCCCCCACACACAGGGGCGGCGCGGCCTGGCTCCTGGCCGCGCCACCCCCTTGTGAGGCCGCGTGGCTCCACCTCTGACAGCCCCCTTTCGCCTACATATACCCCCTGATGAGAAAAACCTAAGGCCCGATCAGTTTTCCAGAATACATCGCGATCCGCCGCCGCCGTCGACCCGAAGATCGGGAGGGTCCAGAAGCTCTTCCTGGTACCCTGCCGGAGAGGGGAATCGCCACCGGAGGTCTTCTTCATCGCCATGCTTGCCTCCGGAGCGATGAGTGAGTAGTCTACCTTGGACTATGGGTCCATAGCAGTAGCTAGATGGTTGTCTTCTCCACCATGTGCTTCATGTTTAGATCTCATGAGCTGCCTTACATGATTGAGATCACCGTTATGTAATACTATGATGTTGGTTTGTTGGGATCCGATGAATATTGGTGTTTATGATTAAGTTGCTGTACTGAATTATATCTTTTGTTATCTCTATGTTGTTTATGATCTTGCATGCTCTCCGTGTTAGTAGCTATCTTGGCCGAGTAGTTGCTAGTGACTCCAGAGGGGGTATTTATGCTCGATAGTGGGTTCATGTCTCTATTTCACCTGGGGGAGTGACAGAAACCTCTAAGGTGGTAGATGTGCTGTTGCTACTAGGGAGAAAACAACATTCATATGCTCAAGGGCATATGCTTTGTTTACATTACACACTTTGCTTAATGCAATTATCTGTTGTTCGCAACTTAATACTTCTAGGGTGTTCGGATGATATCCCCGGGGGTGGATTATTAGTCATAGAGCAGTTGGATGGCGGTCTATGTATTTGTTGTAATGCCCAGAGTGAATCTCATAGTGATCTTCTTGACATATCACGTTATCTTTATTCTATCAATTGCCCAACTGTAATTTGTTTACCCAGCATGTTATTTATCTATGGAGAGACACCACTAGTGAACTGTG
>QXEO01001152.1:0-97320 GCA_007115705.1 Dactylis glomerata
TATACCAATTCGGATGCCGTATGTCAAATACGATGGTAAGTCCACGGTTGGCAACACCAGATGGCTCAGTATTCGTATCGAGCACGCTCTGCCGAGAAATGTTCCATACCTACGGTATGAAGTTTTGCATCGATGGACGCATCGAGTGCCTTACACTGAACTGGACTTCGACCTTAGAAGTCCACACGCGGCTCGGGTCAAAGTAGCGCCAGCCCACGTGGGTTCGAGTCGGGGGACTCAAATCTGAGTATGCTAACCAAGGTTTTTGCGGCTATGCAATTAACTGGGACCCGGCGTGAGTCCCAGGCCGGTTATGCCAATCCCTCTAGCAACCAAACTAAGCATTTTCGAGGCTCGGAATGAGCACTACTCGAATTGACAACTTTTACTAGACAAATCATTTGTATGCTTGCTATGCCTTTGTGTTTTACAGGTAAGGCGAATACGGTTTGTGCAATCAAGGGGGGAGTCCCTGCCATAGTCTTCGACTATCCCAGGCACTCGGGGGCTACCGATAAAGGAATGCCGAATAGGCCCTCGATATTCGCCTACCTGGTTTTCAGCCCAGGAGGGATACTGTCAAAGGAATCACAAAGCCCATGAAGATGTCGGCCTGGCGCGGCCCAGGGACGTGACTTGGCGTACAAGACGAAGACTCGAAGAAGGAGACCTAGTCGAATTAGGACTCATCTAGGGTTTATTCTAGCTGATTCGATCTGTAATCAACTTGGAAAACAATCCTGAGACCCAACCTTCGCATATAAAAGGTTGGGAGGGAGATCGTAGCAGGGGCTAGACACTTTTTCACCACCTCACGCCTGAGCGCTCGAAACATCAGAGCTCTCCACCTTCGGCTAGATCCAATCTACGCCACCATTGTAACACCTCCACTATAGCCACTCCATCAATAAAAGTCAGACAAGCAGGACGTAGGTCGTTACCCTACCAAGGGGGCCAAACCTGGGTAAAACCCTGTGTCCCTCTGCTTTTGTCTGATCGCTGTCGAGTTCGCCGGATCCCACTAGCGCTCCATGTCTCGAAAGCCCACAAACATGGGCATTTCTGGGCTTGAACCTTGTCAATTATCTTGCAAAGCTATCTCTCATACTCGTATTGTTGTACTAGTTTTATTTCCTAGATGTTGCAAACGTTTAGTGTGCGTAGAGTTGTATCAGCGGTTGATAGAACTTGAGAGAACGTTTATCCTACCTTTAGCTCCTCGTTGGGTTCGACACTCTTACTTATCGAAAAGGCTACACACGATCCCCTATACTTGTGGGTTATCAAGACCTTTTCTGGCGCCGTTTAATCCTGGGCATGGGAAGCCCGGCCCGACAAGCCCGGCCCGGCCCGAAAATCTCGGGCCTGGGCCGTGTTTTTTGGCCCGATGGGCGGGCCTGGGCAGCAGAAATGCGGCCCGACTGCTTACTCGGGCCGGGCCTAGGTAGCAGATTTGGAGGTTTTTGGGAAGGCCCAGCCCGAAAGCCCGACGGCCCGACAGAAAATAGCTCACTCGAGCCGGGCCTCGGCAGATTTTTTAGGCCCGACAGTCGGGCCGGGCCGGGCCTGGGCAGCCATTTTCAGTTTCGGGCTTTGTCTTGGCCCGGCCCGACCCGGCCCGGCCTGAGAGGATGCCCAGGTATAGCGCCGTTGCCGGGGAGCAATAGCGTGTGGGTGAATATTCTTGTGTGCACTTGTTTGCTTTTATCTCTAAGTAGTTTTTACTTCCAGTTTTAAGTTGTTCTCTATCTTAGTATGGATAGGGAATGCGAATTACAAAAAAAATTAGTTGTACTTGTTACCTAAAAACGTTTTCAAAAAGGAAAGTGGTTGGAAAGATGAGTAATGGTTAAGTGGGGGTCGACCTTGAACACTTGTGTTCATGCCTATGAAACCAAAACAAATCTTTTCATGGAAGCTTTTCAGTTAAAAACTTGTACATATTGTGTATATTGTATATATTGTACATATTCCTTTTTACCATAAAAGTAAAGTGATAATTGTAGTTCCTAGTTACTTGGAAGTTGATAGTTTTGCTTTGCTATCCAAAAACAGATTTTCTATGCTTCACCGTATAAAATGTTTAAAATCACCAGAACATGATATTGACCTGAAATTTCTCGAGTGCAAAGTAATGCTTATTGTCTTTCTTTCATTAGACTAACTTTTTCTGATTTGAGTTACGTAGCTATCTAAAAAAATTCGATTTTCACCGACTGTTCTGTTTAGACAGATTTATGTGCTTCACTATAAAAAATCATGAAAAATCCTAGAATAGGGTTTTGATCTGATTTTTTGTGTGTGCATAAACCTGAGATTATGATCTGTCTTTTTTTAGTTTGGAGTTTTTCGATTTGAGCTACCTAAATATCTCGTTGAGTGTCATCTTTATAGACTGTTCAGTTTTGACAGATTTCTTAGTTTATTCAATATTGTACTTGGTGTTATTAGTTTTATTAGTTTTTCGACGGACGATGGAAATCATGAATACCTTAGTATATATAGTGGCTATTGTTGAGTTTAGATTATGAAACTTGTCAATGCTTGAACATGAGTGGATTTTACTTGATGAGTACTAACCCTACTAATGAGTTTTGTGAAGTTTTATGTGGATGTAGCTTATAAGTTCTAATCAATATGGTGATATGAGATGAACAAGAAGACACAAGAGCTCAAGCTTGGGAATGTTTAGGTGCATCCCAAGAACATGTCCAAGAAGATACAATCATCTAAGCTTGGGGATGCCCGAGTCATCCCCCTATTCATCAACTAACATGAGGTTGTCTCCTTCATACTCTATATTACGCATCCACATGATATTTATTGTGTTAACTTGTATTATAATTGCTTTTATATGTCTTGGTTTTATCTTCTTTAATTTTATTAGGCTTTTTATTTAGTTTTTATTTCTTCTTTACTTTCACTTATAAATTGAAAACGACAAAAATAGTTCCTTTTGTTTTGCTTCTTTGTTTGGTTCTCTATTCTGCGCCTAGCTCAAACACGTTAAAGAAAAGCACTCTTTGGAGATAACCCATGTTTTATTTTAGTACTTTTTCTTTTATTTGAGTCTTGGAAGTTATTACTACTGTAATGACCTCTCCATATCATTTTTATTTCGTTGTTGTGCCAAGAAGAACCTCTAATTTGAGGGAGGTAAGATTTGGGGAAGTTGCTGTCCTGAAACAGATTTTGGTATTGCACCGTAAAATTTTGTGAACATTCTCAGAATATCTTTTTGACCTGTGATTTCTTGTGCATATGACCTAGGTTATATCCAAACTATAATTAGTTTTACACTTTTCTATTTGAGCAACAGAAGGTCCTCAAAAAAATCGACCTTTGCCAGCTGTTCTGTTTTGACAGATTTCTACCACTATTTGTGTTTGCCTCTCGATCGCTTTCTTTTTGAGTTCTTTTGATCACGGAACTTTTGGGGAAGTTTCTACAATAGTATATGCTTTATATGTGGTGTTTTTGAGTTGAAACCTGAACCAAAATGATCGATTTACTATTATGCTTATGCTAACGTTGCTAATAGAATTGTGTGAAGTTTTGTATGAAGGAAGTTTTCAAGTGTAGGGATTGGAGAATGATGAGATGAGATGAATAATGGACAAAAGCTCAAGCTTGGGGATGCCCATGTCACCCCAAGAAATATCCAAGAGGTACAAGCGTCAAAGCTTGGGGATGCCCCCGAGGCACCCTTTCTTCATCGGCAAAAATCAGGTCACCTTTCAAAACACTATATTTTTATTGCTTCATGCACTATGCATTTTTCTTGGAGCGTCTTTACTTTTGCTTTCAGTTTTCTTTTGTTTTGTTTTCTGCAATAAATGGTTGGACCCCAAAAAATTTCTTTTGGAGGAGATGTACTCGTTTTTCATTTGTCAAGAACACTCCGTTTTTCACTCTTATCGTTCAACGAGTGTTCTCTTTTTCTAGAACTGCATTTAGCTTTCGATTTTTGCCTTGATTTTTGTTCAGATTTTGTTATATCTTTGCATCAAGGTGTATTTGGACCTCTAGTCTATGTTGGTATTCATCAAAAGAGTTGTTTCAAAAAGGTTTGAATGATGTTGGAAAGGAGAAAAAGTTTCATACAAAAAAGTGGTACAAAAAGGAGCTTGTTTAGACTGCGGCTTAGACTTTTTCATGCCATGCTTGATGTCGTTTTGATAGTATGCTTAGTGATTTTTGTTGTAGCATGACTTGTCTCAAATTACTGAGATTGCTTAATGAGCCTTTGAAAAAATCATGCATTATTCTTATTATGTGGAAGCATTTATTTGGTTTTCTCCTTTGATGCTTTATTTGGGTTGACTTGGCGCATGCTTACAACATGTTTGACTCTTACAAATTGGCCATAAGCCTCTATGATCATTTGGTTTTGGACTTGTGATGCCATTTTATGCTTCACTTAATGATGCTTTGTCGCTTTGCATGATTATGGCCATTATTGCTCTCTTAGTTGGTCACTCCCAGTCTTTTGCTAGCCCTCATTTTGTACCGAGTATGAGCTCTACTCGTGCATCCAACTCCCAAAAACCAAGTTATTCCAAGTGTCCACTATAAATTCCTATGCATGGTATTTGCAAGCCATTCCAAGTAAATTTTCATGTGCTACCTTTCAAAAAACCTTCAAAATACTTCTCATTTTGTGACACTGTTTTCAGCTCATGGGGACATAGTGGTCGGATTTGCTATCTTCCATATTGTTTCATTCCAAAAAGAAAAAAAGGGAAAAAAGAAAAGAAAAAAGGCACTACTCCATGGTATGTGAATGTTGGTGGGCACCCGATGGAATCGGTTAGCCATGGTTTGTGAAAGGAAAAAAGTGGGGAGGAGTGCCAAGCTTTATAAAAGAGCACAAAAGTGTTAATCTCTCTCTCAAAAACTTGCTCATTTTCGTATGGAAGATAGTAAGAACCCCATTGCCAGTCGTTGACAAAGACAACCACCTCTCAAAACCAAATTTTTATCTCTCTGTTTTACAAATGAAAAGCTCTACCACATGTTTAATCACTGCTTCCCTCTGCGAAGGGCCTTTCTTTACTTTTATGTTGAGTCTCCACCTTCTACCTTTATGCACCATCTAAGAGAGAATAGTTGCCATTCTCAGTTTAATGTGCATAGTCCCAAAGTTTATCATTGATTGATTTATGATTATGGTTTCACTTGTTCTTAAATTATTTGTATCTAGTCGCCCTTTTAAACTTGAAGGTGTCCTATGCATTTATGTTTTGCTATTCCATGAAGGACAAGCTCAAAACCACTTGTTATGTGTTTCCATATGATTTGTTTCATTATTCATGATCTTTCATTAGTGTTTCTTTTCATGTTATAACATGGTTGCTAAGTTTTTATTGTCAAGATTATGTCTCTTATGCCCATGTTTTAAGTTCTTTGATCCCAACACTCAATGCTTTACTTAGATGATCAAGATTGTGATGGTACATGTCACCTAAAAAATTATTCTTTTGTTATCACTTATCTACTCGAGGACGAGCAGGCGTTAAGCTTGGGGATGTTGATACATTGCAATTGTATCTATAATTTTTTATGCTCCATGCTTGTTTTACACCAATTGCTATATGTTTTGTCTACACTTTGTGGCACTATTATGATTTATTTGGACTAACCTACTAATAGTTGCAAAAGTGCACAATGTTCTTGCTTTACACTTTGATGTGTAGGAATTACCAAGAATACAAGTGGAAACCTTGTTGGAGTCAAATTGGGACTTTCCAGAAATCTATGCCAGAACTATTTTCGAAGATGGTCATGTTACAGGTCGAAGACAGTGTCAAACGGAAAACTCTTCAGCTACAAAGTTGTAGGTAATTTCACGGCAAACGTTCTGGACATAAAATTCACCTGATTCCAAGTCCGGACGACCGAGTTAGGCCCGATCTAGTGCGGCCCAATATGGGGAGATGGGAATCCGAGAGACTATATAAAGGGAGGAACCCTAGCTCGTGGGGGAGACCTCCACCCACGAATTTGCAGCCACCAGAGCCATGTTTTCGCCTTCCCCATGGATCCCATCTCCATGGGGGAGGGCTCCCATGAAGCCATGAAGGAAGGGGGCTAAGGGGCGGCGCTCCCCCATGATGCCGGCGGCAGGGGAGTCCCCCGCGCCACCGCCGCGCCGCCCGCGCCCCTCGCTGCTCATCTCCGCCATCTTCACCACTATCTCCATCACCAACTCCTCCTATTATGCAGTGGTTCATTGATACGTCTCCAACGTATCCATAATTTTTGATGCTCCATGCTTGTTTTTACACCATTTGCTTAGTGTTTCATTACACTTCGTGGCATTTTTATGCATTTTCCAGAACTAACCTATTAACAAGATACCACAGTGCCAGTTCCCTGTTTTCTGCTGTTTTTGTGTTTCAGAAAAGTTACACAGGAAATAATCTCAAAATTGGACAAAACAAAAGCCAGACGTCCAGATATTTACCAGAGCTTCCAGAGAACCGAAGAGGAGACGGAAAGGAGCCAGAGGGCGGCCACACCAGCAGGGGGCACAGCCAGCCCCTGGCCCACGCCGGCCTATGGTGTGGGCCCCCTGGTCCACTTTTGACGCTGCCCCTTCGCCTATAAAGACCCCCCCGACGGGAAAAACCAAAACACCCGATCACTTTTCCAGAAACACATCGTGATCCGCCGCCGTCGTCGACCCGAGATCGGGAGGGTCCAGAAGCTCTTCCCGGCACCCTGTCGGAGAGGGGAATCGCCACAAGAGGTCTTCTTCATCGCCTTGCTTGCCTCCGGCGCGATGAGTGAGTAGTCTACCTTGGACTATGGGTCCATAGCAGTAGCTAGTTGGTTGTCTTCTCCACAATGTGCTTCATGTTTAGATCTCGTGAGCTGCCTTACATGATCGAGATCACCGTTATGTAATTCTACATGTTGTGTTTGTTGGGATCCGATGAATATTGGTGTTATGATTGAGTTGATGTACTGAATTTTATCTTATGTTATCTCTATGTTGTTTATGATCTTGCATGCTCTCCGTTGTTAGTAGCTATCTTGGCCGTGTAGTTGCTAGTGACTCCAAGAGGGGGTATTTATGCTCGATAGTGGGTTCATGCCTCTATTTAATCTGGGGGAGTGACAGAAACCTCTAAGGTTTTAGATGTGCTGTTGCTACTAGGGGGAAAACAACATTCATATCCTCGAGGGCATATGCTTTGTTTACATTACACACTTTGCTTAATGCAGTTATCTGTTGTTCGCAACTTAATACTTGTGGAGTTCTCGGATTGATTCGCCACAAGTGGATTATTAGTCATAGATGCAGTTGGATGGCGGTCTATGTATCTTGTTGTAATGCCCAGAGTAAATCTCATAGTGATCCTCTTGACATATCACGTTGTCTTTATTCTATCAATTGCCCAACTGTAATTTGTTTACCCAGCACGTGTTATTTTATCTTATGGAGAGACACCACTAGTGAACTATGGACCCTGGTCCTATTTCCTTTATATTGTTTTCACCTATTTATTTACTCGCACTGTTTACTTTACTCGCATACTACTACTGTTTTCCACTCGATACGCTCATACCCTTTGTTTCACGCAAACCGGTGAGATTGACAACCTCATCGTAAGTTGGGAACAAAGTATTTGGTTGTGTTGTGTGCAGGTTCCACGTTGCCGCTCGCAAAGCTAAGCTTGGATGAGGCGCCCTATAAATTGTCTGGAGCTACCGCGAAGCTAGCGGGTAGCACCTTCTGGAGTATTGGCTTTTTCCTACTGGATTGACTACCTTGGTTTCATAACTGAGGGAAAACTTGCTGCTATATTCATCAAACCTTCTCTTGGGGTTTCCAACTGGCCGGTCACTTGCAGAATTTTCTGGTACCGTTACCGAGGACTGAAGAAGAAGAATCACCCACAGCAAGACCGTGCCATCAACAAGTTTTCTGGAGCCGTTGCCAGGGAAAAAGAAGACTTCTGCAAGGGGAGTTTCGCATGCACATCCTTTACTTTGTTTTAAGTTTTGCTTTACTTTATTTTTACATGCATCGTTTTATCAAAAACACAAAAAATTAGTATCCTTTATAGTTGTTTTACTTGTCTGCTTTTAGTTTTGCTAGAATGGCTACTCCTGAGAACACCCAGTTGTGTGATTTTACTAGCACTAAGAATAGTGATTTTATCGGCACTCCTATTGCGCCACCTGCTCCTGCTGCAAATTTTTATGAGATTAAGCCTGCTTTGTTGTGAAACCTTGTTATGAAAAAGCAATTTTCTGGTGCTAGTACTGATGATGTTGCAGCTCATCTCAACAATTTTGTTGAGCTATGTGAGATGCAGAAATATAAGGATGTGGAGAGTGATATTATTAAGCTTAAGTTGTTTCCTTTTTCTTTGAGAGGAAAAGCTAAGGATTGGTTGCCATCTTTGCCTAAAAATAGTATTGATTCATGGGCTAAGTGTAAGGATGCTTTTATTGGTAGATATTATCCTCCTGCTAAGATTATAGCTTTGCGTAGCAATATTATGAAGTTTAGTCAGTTTGATAATGAACATGTTGCTCAAGCTTGGGAAGAATGAAATCTATGATCAAGAATTGTCCCACTCATGGACTGACTACTTGGATGATTGTCCAAACTTTTATGCAGGACTGAATTTTTCTTCAAGAAAACCTATTGGATTCAGCTGCTAGAGGCACTTTTATGTCCCTTACCTTGGGTGCCACAACAAAGCTTCTCGACAATATGATGGTAAATTACTCTGAATGCACACCGAGAGAGCTCCACAAGGTAAGAAGGTAAATTCTGTTGAGGAAACCTTTTCCTTGAGTGATAAGATTGATGCTATTATGCTTATGCTTTCTAATGATAGGACTCATGTTGATCCTAATAATGTTCCTTTAGCCTCTTTGGTTGCTCAAGAAGAGCATGTTGATGTAAACTTCATTAGAAATAATTTTTTTAACAACAATGCTTATAGGAACAATTTGCTAGTAACAATTATAGGTCGTATCCTTCTACTAATGGTAATGGTTACGGTAATTCATATGGTAATTCCTCCAACAACACTAGGGCCGCGCCCTCCGAGCTTGAGGTAATGCTCAAGGACTTCATCGGTAAGCAAACTGCTTTTAACAGGTCTGTTGAGGAAAAGTTAGGCAAAATTAATATTCTTGCTTCTAAAGTTGATAGTCTTGCTCATGATGTTGAACTTCTAAAATTAAAAGTGTTGCCTAATGATGTGAAAGAGAACAATACTTTTGCCACTGCTAATGCTATCCAAGTTAGAATTGATGAAAAATATTAGGATGCTAGCAGAATTGCATGGCAGGTGGGAAAGAGAAGATGAGATGGCTAGAAACATGAAGGTATGTACCATTACTACCTCTAATGATGTTATTCCTAATGCTAGCAATCCTCTTACTTTGATTGGTGTAGAGAAAACTCCCACTCCTTGTGTTAAAAAGCCTAAAACTGCCAAAACTTTTTCTCAAAAGAGTGCTGAAATTTTCGGAGTGTGGGAGATGATAGCTCTATTTCCTTTAATGATTTTGATGTTGATGGCTGCAATATATCTGAAGTTATTTGTTCTTGCAAAAGCTGTCTTGAGTCCCAATGCCAGTTCTCTAAATGTTGCTTTTACTAAGCATATTACCAATGCTCTTATGAAAATTAGAGATGAAAAGTTGAAGCAAAGCAAAAAGCTTCTATTCCCAAGAAGTTAGAAGATGGTTGAGAACCCATCATTGATATGCATGTTAATGGTTTTGATTGCCATGCTTTATGTGATCTAGGTGCTAGTATTTCTATCATGCCTAGAAAGATTTATGACATGCTTGATTTACCACCTCTTGAAAAGTGTTATTATGATGTTCCTATTGCTGATGTTGCTAAGAAGAAACCTTTGGGAAGGATTAATGATGTTCTTATTATGGTTAACAATAACATTGTTCCTGTTGATTTTCTTGTCATGTATGTTGAATGCAATGCTTCATGTCCTATTATTTTGGGAAGACCCTTTCTTCGAACTGTAGGTGCCATCATTGATATGAGGGAAGGCACCATCAAATATCAATTCCCACTCAAGAAAGGTATGGAACACTTCCCTAGAAAGAGGAAGAAATTACTTTTTGACTCTATTCTTAGAGCAAATTATGAGCTTGATGCTTCATCACTTGATATTACTTGATTCACACTTTCTGCGCCTAGCTCAAAGGCGTTAAAGAAAAGCACTCTTGGGAGATAACCCAATGTTTTTACATTCAGTTATTTTTCTTTTATTTGAGTCTTGGAAGTTATTACTACTGTAATGACCTCTCCTTATCATTTTTATTTCATTTTTATGCCAAGAGAAGCCTCTAATTTGAGTGAGGTAAGATTTTGGGATGTTGCTGTCCTGAAACAGTTTTTGGTGCTGCACCGTAAAAATTCGTGAAAATTATCTGTATATCTTTTGGACCTGATATTTCTTGTGCATATGCCCCAGGTTATATCCAAACTTTCATTAGTTGAACACTTTTTGATTTGAGCAACAGAAAACCCTCTAAAAATTTGACCTTTTTCAGCTATTCAGTTTTGACAGATTTCTGCCAATATTTGTGTTTGCCGCATGATCGCTTTCTTTTTGAGTTCTTTTGATCATGGAACTTTTGGGGAAGTTGCTACAGTAGTATATACTTTATATGTGGTGGTTTTGAGTTGAAATCTGAAGCAAAAAGGGGTTGGTTCAATGTTATGCTTACACTAATGTTGCTAATAGATTTGTGTTTAGTTTTGTATGAAGGAAGTTTTCAAGTGTAGGGATTGGAGAATGATGAGATGAGTTGAAGAATGGACAGAAGCTCAAGCTTGGGGATGCCCAGCACCCCAAGAAATATCCGAGAGGAACAAGCGTCAAAGCTTGGGGATGCCCCCGAGGCACCCCTTCTTCATCGGCAAAAATTAGGTCACCTTTCAACACACTATATTTTTATTGCTTCATGCACTATGCATTTTTCTTGGAGCATCAGTTGTTTTAGTTTTCAGTTTGTTTAGTTTTGTTTGCTGCAATAAATGGTTGGACCCCAACAAATTTCTTTTGGAGAAGTTGCCTTGCTTTTCATTTGCCAAGAACACTCCGTTTTTCACTCTTATCGTTTCAACGAGTGTTCTCTTTTTCTAGAACTGCGTTTAGCTTTCGATTTTCACCTTGATTTGTGTTCAGATCTTGTTATATCTTTGTATCAAGGTGTATTTTTTCCTCTGGTCCATGTTGGTTTTCATCAAAAGAGTTGTTTATAAAAAGTTTGAATGGTGTTGGAAAAGAGAAAAACTTTATGCAAAAAAGTGGTACAAGAAGGAGCTTGTGTAGACTGCGGCCTAGGCTTTTGCATGTCGTGCTTGATGTCTTTTTGATAGTATGCTTAGTGGTTTTGCTGTAGCATGACTTGTCTCAAATGACTAAGATTGCTTAATGAGCCTTTGAAAAAATCATGCGTTGTTTTAATTATTTGGAAGCATTATTTTGGTTTTCTCCTTGATGCTTTATTTGGGTTGACTTGGCGCATGCTCACACATGTTAGACTCATACAAAGTCGCCATTGCCTCTATGATCATTTATTTTTTGACTTTTGATGCCATCTTATGCTTCTTTTAATGTCGCTTTGTCGCTTTGCATGATTATGGCCATTATTGCTCTCTTAGTTGGTCGCTCCTAGTCTTTTGCTAGCCCTCATTTTGTACTGAGTATGAGCTCTACTCATGCATCCAACTCCTAAAAACCAAGTTGTTCCAATGTGTCCACCATACATACCTATTAGCAATTTGCTATTCCAAAGTACATTTGACTTGCTTTTATCTATCCTTCAAATTAAACTATTTTTGCTGTTATGCAAAAATTGGTCACTAAAGCTCTCACAAACCTGATGGCACACTTTACTTTTCTCGTTTTAAATTTTTTGACATTGTGGCTCTCTTATGTTGAGTTGTTATGCTTGCAAGTTGTAAGTTGGAAATTAGCCCAGCCATGCCGTCATGGGGCAAGCTTTCAACATTGCACTTTATTTCATTTGAGTTGATATCGTGATATTTTGTTTATGGATACTCGCGATGTCAAATAAGTTGGGAATCTTGCGGGATCATGGAGTTTTTATATGTTTTAGGGAAACGCCTAGGCCGCTAATCTAAGCCATGCATCATTCATGGTGGAAATTTACAGCATGCCCATAGTGGACATTCGACGACGCATCTCACAATAAAAAGCTATACCAATGGTAAATAAAAGAGATGTCAAGGTGTTCATTGTCTGTTTGTCTTGTCATTTTGATGTGGGTTTGTTCCATGTCATCGGGCAGGAGGTATCCCATTGGCGGTTCTCGATGATACACATATATTTACAATGACAAGAGCTTGCTTGGGACTCTAAGTCGAGTAGCATGAGGTTTGGATATTCGTACTTCACGGGACATGAGGTTTTCAACTTATGATTTGTCAAGCATATGCACCATAAGTGTTTTCGCATTAACTCTAACCATTCAAGATGCCTATGATGGGGGCAATGAGAGCTCAAAGCTAGTAAGTACCATAATTTTTGAAGATTTATAAAACTTGCAATCACTGCTTCCCTCCGCGAAGGGCCTTTCTTTTACTTTTATGTTGAGTCTCCACTTTCTACCTTTATGCACCGGCTAAGAGAGCATAGTTGTCATTCTGAGTATAATGTGCATTGTCCCAAAGTTTTCATTGATTGATTCATGATGTTGGTTTCACTTGTTCTTAAATTATTTGTATCTAGTCACCCTCTTAAACTTGAAGGTGTCCTATGCATTTATGTTTTGCTCTCTCATGAAGGACAAGCTGAAAACCATTTGTATGTTTTTTCATATGATTTGAACACACGTTTGACTTTCATTGTTTCATTTTCATGATCTTTCGTTTGTGTTCTTTGTCATGTTATAACATGGTTGCTAAGTTTCTTCTATCAAGATTACATCTTTCATGCCCATGTTTTAAGTTCTTTTGATCCCAGCGCACAACGCTTACATATATGATCAAGATTGTGTAGGTGCATGTCACCTCAAAAATTATTTCTTTTGTTATCACTTACCTACTCGAGGATGAGCAGGAGTTAAGCTTGGGATGCTGATACGTCTCCAACGTATCCATAATTTTTGATGCTCCATGCTTGTTTCTACACCATTTGCTTAGTGTTTCGTTACACTTCGTGGCATTTTTATGCATTTTCCGGAACTAACCTATTAACAAGATGTCACAGTGCCAGTTCCCTATTTTCTGCTGTTTTTGTGTTTCAGAAAAGTTACACAAGAAATAATCTTGGAATTGGATGAAACAAAAGCCAGACGTCCAGATATTTACCGGAGCTTCCAGAGAACCGAAGAGGAGATGGAAAGGAGCCAGAGGGCGGCCACACCACCAGGGGGCGTGGCCTGCCCCTGGCCCGTGCCGGCCTATGGTGTGGGCCCCTAGTCCACTTCTGACGCTGCCCCTTCGCCTATAAAGACCCCCCGATGGGAAAAACCTAAACACCCGATCACTTTTCTAGAAACACATCACGATCCGCCACCATCATCGACCCAAGATCAGGAGGGTCCAGAAGCTCTTGCCGGCACCCTGCCGGAGAGGAGAATCACCACCGAAGGTCTTCTTCATCGCCATGCTTGCCTCCGGCGCGTTGAGTGAGTAGTCTACCTTGGACTATGGGTCCATAGCAGTAGCTAGTTGGTTGTCTTCTCCACAATGTGCTTCATGTTTAGATCTCGTGAGCTGCCTTTTATGATCGAGATCACCGTTATGTAATTCTACATGTTGTGTTTGTTGGGATCCGATGAATATTGGTGTTATGATTGAGTTGATGTACTGAATTTTATCTTATGTTATCTCTATGTTGTTTATGATCTTGCATGCTCTCCGTTGTTAGTAGCTATCTTGGCCGAGTAGTTGCTAGTGACTCCAAGAGGGGGTATTTATGCTCGATAGTGGGTTCATGCCTCTATTTAATCTGGGGGAGTGACAGAAACCTCTAAGGTTGTAGATGTGCTGTTTCTACTAGGGGGAAAACAACATTCATATGCTCGAGGGCATATGCTTTGTTTACATTACACACTTTGCTTAATGCAGTTATCTGTTGTTCGCAACTTAATACTTGTGGAGTTCTCGGATTGATTCGCCACAAGTGGATTATTAGTCATAGATGCAGTTGGATGGCGGTCTATGTATCTTGTTGTAATGCCCAAAGTAAATATCATAGTGATCCTCTTGACATATCACGTTGTCTTTATTCTATCAATTGCCCAACTGTAATTTGTTTACCCAGCATGTGTTATTTTATCTTATGGAGAGACACCACTAGTGAACTGTGGACCCCGGGCCTATTTCCTTTATATTTCTTTCACCTGTTTACTTTACTCGCACTGTTTACTTTACTCGCATACTACTACTGTTTTCCACTCGATACGCTCATACCCTTTGTTTCAAGCAAACCGGTGAGATTGACAACCTCATCATAAGTTGGGAACAAAGTATTTGGTTGTGTTGTGTGCAGGTTCCACGTTGCCGCTCGCAAAGGTAAGCTTGGATGAGGCGCCCTATAGATTGTCTGGAGCTACCGCGAAGCTAGCGGGCATCACCTTCTGGAGTATTGGCTTTTTCCTACTGGATTGACTACCTTGGTTTCATAACTGAGGGAAAACTTGCTGCTATATTCATCAAACCTTCTCTTGGGGTTTCCAATTGGCTGGTCATTTACATTATCAACTACACGCCAGCAAAACATCACAAGTTTTCTGGTACCGTTACCGAGGAGTGAAGAAGAAAAATCACCCACATCAAGACCGCGCCATCATTCATCCTCCCACACACCACTGTACCGTCCTATGTAAACATGGTGTTTGATGTTATAATATTTATCCTATGATCTATGTCATGTTTGCATAGTTTATTTGTTCTTAGATTGATTTCTTGAATGTCTTTGGTTCATTAGAGTTGTATGTTGATATGGTACTGTCCTTTGGTGTCCATTATATTTATGCGCGCCTGGATTAAACATCTTAGGGTTAGTAGTATGTGCAAAAGGTAGGGGTAGTCCTGCCAGAGCGACAGAAACCTGAGGACACGAACCGAAACATTGCACGTATGGGAGTAAGAGGACCATTAACTTAAGGCTATGGTTGGGGAAACCTTAATGCATTGTTAGTATTTGCGGATGCTTGCTAACAATCCAATCATATAGTACTTGTAATTCCAGGTAGTGAAGTGCATGTATATTTAGCCTCTCCCACATAGAAAACTGCATTGAAGACAGTGAACCCGATTTATTCACTAATTGAACTTAGACAAAGCCACCACTATTACCACCACTTTTCCACACTCATGGTACTGTTAGTTTATGGTTACTTAGTATATTTTATTACTGCAGCACTAACAATTACTTTCTTGAATTTATTATCTTGCAAAGTTATCTCTCATACCCGTATTGTTGCACTAGTTTTATTTCCTAGATGTTGCAAACGTTTAGTGTGCGTAGAGTTGTATCAGCGGTTGATAGAACTTGAGAGAACGTTTATCCTACCTTTAGCTCCTCGTTGGGTTCGACACTCTTACTTATCGAAAAGGCTACACACGATCCTCTATACTTGTGGGTTATCAGTGACCCAGCATACCACTTCATGTGTAGTATGCAAGTCGTTGACATAACACCAATGAAACACCGTCTCACTAGTATTACATCTCTCAAAGTGGTACAATAGAAACATCGCAGGTCCAAGACATGACTATAGAGTTACAATTTTTATCATACAGAAGATCTTCATAACCTCCTCAAATAGGTAGAGGTTTAGTCCTGGCGACTACAATCGAGAAAGAATGCATTGAAGACTGAACTAAAGCTACAACTAATGCAGTTGGCTTACTACTCACTATAGAATTACCCTAACTACTTAGGTTCTAGGATTAGGGATTTGGTTCCCTTCTATACCTATTCTAGTTTTCCACCAAGCTTGATATAGGTGTTGACTCCATGATAATCCTTTTGTTGGTAGAATGCTCGATCTTCATCTTTAGTGCCTTGAGGTTGCCTCCTTGAGTTGCCTCCAATCTAAGCAAGGGTTAAGAGGGAGTGGGGTGTGTAACGAGCGTTACCCAACAAGTTCATATAGGAAATAAGGTGTTTTATGTACTATCTACAGCCGTAGACCCAAGAGTCATTTGGCAATGCAAGTTTTCGTAAACATTTCTTCAAGAGGTTGCTTTTATTCTGAAGAACTATGTCTGTCAGTGACGAGGGTTAACTCGACAAATGTCCTAGATGAAGGACTTAGGATCGGGGGAAGAGGGCGTCGGATGAACTCGAAGGTAGAGGTTAGTCGAAATAAGTGTATATCGAAAGTAAACGTGGGTGTTCAACCTGGCTTGCTTTCAATCTGCCCTACACCGTCCCCTCCTGGCCCCTATATATAGATGGCCAGGTCTCGAGGATCGGGTAGGGTCCGATACAGATTACAATATCGACATACGGTAAGAACTCGTATTCGACTATCATTACAATTGGGCCTAGCTTAACGGGCCTCAGGGGTACTCAACTAACGGGATCTATTAATTATACCCTTGTCAGTCAGCCTTCACGGGTTGATTAGAACTTCATGGAGTTCCTTTCCTGCCGCGTTCGCAGTTCCTTCCCGGAACAAGGAGTGACAAGCCACAATTTGATAACTCTGCAGAGGTGCGTTGCTTTACCCATGAGAGACCTTATCCTTGTTGCACAATCGGGTGTACTTTCCTGTCCACACACTTTGGTATGGGGCCCAGTATAAGATCCAAGCCAATCACTGCCCTTCTCCCTGACCCCGCATGCCCACCCTTTTGCTTCGCTCAGGCAACTGGTAAGCCCCGATTTACGGCATAGCCAACGCACAAGCCCCGATTTACATGCCCGAGATACCCACAATCCATCATAGACACCAGGTACCTGAGGGAACTTAGGGGTCCCACCCTTGTTGTCAGGCAACGCTATACGATTTACATCCCGACCATTTGGTATGGTCCTCCGTTGACATGCGAAAGGAAGAAGATCCAGCTGACTTTCCCGTCCCATTCTAGATCTCATGGCTAACGCACATTGTACGGCGCAAGAATCACTGGCGACATTTGTTATTAATCCTAGGATTTACTTTCCCGTGCAAATGGAACCTCCACCACAACAATCATACCATGGTTCCATTTGCCAGCCCTCCTAGGTTACCACCACTCGGGTCAATAACCAGCTAGTCATATTAATTATAAAAGAGAACCTTTTTCTTTTAGATGCAGTAGTAATACCACATGTATATATTTGCAAGTAATTTGATAAAATTAATCAAGAGGTATGAGCAAGAGTGAACTTGCCTTTTTGACTGCAAGATTATGCAAGTCAAGGTCTTCGATACGTCAGAAATCCAAAGTCTGAAATAGCACCATTATCTGGTAAAGATGATGTTAAAAGAACTGCAGCATGATATGCATAATATATGCTATGCATCGCTCTAAGCATATCCTAACCCCGATGATTTGTTAATATTGAGTTGTGGTGACTTCTTTATGATGTGTTGCAGTTTTAAGTTCAATTGCACACACAAAGTTGTTAAGGGTTTTAGGTTAGTTGACTATCCTTCATCAGCAGTAGAATAAAGCTTAAAACAAGAGTTATTGCAAAAAAAAACATGTATAGCAATAGGCGAGGACTTGAAAGTAACACTTTTAAAGTGGTATGTTATTATTAGCAATCAAGTAGTTGTTTAAGGACATGCAAAGTTGAAGTGATTCTTATTTGATAAGAATACCTAGTTGGTCTTAGGGTTGACAACAATCTTAACACACAAATAGAATGATTTATGTTCAAGCTTAATGACATTGTTTGATATTTGCTTTCAAGGTATCTTGAAAGAAATAAATTTTGAAGAACATGTTTCTTAATAAATAAAAGTTCTACTAATAAGGTTTAGATTTTTATCAAACTTCTCTATTAATCAAAGAATAATGATTAGGTAGAACAATCAAGGAACAAGCTAAGTTTCAATCAATGTTGGAAGGGTTTTAGGGAAGCATGTTGTGATTAGCACTTAGTTAGCTATTCAAGAACAAGTGGTGTTGAAGTAAACAATTCATGGTTGATTCTAGGGTTGTTATTAATCTTAACATGGATAGGTCATTGCTAAATTTAGGGCATAGGAATTGGTGTGATGCTTATTTGATATGTTCTTAAAAAGAATTACTTTTGAGGAACACAATCCTTAATGGACATTTAGTACAAAACTAAATTTAGTGATCCCTCTCCTTTTAGGAGCATTAGGGTAACTAAGCAAGCACAATTCCATTTAGTGTTAGTTATTTACATCAACGCCTAAGAATAGATGTGATGTTTAATTGATACGTTCTTAAAAAGGATAACTTTTAATGAATCAATTGTTGAAATAACAATGTTAGAGTTAGGAAATAAGTCTCATTTAATTTTATGGCTTTTCCCAAATTTTACTATTTTAAATTTGTTCTAGGAAAATCATTTTAGGGATTAAAATTCTAATAGTAAAGTTTTAGGAGTAATATTTAATAACAAAAAAATTATTAATTGGAATAACATTACTTAGGTTGTTAAAGTTTTATTTAGTATTTGAAATTTTTGGTTGAATTATCATCATTGGGTTTGAATTCAAAATTCAAATACTACTTAAACAAGGTTTCAAATTTATTTCTAAATTATTTCACACAAGTATGCAAGATTATAGTTTAAATAGATAGGTTATGTTTTTGTGATCATTTTGGTATATCATTTGTATTTTTCTGATTTAAAATGAGTTAGATATGAATTTGCAAAGTTTCTGCTATTTTATAGATTTTTATTAAACAGGAAATGCTAATTTGGAATTCTATTTAACTGATGAGTTCTTTTTGTACCGGTTCAGAGTTGACCCAGTCAATGTCATTATGGAATCCATTATACTTAACGTAATGTGAGCTTGATCTTGATTTGGAGCTAGTCGCGTTTGATTAAGTGCATAAATAAAGATGTTGGCTTTAATTGGTTATCTCTGGAGATTTGTCCCTGTTGCCTTAAGATGTGTTTAGTGGCTGCATGTGAACTGTCTCTTTGATGCCTTTGATGGAACTGATGATCAACCTTCTCTGATTATCTCTTGTTGCCTGATTGTTTAACTTGATACTCCCATTTGCTTTAGGGAATCTGGACTAGTTCCCAGATTTCCCCAAATACTAGCTCCAACAGCAACTTGCATCTCCTAAGGAGATGCATACATTTTAATCAACAAACTCCTTTTCTTTGTCTTTGTTGTTTCTTTTGCAGGGAAAGAAGAATAAGAGTATTGTGGACAAAAGATTTAGTTTAGGTTTTCTTTAATCCTTTGGAATTAATTTCTTTTTTAATCAATCTCATTGTTTGAGATTTATAAAATATCAACTTTATTTGGTTATAATAAAGTTATTATTCCTTATTCATTTATTTGTAAAAAAACATTATTCAATATTCTTTCTTGTATTTTAATTTGGTAATGTTTATTATTTATTTAAACTTCAATTCAAATTTATTTGAATTATTTGTATCTCAAATTAAAATGTTGAATTCAACTTCTTCCCCCAAAATCAACGATTCAACAAAGGTCATGCCAAAATTTATCGCACTCGCTCCGATGTGCTAAACTAAACAATAAGAGCGAGAGAAACTTTGATCACTTTGTATTCTAAATATTTTGCGCAAAAATTCTCTGGATTTTCTGATGCATGAATGCAATGCACACATTCAAATTTCGACTCTTTTTGTCCCTAAATCCTGGGATGTTACAGCCTCTCCCCCTTAAACAAAGCTTCGTCCTCGAAGTTTGATCACTCTCACGTTCTGGAGAAACTTCAGTGAACTTCTTGTTGATATCATCCACCGTATAGGCATCCCTTGTCCACAATTCTTCTGTAATCCTCCTGTGTCTGATTCTTGAACAACGATCACTTTAATCATTCCTATGATTTATTCTCACACTATACCTTCTTGGTCATTCCACACGGAGTCTCTAGCATATTGTTGGGCTTATAGGTTCTATTGGTCATCTAGATTAGTGTTTCCTTACTTTGGTCATTCTCTTAGTTTATCCATGATGTCAACACATTCTACGGCTTATAGGGTCCTACTAATTGTTCTAGCCAGTCTTCCTAATTGGGTTCTTGGTTTTTTTTCTGCCTAAGAATGGACTATACACATTTAGTGTCTCCATTTCAAGGTTTCTGATACAACTCTATAAGTCTTAATAGGTCTTCTAGGTTTAAGACTAGGGTTAACTCTAATATCAATCTTCTCCAGCTATGGTTCATACTAGCTGTCATTCCAATTCACTTAGTCTACTGGTGCTTGGTTGACATGGGAGCTTCTTCTTCTTCAATCTCCGGCAACGGCGCTAGAAAAATTGCTTGATGGCGTATAGATTACACCCCGTTGGGAACCCCAAGAGGAAGGTATCATGTGCACAGCGGCAAGTCTTCCCTCCGTTGTGAAACTAAGCTTTATCGAACCAGTAGGAGAAAGCCAAACTTCAAAAGGTGATGCCTGCTAGCTTCGCGATAGCTCCGGACAATTTATACGGCGCCTCGTCCAGGGCTTTGCTTTGCACCAGCAGCAACGTGGAACCTGCACACAACACAACCAAGAACTTTGCTCCCAACTTACGATGAGGTTGTCAATCTCACCGGTTTGCTGTAAACAAAGGATTGAGTGTATCGAGTGGTAAAATGTAATAGTATGTGGGAATGTAAATAAGCAAGTAAATAGTAAACGGTAATAGCAATGCAAAGGAAATTGGACCGGGGTCCACAGTTCACTAGTGGTGTCTCTCCATAAGATAAATAACAACATGCTGGGTAAACAAATTACAGTTGGGCAATTGATATAGTAAAGATAACGTACATATGTCACGAGGATCACTATGAGATTCACTCTGGGCATTACGACAAAATACATAGACCGTAATCCAATTGCATCTATGACTAATAATCCACCCTCCGAATGTCGTCCGAGCAAACATTGGGTATTAAGTTGCGAACAACGGATAATTGCATTAAGCAAAGTGCGTAAAGTAAACAAAGCAAATGTTCTTGGACAGAAGAATGTTGTTTTCTCCCTAGTGGCAACAGCACATCTACAACCTTAGCGGTTTCTGTCACTCCCCCAGATTACTATAGGCATGAACCCAACTATCGAGCATAAATACTCCCGCTTGGAGTCACTAGTATCTACTCGGCCAAGATATCTACTAGCAACGCAAAGCATGCAAGATCATAATAAACATAGAGATAACATAAAGATATATAATTCAGCACATTAACTTAACATAGTACCAATACTCATCGGATCCCAACAAACACAACATGTAGAATTACATAAAGATGATCTTGATCATGTAGGGCAGCTCACAAGATCTAAACATGAAGAACATGGCGGAGAAGACGACCATCTAGCTACTGCTATGGACCCGTAGTCCAAGGTAGACTACTCTCACATCACTCCGGAGGCGACCATGGTGGTGGAGAAGGCCTTCGGTAGGGATTCCTCTCTCCGGCAGGGTGCCGGGAAGAGCTCCTAAATCCTCTCGATCTCGCGACGACAACGGCGGCGGCTTGCAGTATGTTTCGAGGAAAAGCGATCCGTCCCTTTGGTTTTTCCCGTCGAGGGGAATATATAGGCGAAAAGGCAGCGTCAGGAGGTGGACCAGGTGGCCTCACCCCCTGGTGGCGCGGGTCAGGGGTAGGCCACGCCACCCTAGGGTATAACGCCCCACCTTTGGATTAAGGTGGAACACCTGTGTTAAGTGCTATTCCCTGGAACACTGATAGCACCACAGAACAAAATAGAGTATTCATTGCATAGTATCAAAGATTACAACGTGGATCCAGATACATAAGTCTTCAAATCTTAAAACTAGCTTAGTCACTTGGACTAGCTCAAATAACAGAGTTTGACACATCACAAACACAACGGAAACTAGGGTAGTAGTGAGCATCCATCTTCACCATGCGTCACAGGCAGTCATGTTGGTATGTAGACTTGAGATCCTAACACTTACTCCTCGTCAGAATATCCTACACATTTGAATATGCAGCCCCATAAATGGGGGTCAGTACAATGATGTACTGGCAAATGACACATATTTGGCGGCTGTTGTGAAAGAACTAGCTACATGATATTTGGCTGGTGGATCTCTTGGGCTAATTTGCATAGAGCCAATTTTGCCCTACAATTCTTTCTCAAAACTTTCTTTCAAAATTTTAGTTTTCGAGGGTCGAGATAACCCCCAAATACTACATAGTTGCAAGTTATGTAGCACTGGGCGAAATTCAACAAAGTCGGAACAACGGAAACCACCACCCCTCGGAGTGTATGGTCCTGAGCCCCTAACCTAGGGGTTTCTAGTGTAGTTTTAAACATTCAGAAACGGTGATGAGATTCTTCCATACATTCCATGTCTAGAGACTCAAATTGTTCATAACCGGGGACACGGCTAATCGATTAGTTTGACACCCTGCAGGGGTTGTGCACTTTCACCTTAAGACCCATTCTACCCTGAGAGAAGAATGAGACAAGACCTTTCAGAAGGAGAGAGCAACCATACTGGCAAGATCCGTTCCCACCTATAATTCTGCTACCACCCAATATCTTGCACACAAGTTGAACCCTCACATCTTAATCAGTCAAGATAGAGCCCATATTGTCAAAAGGCTGCACTGGAAGTACTCTAAAGCATAGAAGACATATTAATCTCTTTGTTCCTAGGTGGCCATCCCGAGTGGCATTCTGAGTACACATCCTCTCGACGAGGCCTATGCCCCAGAAGTCACCTACATGGCACTCTTCTTGATACGGGGTGGCCTTCGGACACCTCCGCCTCAAGACCGCCAAGTCCCCCGCAAGGACCCATGACAAGAGCTCGAGCTAAAGAACTCCATGATAAGGTGAATTTGCTCCTAAACACACTTGATCTAGAGCATACATTGAATGGTTCGCTACCTCATTGCAACACCTTTTGTGCAGTCCGATACGAACCACTTGGAACAATGACCGAGAGCGAGGAACATGGAGAGGAAGCCTGGAAACGCCAGAAGAAGAAGACGAAGCAAATGCCAAACCGGCTAAAGCCAGCCACCAGCTTAAGCCAGCCCCAGAACCGGCTATAGCCGGCCACACCGGCTAAAGCCGAACTTAACCCCGGCTATAGCCGGTCTGGTCGTGTCAACGCATCCTTGGCCACGAAGCCACCTATGTAATCTCTCCTAAATTGCCATTTTGCCCTCAGATCGTGGCTGCCTACTTATATGGCCCTCTTTCCCCACTCTAGACTTAGATGAGAATTAAGATAAAACATGGCTTCATGCCCTTTCCCTTAGGGAACTTGCTACTAGATCTCAAATCTAGAGTAAACCATCATCCCTCTTTGTTTGGGGTCTCTTCTATTTGGGGAATTCTACCTTGTAGTGGATCTCTTGCATACTCTTGTGTGTAATTCTATCCATTGATTTGGTCTCTTCCCCAAGTGGAATACTACTCCTAGCGAATCAATCTCTCACAAGGAATTCTACTCTTGGAGTCTCTTCCTTGTGATTCTATTGAGTTGGTGAATCGGGCCAACGAGGACAACCGGTGTGTATCTTGTGTGTGTGTTTGCCTTCGATTTGTGTGTCATGTTCATCGTGTTCTTCGTGTTCATCCTCGTTCCCTACCACAAATCTCTTGAATCCGTGAAGATCGGGCCACACCCAAGAGGTCACCCCTCATCATATGGTATCAGCAGCTTTTGGTTGCCACGGATTTACTCTCGTTTGTGATTTCCACCATAAATTTTGAAAATCCAAAAAATAGCCCCAAAATTGCCTCGTATTTTGATCTCAAGATTTGTTGAGTTTTTTGTTGTTTTGATCCAAGGATTTCGTGTCTCAAGTGCTGATCTACCTTCCTTTGCATTCCCTTAGCCTAATTCTTCCTAATTCTTCTGGATTTGAGGATTTTTGTGCCCAATTTTTGCCACCAAAGATGAACTGCTCGCGCAAAAATGTCCGATCCGGCTAAAGCTGGCCTGCGCAGCAAATAGCCGGTCTGTCCCAGTTTCTCGAAAAAGACCGAACCGGCTAAAGCCGGTCTACACACCGGCTAAAGCCGGCCCCCGGCTAAAGCCGGCCTAGACTGGTACACGCAGAAATTTTTCTTCTTTGCAAGCTTCTTTTCTTTTGGTGATCTTACCCTTTGAGAGTGGCTTTCCTAGAGTTGCGAAGCATCGTACACTTCACCTCGAATTGTGAGAGTATGTGTTTATACCTAGCACTACCAAGTTTTGAAGTGGACCAAGAGAAAGAGAAAAGAGATACTCCCAATCAAACAAAAACAAAAAGAGAGAAAGAAAGAGAAGAAACACATAGTGTGTGTGCCATCCATAGTCCACAAATACAAAAGAGTCCACAAGCTTGTACCCAAAAGAGAGAGTGAGAAGAGAGGCAAGTGTGCGAGTCTTGTTGCTTCTCCTTTTTGCAACCAAGCCACGGTCTCTCGAGTGTTAGTGCGACATTGAGCGTAGTCGTCGTTAGGACCATTTTTGTTGTGCTTGTTTTGTCCGTCGCACTAACCCCATCCATCTCCACGTGTGTGTTCTTTTTGATCGCCTTTTTGACATTTGAAATTTTTGCATCACCTCCACATTTGACAATACACTCTTCTTTTGATCTTTTCGTTTGGCATTGCCACCTTTTCCTTCCCATCCAATAGATAGCCTTTTGCGTGTGTTCTAACTTGTGCACAACGGTTGTCCTTGGGTGTTTTCATCAATTCAATAGTTTTTACGGGATGTGTTTCAAGTGTGTTTTCCTCTAACCCACTTACCTTTCAACCAATTTCTCCTTCTATTGTGACCATGCCTAGGAAAGACACCTCGGAACAAGGTGAGGAGTCCTTGGCCAAACGCCTCGACGCCCTCCAAGCTACCAATGCATCCAAGTTCGGCGACATCAATGACACACTACACCGACTTGAGGACCGCATACTTGCCAATGACAACCATCTCTTCACCATCAACACGAAAAGTGAGGACTCGACCGCAAGGCTCACCGCACGACTTGCGGATTCACATGCCACGCTCAACGAAAGGGTGGAGGATTTGAGCGCGGAGATGAAGGCCTCGCACGCACGGCTCGAAGCAAAATTCGAGCAAGTCATTGCATCTTTGGACAACTCGGCGCGACACCATCACCGCTCAAGGTCATGCTCGTCAAGACCTTCTTCCCACTCCAATCATGTGGATGACCGTGTGCCTCTCCAACAACCTCGTCTTCCACACAAGCAACCACAACATGATGCTCCACGTCGGGTGAATCAAGAGCGTCACCTCGTGGACCAACCTCCCCAAGGCCAAGCACACCAAGGAGATCCCCACATTGTCAATCAAGACCAACCACAAGCGGAGCCTCCCCCTCAAGTTCAAGCTCACCGGGACGCCCAACCGATTCTCAATCAAGAACGACAACTTCTTCATGTGGACCGTCCACAAGTTCCCCATGCCATCGGGCCTATCGGTCGACCTCCACAACAAGATGGTCGACGTCATCTTCCACATGACCATGATGGTCACCGCTCAATTCTCCATGATCAAGATGGACGCCGACACCATGACCACCATCACCGCCATGAGTTTCAACTTCAACATGATCGCCAAGGGGCGTTAAGTGAAGATAGTGTGCAACCTCGCCGACACCACCCACACAATGATGAAGAACCGCGTCCCCAACCACAACATCGCCACCGTGACCAAGACATACACGCTTTTGCAAGACCTCCACGTCGACAATTTGATGATGATGATGATGCACGACCTCCTCGTCGCCCATTTGATGTGGACGACAAGTTTGGCAAACTCAAGTTCACCATACCAAAATTCACGGGCGACGACAGCGCCGACGCTTACTTCTCATGGGCCATCAAGGTTGACAAGATCTTCCGCATGCACAATTACTCCGAAGAGAAGAAAGTCGCCATGGCTTCCGTTGAGTTTGAGGGCTATGCCAATATTTGGTGGGAACAAGTGGTGGCCAAACGAGAAGAAGACCTCATGGAACCAATTGACACTTGGGAAGACATGAAGCTTGAAATGCAAACCCGCTTTGTTCCGGATCATTACAACCGTGACCTTTTCAACAAGCTTCAAAAGTTAACTCAAGGCACCAAGTCCGTGGAAGAATACTACAAGGAAATGCAATTGACTATGATGCGCCTCAAGTTGGAGGAGAAAGAAGAACAAACATTGGCACGCTTCTTCAATGGATTGAACCATCCCATCAAGCGCATTGTGGAGTTCCTAACTTACACCACCGTGTGTGATCTCGTACACAAAGCAACTCAAGCCGAGCGCCAACTCCAAGAAGATGCCAAGTATGAGCGCACCAAAGGTTTCTTCGCCTCCCGCAACTCTTCGGCAAGCACTCCACCACCACCACTCAAGCCACCATTTGCATCTTCGTCCAAGCCTTTCTCCAAACCACCACAACCAACAACTCAAGTTCCCGCACCTTCTACAACAACCTCCAAAGCATCATCGGCACCACCCAAAGTAACTTGTTTCAAGTGTGGCGTTCAAGGACACAAGTCATTTGAGTGCAAGAACACTAGGGTGATGATCACCAAAGACAATGGAACCATTGACTACTATGATGAAGATGAGTATGAAGCCTTTGTCCAAGCGGCCGTGGCCATGGAAGCGGATGACATGGGTGATGAAGAGGAACATGTGCTATGCACTCATGATACTAGCCCATCACTTGTCGTCACAAAGGTGTTGAATACTCAATCCCAAGACTTAGAAGACCAACGATGCAACATCTTTCAAACAAAAGCCGGCATTCATGGAAAGTGATATGGGCACGAAGGAGGAGGTGAAGCCCAATTTCAGGACTCCACCAAGATGAGGGAAGCTCATTGCTGATTGGAACGCCAGGACGACCTACGATATGAAATAATTTGGTGATCCTATGAGTTTTGTCCCGATCTTTCACAGCGAGTCTACCCGGATAAATAATCTTCCAATAACGCGAAGAACGTCACCTGAAGAAGAGGAACGAATCCAGCAAGCAACGTGATGAAGATCACCACGCCTCAAACCTGAGCCTAATAATCCTTGATGAACACAAGAACCTTCACAGCAATATATTTGATAACACGGCGGCGCCGTTTCCCCGGAGGGATGATACACGATGGAGCACACGATAGTTTTAGACTAAACAACTGAACTCCCCTAAACCCTAGACGGCTGACCTCTTTATATAAGCGGCCAGAAAACTGTTGGGCTTGGAGAGGCCCAAACCCAAAACACAAATAAACCTAAGTGGCCCACAACTTAACCTAGCTACGAAATAACATAAGCAGATATGTAAATTGCTGACACAACCTTAGACTAAATTATTTCATATCGTAGGTCGTCCTGGCATTCCAATCAGCAACGAGCTTCCCTCATCTTGGTGGAGTCCTGAAATTGGGCTTCACCTCCTCCTTCGTGCCCATATCAGAAAGTCAATCAAGGTGATCATTGATGGAGGAAGTTGCCACAACCATGCAAGCACCGAGTTATGTTCCAAGCTCAATCTCCAACTATGCAAGCATGCTCACCCATACCATGTGCAATGGTTAAGCGACAACGGCAATGTAAAGATTGAACACACCGTCTCCGTTACATTCAAGATTGGAGCTTATGAAGACACGGTGGAGTGTGATGTTGTTCCCATGACAGTGTGTCACGTACTTCTTGGCCGCCCTTGGCAATTTGACAAGAAGGCCATACACAATGGATATACAAATGCTTACACCTTCAAGGAAGACGACAAGACCTTCACGCTTAGCCCGATGACTCCTAGCCAAATCATTGCGGACAATGCAAAGGCTTTAGCGAGGGTCCAACAAGTTGCCATTCCAAGTGAGTTGAGTGATGAGCGACTTAGCCACAACAAAGAAAGTGAGCGCCACAAGCCATACATGAGCGATAGAAACACCCATGCCTTGATTGCCACCAAAAGTGAGATGAGGGATTTACACCACAACCCATCCACTTTGCACTTTGTGCTCATTTGCAAGGGCACCATTCTAACTACTAATGATCATTCCACGATTCCTTCTCCTTTGTTGTCTCTTTTGAAGGAATTTCAAGATGTTTTCCTGGACGAACTTCCTCATGGACTACCACCTCTATGCGGCATCGAACATCGGATCGACCCCATTCCGGGTGCCCCCCTTCCAAGCCGCGCTGCGTACCGCACAAATCCCGAAGAGACAAGGGAGATCGAATGTCAAATTCATGACCTTCTACAAAAAGGGTATGTTCATGAAAGCCTATCTCCTTGTGCCATCCCGATAATTCTTCTTTGTCCCCAAAAGTGATGACACACTTTGAATGTGTATGGATTGTCATCCCATCAATGCCATTACCGTTCGTTATCGCCATCATATCCCTTGATTAGACGACATGCTTGATGAGCTTGCGGGTTCCACTATATTTTCTAAAATTGATCTTCGTAGTGGATACCATCAAATACGCATGGCCATTGGCGATGAATGGAAGACGGCATTCAAGACCAAACTTGGTCTCTATGAATGGCTTGTCATGCCTTTTGGTTTGTCTAATGCACCGTAAACTTTTATGCATCTTATGAACCACGTTTTGCGATCTTTCATTGGCAAATTTGTTGTGGTTTATTTTGATGACATCCTCATTTATAGCAAGTCATTTTCAAACCATGTTTCCCATGTTGAGCAAGTTTTGCATGTTCTTCGCAAAGAAAAGCTTTATGCAAACCTTCCAAAGTGTAACTTTACTCAAAACAAATTGGTTTTTCTTGGTTTCGTTATCTCTCACAATGGCATTGAAGTAGACAATCCAAAATTGAGGCCATACAGAATTGGCCAACACCAACAACGGTTGGCCAAGTGAGAAGTTTTCATGGCCTAGCTGGATTTTACCGTCGCTTTGTTAAAGATTTTAGCACCATTGCTTGCCCTCTAAACGAGCTTACAAAGAAAAATGTACCTCTCGTTTGGGGCAAAGCTCAACAACATGCTTTTGATGAACTAAAGAAATGCCTTACGGAGGCACCATTGCTTGTTTTACCCGATTTCCAACAAACCTTTGAAATTGAATGTGATGCTAGTGGACTCGGAATCAGTGGTGTTCTCATGCAAAATGGACGCCCCGTTGCTTATCATAGTGAGAAGTTGGATGTTGCACGCCTCAACTATTCGATCTATGACAAGGAACTCTTTGCTCTTGTTCGTGTTTTGGAAGTTTGGCAACATTATCTTTGTCCAAAAGAATTTGTCATCTATTCGGACCATGAATCCTTGAAGTTTTTGAAAAGCCAAGCAAACTTGAACAAACGTCATGCGAAGTGGGTTGAATTCATTGAATCTTTCCCTTATGTCATCAAGTACAAAAAGGGCAAAGAAAACGTGGTCGCGGATGCTCTATCCCGCAAAAATAACACACTTCTCACTCGCATTGACACACATATTTTGGGTTTGGATGAGCTCCCGAATTTGTACCCTTCTGATTCTTTCTTTGGAACCATATTTGAACAATGCTCGAACTACCGAAGGGTCGATGATTTCTTTTTGCATAAGGGTTTCCTTTTTAAAGCTAACAAATTATGCGTACCCGAGTCCTCTCTTCGTATGTTGTTATTGCAAGAGGCACATGGTGGAGGACTCATGGGACATTTCGGACGCGAGAAGACTTATACCATGCTTTCCACACACTACTTTTGGCCAAGGATGTACCGCGACGTCGAGAGGCACGTCCAACGTTGCACTACATGCATACAAGCTAAGTCCAAAACTAACTCCTTGGGTCTCTATATGCCTTTACCTATCCCACATGCACCATGGTCGGACATTATCATGGATTTTGTTTTGGGTTTGCCACGTACACGAAATGGACATGACTCAATCTTTATGGTCGTTGACCGTTTTTCCAAGATGGCCCACTTTATTCCATGCCATAAGATCGACGATGCTTCACATATTGCTAATTTGTTTTTCAGGGATATAATTCGACTTCATGGGTTTCCAACAAGCATCGTGTCGGATCGTGACGTCAAGTTCATGAGCTACTTGTGGAAGACCCTAATGGCCAAGCTAGGGATCAAGCTCCTCTTTTCTTCATCATCACATCCTCAAACGGACGGACAAACCGAAGTGGTCAATCGGAGTCTTGGAAACCTCCTACACGTGTTGATCAAGAAGAACCCCAAGGCATGGGAGGAATGCATTCCTCATGCGGAGTTCACCTACAACCGCGCCGAACATAGCCTCACCAAGCGAAGCCCCTTCGAGATCATCTATGGGTTCAACCCACCAACCGCACTTGACCTTCTACCACTACCACTTCACGAGCGCGTCAACATGGACATCACCAAGCGAGCCGACGTCATGAAGAACTTGCACGACAACACACAAAAGACAATTGAAGAACAAGTCATTCGCCATACCGCCAAGATCAACAAGAACAAGACTCCACACATCTTCGAGGAAGGCGACCTTGTTTGGTTTCATTTGAGCAAGGATCGGTTCCCACATGACCAAAATTCCAAACTCAAGCCACGGCGTGATGGCCCCTTCAAGGTTCTCAAGCGCATCAACGACAACGCCTACGTCATCGACATTCCAACCTCCAAGTACCTTGTGAGCAACACTTTCAACATCAAGGATCTCTCCCCCTTTCATGGAGAGATGGTCAATGAAGAGTCGAGGTCGACTCTTCCCCAAGGGGGGGAGATGATACGGGGTGGCCTTCGGACACCTCCGCCTCAAGACCGCCAAGTCCCCCGCAAGGACCCATGACAAGAGCTCGAGCTAAAGCACTCCATGATAAGGTGAATTTTCTCCTAAACACACTTGATCTAGAGCATACATTGAATGGTTCGCTACCTCATTGCAACACCTTTTGCGTAGTCCGATATGAACCACTTGGAACAATGACCGAGAGCGAGGAACACGGAGAGGAAGCCTGGAAATGCCAGAAGAAGAAGACGAAGCAAATGCCAAACCGGCTAAAGCCGGCCCCAGCACCGGCTAAAGCCAGCCACCAGCTTAAGCCGGCCCCAGAACCGGCTATAGCCGGCCACACCGGCTAAAGCCGGACTTAACCCCGGCTATAGCCGGTCTGGTCGTGTCAACGCATCCTTGGCCACGAAGCCACCTATGTAATCTCTCCTAAATTACCATTTTGCCCTCAGATCGTGGCTGCCTACTTATATGGCCCTCTTTCCCCGCTCTAGACTTAGATAAGAATTAAGATAAAACATGGCTTCATGCCCTTTCCCTTAGGGAACTTGCTACTAGATCTCAAATCTAGAGTAAACCATCATCCCTGTTTGTTTGGGGTCTCTTCTATTTGGGGAATTCTACCTTGTAGTGGATCTCTTGCATACTTTTGTGTGTAATTCTATCCATTGATTTGGTCTCTTCCCCAAGTGGAATTCTACTCCTAGCAAATCAATCTCTCACAAGGAATTCTACTCTTGGAGTCTCTTCCTTGTGATTCTATTGAGTTGGTGAATCGGGCCAACGAGGACAACCGGTGTGTATCTTGTGTGTGTGTGTTTGCCTTTGATTTGTGTGTCATGTTCATCGTGTTCTTCGTGTTCATCCTCGTTCCCCACCACAAATCTCGTGAATCCGTGAAGATCGGGCCACATCCAAGAGGTCACCCCTCATCACTTCTTATCAAACCAATCCACCTAGATGATTCATTTTAGTTGAAGTTCTTAATTTGTTCATTAAACAACTTTAACAAGTGCTCAAAGCATGGCATCAATATTTTTCAAAGTATTTAGCATCCTAACAGGTGGGGTTTAAAGGATAGCTACACACTACTAGGATCTAAGCATTTTATAAAACAGTTGAATATTCCACCTATCATGCATACTACTGAAAACACTAATGCAGTAGTAAAAATAGGTAGAAGCATGTGTGTCACTTGCCTTGGCCACAACTAGCACACTCACAACAATCTCAACTGTAGCTCAGCTCCTTCTCACAATCTAAACAAGCATAGATACAAGAAATAAACACACAAGTTCCACATGGCAACCATTGATAAGTATGCAAGCATGCAAAAGTCAAATTAATTTCACACACTAAGTTAGTGTGTGAAAATGTTGTATTTAGTGAACCATGATGTTTAGAAAACATGTGTGAGGTTAGAAAAGCTTTTTAATTATTTTAAAAACAAAAGGGTAATTTTTGGGTATTTGAAATAGGGCCAATTGCCTTCCAAAAATGGTTCTGGTTTGGCAATGATTTGAGAAAATTTGGTTATGAACCCACTCGATAGTAGACAGTAACACAAAGCTACTGCAAGTGGTTTCACTCCAAAAACTATTTTTGAAATCAAATGGTGCTCAAATTAGTGATTTGATTAAATTTGAAAGTAGCAAGTGTGTGCACATTTCAATTTTGAAAATAACTGGATCTAAAGCGTTCTACATGTTCTGAGGAATCCAAAGACTACAAAATTGTAGAAATTGGATGTAGAGAACATTTTATATGATTTATTTGGTGCAAACATACATTTTTCCATTTGAAATTCATTTCAAAACTTTGTACAGTACCCAAGTGATATTCTTGCATAAATGGATTCTAAAGTTTCTAAGGATTCCAGGGATATCAAGTTTGCAAAATGTGGACCAGTGGATTATTTTCTAGTGATTTTACAAGATTAGGATAGAGACAGATATTTGAATTTGAATTTGAATCAATTTGACCTAGGGTTTGACCGAGGGGGCTTGACTAGGTGACGTGGCGCATTGCCATAGGCCGGTACCGATTCGCTAAGCGGATCCACTAGGGCCATTAGATTTAATGAGGATTGAACGGCTCAGATCGAGTAAGGACTAGGGCTCACCGGCGTTGACGTCGGACAAGAAAACGACGGCGGCGGCAACTCGGTTGTCGACGGTGAGGTTGCTCTGGTAGTCCTGGGCGATGTTGAAGTGGTCTATGAGACGGCGCGTTGTCTTGAGCACGGGGGCTTGATCGGAGAGTCCCAGGGAGGTCTCCAGCGGCGGCAGTGTATGGACGGACCTGCTCCAAGCCACGGCGGCTTGGAAATCGGTCTCCTCATCGATTTGCTGCGGGGAAAATAAAGGGGGTGGTCTGAGGTGAAGCACGCGATAGAGAGGAGGAAGAATTGACCCAGAAACAGAAGCTAGGGCTCACTGGTTCGACTGCGAGGACGTGAAGACGGCGGCGGGGTTACAGAACTCCGGTGAGCAATTTCTCCCCACTGGTGGCGTCGAAAGGGTGTCGTTGGGGCTCTGGAGTGGGGACTTTGAAAGGGAGACCGAGGGGGTTTCGGGAGAGAGCGGGGTCGTCGGGCGCGACGGTTCCTGAAGGAAATATGCCCTAGAGGCAATAATAATATTGTTATTATCATATTTCTTGTTCATGATAATGTTTATACTCCATGCTATAATTGTATTAAGCGGAAACATTAATACTTGTGTGGTTTATGAACAACACCGTGTCCCTAGTACGCCTCTACTAGACTAGCTCATTGATTAATGATGGTTAAGGTTTCCTAACCATAGACATGAGTTGTCGGTTAATAATGAGGTCATGTCATTAGGAGAATGATGTGATGGACAGACCCAAATAAAGCACAGCAATTAGATCGTGTCATTGTGTTCATCTTTGCGAAGCTTTTTCCTATGTCAAGTATTGTATTCCTTAGACCATGAGATAATACAACTCCCTGGTATCGGAAGAAAGCTTTGAGGTCATCAAACGTCATCCTATGAGAGGGTGATCATAAAGGTGTCTCTCAGGTGATCGGAAAGTACTTGTTGGGTCGTATGTATCGAGATGGAATTTGTCCCTCCCGAGTCGGAGAGATATACTTCGGGCCCACTCGGTAATCGATATCAACACCGCTTGCAAGCATGTGGTTAAGGAGTTAATCACGAAGTGATATCGGATTACGGAACGAGTAAAGTACTTGCTGTGAAAGAGATTGAACTAGGTATGGTGATACCGACGATCGAATCTCGGGCAAGTAAAATATCGCGTGACGAAGGGAATACATATATGGGATTAATTGAATCCTGGCATCGTGGTTCATCCGATATGATCATCGATGAATATGTGGGAGTCAATATGGGTTTCCAGATCCCGCTGTTGATTATTGATAGAAGATCATGTCTGCATATTCTCGAACCCATAGGGTCACACACTTAACGTGCATCGACGCTAGGATAGAATGGATAATTGGTTTATGAGTTTTTGGTCGGAGTCTCGGATGAGATCCAGGACATCACGAGAGGTTCTGGAATGGTCCGGAGAATAAGATTCATATAAAGGAAAGCAGTTTTTGGATTCCGGAATCGTTTCGGAGTTTATCGGTATTGTACCGGAAGGTTCTAGAAGGTTCCAGAGTGGGACCAACGTGGGCCCACTTGTTGGAGGCCTGTGTGGGCCTAAGGGGAAGTGTCCTGGCCACTTTGGGCCAGGCGCACAAGGCCCCTAAGGCCCAGCCGGCCAGCCCTTTGGGGAAACCCTAAGGGAACCTTTCGGAAGAAGGGGGAAACTTGCCCCCCACTCTTCCCCCTTGGGCCACCGCCCTAGGGCTTGGAGGAGGGGCCAAGGCAGCCGGCCAGCCCCCCATATAAGGAGGGGCAGGGGCGCAGCCTCCCTCTACTCTAACCCTAGCCGCCGGCCAACTGCTGCCCCTCCACCTCTCTCTCACGACTGTGCGTAGGCGAAGCCCTGCCGCAGAAACTCTCCACCATAAGCACCACGCCGTCGTGCTGCTGATCCAATCTATCTCTCCACCATACTTGCTGGACCAAGGAAGGAGGAGAGGTCGCTGCACCGTACGTGTGCATCTCTCGGAGGCGCCGCCACTTGCAGCGTTGGATCGGATCGGATCGCGGGGAGGAGACGGCTAGTACGACTACATCATCCACGTTCTGTTGAACGTTTCCGCTGTGCGATTTCTTCAAGGGTATGAAGATCTCATCTATCTCTCTCGTTGATTACATCTCCTAGATTAGATCTTGGCTTTCTTGTTCGCATCCGTAGGAAATTTTTTTTGATTTACTATGCTGCGAAACCCTTCAGTGGTATCAGAGCTAGATCTATGCGTAGATGTGTTTCACGAGTAGAACGCAACATGCTTGTTGCGGGCATTGATGTTTTCTATTGCAAACCTATTTGTTGTGTATTTCTCATGGCGCGGCATAGTGAGATCGAAGCGGTCCAGGCCAACTTTACGCGACCTCGTTCGCGAGACCGGCTCCGCACTTGACGTGTGGCTTGTTCCACACATGCGGCTGGTGGATGCCAGTTTCTCTCACTATAGTAGTCATGGGATTTACAACGGATGTTAGCAACCATAATATCACCGTTGTGGCTTTTCGTAGGTAAGAATCGTTCTTAACTTGCTACTCCCATAAGCCACGTAAAACATGCAACAACAAAGTAGAGGCGTCTAACTTGTTTTTGCAGGGAGTGTTTTGTGATATGGTATGGCCACAAGATGTGATGTGATATATGTGATGTATGCGATGATCATGTTTTGTAATATTTCACGACTTGCATGTCGATGAGTTCACAACCGGCAGGAGCCATATGGTTGTCCTTATAATTGTGTATGACCTGCGTGTCAACTTCTTATACGCCATGTAATAGCTTTACTTTATCGCTAAGTAGTTAGCAATAGTCGTAGTTGCTATTCGTGGTGGAGGCAATCATGGTGGAGTGATGGAGATCATGCCGGCGCGCACGAGATGGAGATCAATGCGCGAAGATTGGCTATACCATGTCACATATTGTATATGCATGTGATGTTTATCCTTTATGTATGCATCTTATTTTGCTTTGATCGCGACGGTAGCATTATAAGATGATCCCTCACACTTAATTTCAAGATAAAATGTGTTCTCCCCTCGTATGCGCCGTTGCGAAAGATCGTCGTTTTGAAGCATCACGTGATGATCGGGTGCTATAAACTTTACGTTCACATACAACGGGTGTAAGCCAGATTTACACATGCGAAAATACGTGGGTTAAACTTGACGAGCCTAGCATGTACAGACATGGCCTCGGAACACACGGACTGAAAGGTCAAGCATGAGTCATATGGATGATATGATCAACATGTTGATGTTCACCATTAAAGCTACATCATTCACGTGATGATCGGTCTCGGTGTAGTGAATTTGGATCATGTTTCACTAAACAACTTTAAGGGATGTTGAATTTAGTGGGAGTTCATTAGTAATTTGATTAACTTGAACTTATTATCATGAACTAAATCTTGATGTATTTGCATAAGTCGTTGTAGTCTTTGGCACCGTTTCCCACCGACACTTAGCTTAATTGAGTTAAAAGAACTATAGAATTCTGGATAATCACTTTTCGGTCTAGTGCCGTTTAGTTAGAATGTCAAGACTAAAGATTAAGTCTTATTGCAAACTTTAGCAAACCTCACTTGCTCCATGCAATTTAATAAGTTGTATTAATCTAAGAGCAATGATTCAAGTTTAGCATCTAAGATCATGTTTGCCTCCATGAGAAATTGATCTTCAAAATTGTTTGAGAATCAAAGTGATCTTGGAGCTGAAAGAATTATTTCAGAAACTAACAAGAAGTGAAAGATATTTGATATCTAAAACTTTGATTGTTTGCAAAATGATTAAGTATAATTTAGTAAAAGAACATATGCTCATATTGTATGAATATATGTGAAGATTGAAGATGCTAGGCATCCCGATCACCCAAAAGTTTGGGAAACTAATATTATACTTGCATTTGTCCTTAAGAGCTATAGTAGTTTCATCATGAAAGTTGTCATGATAAGATGAATGAAAAGGTATCGGCTAAATTGTTTTGCCATACCAAAAGAATACTAAAGAAGAGAATCTGGAAGAATACCAATCATATGATGATGGCGATCCACTTCAAAGTGCAAAATCCAAGGCTATTAGTATTTGACTAACATCCTTTGGACTATGTGTCAAATGATTGATGCCACTATTGATGTCGATAGATTCTTCTAAAAGGAGAGGAAATGCTAAATAGGATCTACAAAAGTATTTGGTAGAAAAGGAAAAGACTGAAAATGTCCAGCACAGGTATATAAATGATATACATGTTATAGATGTATTCTTTGCTAGTACATAATGTAATTCTTGGGTATTGGATACTAGATTGTTGGTATGAAATGTCATACAAAGCAACAATACAAGAACTACGATGGCCTAAGTAACTAGCAAAAGAATGTGGTAACAATGCACATCGAGAAACAAATAAATGTGTTATTGTGTTTTTCGTTGGCATAAAACCTAGCCTTCTAGATTTGTTAAGAACTTAATAATTGTTATTTTGTTCATTACCGTCTTCCATAATCGATGGATAGATTATTATTATCTTGTTGGTGAAACAGACATTTATAACACTGATGCTAAAGGTCGCAAGACAAAATGAATTTCACTTATATATGACACCACCGTTTAAGTCATATTGGAAACAAAACATGAAAGAAATTCTATATTGATAGAATTTTGAGTCATTTGATTTTGAATTGATTGACGCTTGTGAGACTTTTCCTAAAGATGATTAAACTCCGTTCATGGGCCATGGACAGAACAAGTGACTAACTAAATGGAGATCGTACATGTTGATGTATGTAGTCCATGGTGTGAAGTCGATCATGGTGTATTTTCTATTTCATCAATGACTCGAATAGATGTATGGTATATCTGCTTGATGAGATAGAAGTATGAAACAATTGAAATTGTTCAATTTATGAAGTAGAAATTGTTGTAACAAGAAAAATTTAAGTTTTTATGATTGGATCATAAAGAAGAATATTTGAGTTACAAGTTTAGCAAACATCTAAGAGTTAGAGGAATTGTTCCACAAACTTGCATCATGATAAACACCATAGTAGTATGGAGTTTTCTATGGATGTAATCAAACCTTGTTTGACATGGTAAGATCAATGATGAAATAAAACTACCAATATAATTTGTGGATTATGCATTAGAGACTACCGCTTTTCATTGAATAGAGCACCATCATAATCCGCTGAAATGACACCGTACAAGTTATAGTTGTTTTTTCTTAAATTTTGGTATGCATGGCATATGTAAAATGTTTACAACCAAAATCGGATTAGTAAGTCTTTGTAGGTCATCCCAAAGAATGTCGATGGGTATTCCTTCTACTATGAACCCAAACACATAGTGATTGTCACTTAAAAGTGAATTTCTTATGAAGGAGTTTTCTCACGAAAGGTTTAAGTGGGAGGAAAATAGAACTTGATGAGGTTATTGAACCTGAGCAAGATGAGCAAAGTAGCGCAGCACGGAAAATGTTCTGGAAGCGGCAACTGCATTCATGGCTCCCGCACCTACAATATGTTGTAGTCATGGACATCAAAGTTCCTATTTAACCAAGTTGGTCGTAATCAAATAGTAAGATTTGAGGACGAGATATTATTAGATAATAGTAACCAACAAAATAGAAAGAAGCGATGATGGGCCCTGACTTCGTCATATGAATTATTCTAGCAACAATTACATATTGAGATATGATAGTTGAATAAATGACATGACCCAATGGGTTTTGTTGATTCAAAGGTTGCTAGATATGTATGCAAACTTCTATGGTAGAAGTAAGCATAGCGAAGTTGGAATCTTCAATGATGAAAATGTTAAAGTGTTAATTTCATCAAGATATTTGAAGATGCTTGTATTACAAGAAAGTAAGTGGGAGCGCTCAGACATATTTCTAAAACTTTATGTGGACGACATATCGTTTATTGGAAATAATGTGTTTTTCTTGATATTGTCAAGTTTTCACTAAAATTGGATTTTTGATGAAAGACTTAGGCAAAACCAGAATATTGAGCATCAATGTCTATATAGATAGATTGAGGCACTAATATAGTTTTGTCAGAGTACATAGATAAAATATTGAATTTGTTCAATATGGAAACAATAAGAACGGTTCTTGTTGCATGGAAGAGGTTGGAGCAAGAATCAATTGTTTTTGACACTTGATGAGTGAAACCGCAAGAATGATTTTATCAATCTTGTATACCATGATATGTAGATCCAGATATGTCCGGTGCTCTAAAAGGTTACGAGCATTCATATGATGATCGTTGGACAATAGTAAGAATATTCAAATGTACTTTCGAAGAACTAAGAATATATTCTGTATGCAGAAGTGACAAATGGTTCATTGCAATGTGTTACATTGGCTTTGTCACATATACAGGTAAAATTTTATCTCAATTTTAAGCTATTTGTTTTGAGTTAGAAGGTGGCACAATAAGATGGAAGAAAGTTCCATGATGACTTGGATGAGTTCCAATGTTAACATTGTGGCGGACATTGCAACAAGGGCTAAGTATATAATCGCTTTAGAAGCGGCATAAAAAGATGCAAAGTAGATAGTGATAATCCAACTTATTTGTGGCACTGTCGTCTAGATCATATTGGCGTAAAACGCATGAAGAAACTCCATTCTGATGGACTTTTGGAGTCTCTTGATTTTGAATCATTTGACACGTGCGAGCCATGCCTCATGGGCAAGATGATCAAAACTCCGTTCTCTGGAATAATGGAGCGAGCAACGGACTTATTGGAAATCATACATACCGATGTGTGCGGACCAATGAGTATTTCGACGCATGGTGGATATCACTATTTTCTCACTTTTACTGATGACTTAAGTAGATATGGGTATGTCTATTTAATGAAACATAAATCTGAAACGTTTGAAAAGTTCAAAGAATTTCAGAACGAAGTGGAAAACCATCGTAACAGGAAAATTAAATTTCTGCGATCCGATCATGGAGGTTTAATTCCAAGTGTGCTAGTACTATGTAGTTCTATTGTATGACAATAGTGACAACATAGTTTTGGCAAAGAAACAAAGGTTTCATCAGAAGACCAAGTTTATACGATGTCGTCTCATACAAGATGAGTAATGCGTGCTGACGCAAAAGAATATGCAAATACAAACGGACCTGAAAGTGTCAGACCCGTAGATAAAGTTTACCACGTGCAACGCGTATGAATAACACCGGAATGCCATAGGTGTTAAAGGCGCAAGTATCACTAGATTATTGACTCTAGTGCAAGTGGGAGACTGAAGAAAATATGCCCTAGAGGCAATAATAATATTGTTATTATCATATTTCTTGTTCATGATAATGTTTATACTCCATGCTATAATTGTCTTAAGCGGAAACATTAATACTTGTGTGGTTTATGAACAACACCGTGTCCCTAGTATGCCTCTACTAGACTGATGGGTTCGTAGCATAGAAAACAAAAAATTTCCTACGCAAGAACGCATAAACTAGCCAAGATACTCTACGAGGTGGTAGCAACAGATACTAACCCTCGATGACCGTAAGCGGGGATTACGTTCCCGCACAAACGTTGATGATGGAGAGTTGGTGAAGACGCACGTAGTCGACGTAGTTGTTCACTTGACGTAGTCGACGTCGTGGTTCACTTGACGATCACAAGATCGTGTCCCCGGTGCCACAAGTGGCAGCGCCCCCGTGCTCGGTCACACGTACAGCTCGACGTCGACTCCTCCACGCCCTCGGTCCAGTGGGGCAGCGGAAGAAGGGATCCGCCGGACACTCCTCCACACACTTCTCCAAGTGTATGAACTACGAACTACAATTCCGGCAGAGCTTCGCTAAGCCAAGACGGAAAGTGGGCAGCAACTATGCAAGGGAGGGGAGGATCAAGAAGTGTCTCACATGGAGGAGAGGGAGGGGTTTATATAGGAGAGGAGGGGCAGCCCCCAAGGGGTTGGCCGGCCAAGGAGGTCTCCTCCTCTTCATGGTGGTAACCCCCTCTTCATTCCCTTCATGGTGGTAACCCCCTCATCAACATGAGGTAACTCCCATTTTAATTGTGCATGACATTCATGCTAATTAAAATTCACACTTATTGATTTAATAAAACATTTTTATTTCTTTAATATTTGTTAATTCATTCAATTAACAAACATTAACAAATACACCCTTGAGTTATTTCGATATCCCGAAACAATTTCGGTACTTTTCTGAAACAACCCTTATGCTGTCCTGTAATTCGATCGGAGTATCGTATCCACTCAAAAACGACGGCGAACCTTAAGTGTGTCACCCTACGGTTCGTGAATAATGTGGACATGATCGAGACTCCTCTCTGATCAATAATCAACAGCGGGATCTAGAAATCCATGATGACTCCCACTTACTCAACGATGAACTAGTGATCGTGTGAACCAGTAACGAACATAGTTAATTCCTTTTGTCTCGCGATATTATTACTTGTCCGAGATCCGATCATTTGGTATCAACCATACCTAGTTCGATCTCATTCCTGACAAGTCTCTTTACTCGTTCCGTGATAAAGCATTCCTGTGACCTAGTCACATGCTTGCAAGCGATTCCAATGCAATATCACCGAGAAGGGCCCAGAGAATATCTTTCCGTCATCCGGATGGACAAATCCCACTCTTGATCCATGAGCCTCAACTAATACTTTCAGAGTACCCAAATCAACCTTTATAATCACCCTATTACGGTGTGACATTTGATATCATCAAAGTACCCTTCCGGTATCAGTGATTAACATGATCTCATGGTCTAAGGATTAGAACTATTTCGTATGAGTTTGATATAGCAATGAACTTGATGACTTGATCGTTTTGCTATTCATACTATGGGTGTGAGTGTTCATCATATCATTCTTCTAATGATATGACCCCGTTATTAACAACATCCAATGTTCATGATCAGGAAACCTTGATCATCAGTTAATCAACGAGCTAGTATAAAAGGGAGGCTTTACTAGGAACCTTTTTAGTTTATTAATCACACAAGTATTAATGTTTCCGATTAATACAATTCTAGCATGAGAAATAAACATTTATCATAAACATGGAATATGATAATAACCACTTTATTATTGCCTCTCAGGCATATTCCCTTTAGTCTCCCACTTGCACTAGAGTCAATAATCTAGTTGATACTTGCGTATATAACACTTATGGCTTTTACGTGTTATCCGTACGCGTTGCAGTGGTTAATCTGATCTCCAGATCTGACACTTTCAGTTCTGTGTGTATTTGCATGTCTTTGCGTCTCTACGCATCACTCATTCTCAAATGAGATAGTTGGGTATAAATTTGGTCCTTTGGTGAGACCTTAGTTCCTTTAGCTAAAATCATGTTGTCACTATTGTCGCACAATAGATCTTCACAGTAATAGCCAGCTTGGAACTACACCTAGTTTGATAACAAACTTCTTGACACAAATGCCCTCTTTTGCTACTTCTAAAGTAGCCATATACTCAACCTTTGTTGTAGAATCCATCACAATGTCTTAACTTTGGAACTCATCCAAATCCATCATGGAACTTCCTTCCATTACATTGTGCCACCTAAACATACAGCTAAAATTGAGATAAACTTAATTTGTATCTTGTGACAAACTTAGTATCAATGTAACACTTTACAATGAATTATGTGTCACTTTATAATATATATCCTTAGTCCTTCCAAAGCACATAAGGATATCTCTACTATTGTCCAGTGATCATCTTATGACTTTTATCACTCTGGTATATGCTCATAACATTTAGAGCATAGGACATATCTAGATATGTACATATCACGGTATACATGATCGATCAAATCATTCATGTAGCTTCACTCATCAAGTATTAAAAACACCTGAATCTTGTTCCAACCTCTTCCATGCGACAAGAACTTTTCTTGTCGTTTCCATATTGAACTTCATTCAATATTTCATCTATGTACTTTGGCACAACCATATTGGTACCTCGATCTATCTATATAGACATCGAGACCCAATATTTTGGTTTTGCCTAAGTCTTTCATTGAAATCTAATTTTAATGAAATTCTTAACCTATGCCAATAAAAGATACATCATTTCCAATTAACAATATGTCTTCTACATAATGTACTGAAAATATGTCTCAGCGCTCCCACTTAATTTCTTGCAAATGCAAGCATATTCATCGTATCTGATGAAACTAAACCTTTTAATTATTTCATCACGGTGAATATTCCAACTCCGCGATGCTTACTTCAACCATTGAAGTTTGCATGCCTTTTAGCATCCTTTGAATTCACAAAACCTATTGGACCATGTCATGTACATGTCCTAGGTAACCATTCTATTAGAAGAATGTTGTTTTGTTTGTTCAACTAACATATACCAAACTTGGCATATGTAGTGGTTGCTACAGTAATCCTTCCAGACAAAATATCGCTATGAAAGATCAAATCTTGTCATAGTCAACTCATTGAACACAATCGTAAACTCTTTTAACGATGTGTCGACTATTTCAAAGATGTTAAACATCCATGTCTGTGTTTATAGATCCAAATACGTTCATTAGGCTTCATGCCTTTTGAGGGTCTTCCAAGTTCAGAAACTTGATTTCTCGTGTATGGAACCATCACGGATTTTATGGCTTCTAGCCATTTGATGGAGTCAGGGCCCATCATCGCTTCTTTGCATGCAGTCGGTTCATCATTGTCAAACAATAATGATTCATTCTCAAATCTAACTATTTGATTGTTACCCGACTCACGCGGTTCAATAGGAACTTTGATCTATGTGACCACAACCTTTGAGGTACGACAGCCATGCGCATTGTGGCCGCCTCCGGGACACTTCCCAGCGCTGCGCTACTCAGCACATATAGCTTAGGTTCAATAACCCAATCAAAGTTCTATTGTGCTCCCACTTGACTTTTTGCGAAAAATTCCTTCTCAAGAAACTTGACGTTTTCAGTGACAAACACTTTTGTCTTCAGTGTTCTGGAGGAATACCCAACAGTTACTTTGGGATAACCTACAAAGACTGTATTTATCCGACTTTGGTTGTAAACATTTTACATATGCCTAGCATACCAAAATTTCAGAAAAGACAACTTGGGTTTTATCCCATGCCATATCTCATATGGTGTCATTTCAATGGATCATGATGGCGCTCTTTTCAGTGTAAAAAGCGGTAGTCTCTAAAGATTTATCCTTAAAATATAATGGCAGTTTTATAGACGACACCTTTGATCCAACGATGTCAAACAAAGTTTGATTTCATCTCTCAAACACTCCATATTCCTATGGTGTTTCGGGAAATACAAGTCTATGGAACGATTCCTCAACTTTTAGGTGTTTGCTAAACTTGTAATTCAAATATCTTCCTTTATGATCCAATCATAAATTCTTTATTCTCTTGTTACAATGATTTTCCACTTCATCTAGAAATACTTTGAACAATATTCAAATATTTCATGCTTCTTCCTTATCAAGTAAATATACACATATATCTACACAAATCCTTGGTTAAAGTAGATGAAGTTCAAAGATCCACCACACACGGCTACACATAATGGACTATATACATCAACATGTACAATATCCAATAAGTTAGTTGTCCGTTCTTCTTTGGCCTACAAACGGAGTTTTAATCATCTCTAGGAAATTTTCACAAGTGTCAATTGATTCAAAATCAAAAGGACTCCAAAATTCCATCAACATGGAGTTTCTTCATGTTTACTTTCCAATATGATTTAAACGGTGGTGTCACTCATAAGTGATCTTCTAATCATTTGTCTTGAGACATTTTTAGCATCAGTGTTATGGATGTGATTTCTCCAACAAGATAAGTGTTCATTCATCTTTTATGAATGCGGTAATAATTTGAACAACCATTGTTCTCATAATACCAGAACAAAATAATAATTATTCAAACAAATCTTGAAGGCTAGGTTTAATTCCAACGAAACACAATAACACTTTATTTGTTTTCGATGAGAATCATCCCATATTCATTTGCTAGTTAATTAGGCCATTGTAGTTCTTGTATTGCATTGTTCTGTATGACAGTTCATACCAACCAATTTAGTATCAAATACCCAAGAACCACATTGTTTTAACAAGCAATGAATACACCCATAACATGTATATCTTCTATATACCTGAGCTGGACATTTCCAGTCTTTTATTTTCCGCCAGAATAAATTTCGGATTCTCTTTTAGCAATTCTTTTTCATCTAGAAGAATCTATCAACATCAATAGTGGCGCCATACACATGGCACATAGTTCAAGGCATGATTAGTCAAACACTAATACCCTTGGACTCACACTTTGAAGTAGATCACCATAATCAAATATTTGGCGTTCGTCCAAATTCCATTCTTTAGTAATCTTTTAGTGTAGTAAACATTTTACCTACATCTTCCATTCATCCTATCATGACAACTTTCATGATCAAGCTACTATAGCTCATGAGGATGAATTGCGAGTATAATATTAGTTCCTAAACCTTTTAGGAGATCTGGACGCCTGGCGTCTCTAATCTTCGCAAATTCTCATACAATACAAGAACATGTGTCTTACTAAATTATACTCTATCACTTTGCAACCAAACATTGTTTCAGATATCACAATATCTTCCACACATGATAGTTTATGAAACAATTCTTTCAACTCCTAGATAACCTTGATACTAAAAACAACTTTTGAATATCAAGGATCATGGAGGCAAGTGTGATACTTAGATACTAACACTGGAATTGTTACTCTTGATTTAATACTACTTATTAAAATTCATCGAGTAAACAAGGCTTGCTAAAAGTTTGCAATAGGACTTTAAACTTTAGATTGACATTCAAACAATACGATACCAGTTCGTAAAGTTAACATCCAGAATTCTATAGTTCTATTATCTCAATTATAGCTAAACGCAAGGTAGTAAACGGATGCCAATGCCTACAACAAACTATGCAAATTCACTCTGATTTAGTTCATGATAAATTGAGTTCTATAATTCAAAATTACTAAGTGAACTCCCACTTAAAAACAACATCCCTCATAGTTTTCTTAAGTGATTACACGAACCAAATTCACTATACTGCAACCGATCATCACGTGCAACGGCATAGTTTCAAAGGCGAACATCACCATGTTCATCATATCAACCATATGACTCATGCTTAACCTTTCGGTTCGTGTTCCGAGGCCATGTCTGTACATGCTAGGCTCGCCAAGTAGAACCATAGCACTCGCGTGTGTAAAACTGTCTTACACCCGTCGTATGTGAACGTAGAGTCTGTCACACCCGATCATCACGTGGTGTCTCGAAACGACGAACTTTCCTGACGGTGCATGCTATGGAAGAACAAATTTTTATCTTGATATTCATGTGAGCGGGCTCATCTTATAATGCTACCGCGCGATCAAATCTAAGCAAAATAAGATGCATAAAAGGATAAACATCACATGCATATATAATGTGATATGATATGGTCCTTCACGCATTCGATCTCCATCTTGTGCGTCATGGCATGATCTCCATCATTCCACCGGCGTAGCACCAAGGTCCATGGCGCGCCACCTTGGTTGTCTTCCTCCATTACAATATATCACTTGGATATATATATTCGGCACGCGGGCCATTTAAATATAAAGACAACCATATGGCTCCTGCCGGTTGTTTATAACTTACAAAAAGGATCATTGCATACAATTTGTAACATAAACAATTTAACCATATCACATCACATGCCCTGCAAAAACAAGTTAGACGTTTCTAATTTGTCTTGCATATTTTACGTGGTTTAGGGCTTTCTAGGAAGAACCGTTCTTACCTACGAACATGAAACCACAACGGTGATAAAAATATTATTAACAACTATTTGTAAAATAGATCATAACTATAGTGGGAGAAACGTACACCCGCAAAGCCACATATGCCGAAGCATGTCAAGTGTGGGACAAGTCTCGTGAACGCGGTCACGTAAGGTTAGTCTCGGGCAGCTTCAATCCCACTATGCCACTATGATCCAAAATACAAAAGAAATTGCAATAACATGATCATCAACGCCCACATCCACATGTGTTCTAGCCGTGCATACCAACTACGCATAGATATGGCTCTGATACCACTGATGGGTTCGTAGCATAGAATACAAAAAATTTCCTATGCAAGAACGCATAAACTAGCCAAGATACTCTACGAGGTGGTAGCAACGGATACTAACCCTCGATGACCGTAAGCGGGGATTACGTTCCCGCACAAACGTTGACGATGGAGAGTTGGTGAAGACGCACGTAGTCGACGTAGTTGTTCACTTGACGTAGTCGATGTCGTGGTTCACTTGACGATCACAAGATCGTGTCCCCGGCGCCACAAGTGGCAGCGCCCCCGTGCTCGGTCACACGTACAGCTCGACGTCGACTCCTCCACGCCCTCGGTCGAGCGGGGCAGCGGAAGAAGGGATCCGCCGGACACTCCTCCACACACTTCTCCAAGTGTATGAACTACGAACTACAATTCCGGCAGAGCTTCGCTAAGCCAAGACGGAAAGTGGGCAGCAACTATGCAAGGGAGGGCAGGATCAAGAAGTGTCTCACATGGAGGAGAGGGAGGGGTTTATATAGGAGAGGAGGGGCAGCCTCCAAGGGGTTGGCCGGCCAAGGAGGTCTCCTCCTCTTCATGGTGGTAACCCCCTCTTCATTCCCTTCATGGTGGTAACCCCCTCATCAACATGAGGTAACTCCCATTTTAATTTTGCATGACATTCATGCTAATTAAAATTCACACTTATTGATTTAATAAAACATTTTTATTTATTTAATATTTGTTAATTCATTCAATTAACAAACATTAACAAATACACCCTTGAGTTATTTCGATATCCCGAAACAGTTTCGGTACTTTTCTGAAACAACCCTTATGTTGTCCTGTAATTTGATCGGAGTATCGTATCCACTCAAAAACGATGGCGAACCTTAAGTGTGTCACCATACGGTTCGCGAATAACGTGGACATGATCGAGACTCCTCTCTGATCAATAATCAACAGCGGGATCTGACTCCCACTTACTCAACGATGAACTAGTGATCGTGTGAACCAGTAACGAACATAGTTAATTCCTTTTGTCTCACGATATTATTACTTGTCCGAGATCCGATCATTTGGTATCAACCATACCTAGTTCGATCTCGTTCCCGACAAGTCTCTTAACTCGTTCCGTGATAATGCATTCCTGTGACCTAGTCACATGCTTGCAAGCGATTCCAATGCAATATCACCGAGAAGGGCCTAGAGAATATCTTTCCGTCATCCGGATGGACAAATCCCACTCTTGATCCATGAGCCTCAACTAATACTTTCAGAGTACCCAAATCAACCTTTATAATCACCCTATTACGGTGTGACGTTTGATATCATCAAAGTACCCTTCCGGTATCAGTGATTAACATGATCTCATGGTCTGAGGATTAGAACTATTTCGTATGAGTTTGATATAGCAATGAACTTGATGACTTGATCATTTTGCTATTCATACTATGGGTGTGAGTGTTCATCATATCATTCTTCTAATGATATGACCCCGTTATTAACAACATCCAATGTTCATGATCAGGAAACCTTGATCATCAGTTAATCAACGAGCTAGTATAAAAGAGAGGCTTTACTAGGAACCTTTTTAGTTTATTAATCACACAAGTATTAATGTTTCTGATTAATACAATTCTAGCATGAGAAATAAACATTTATCATAAACATGGAATATGATAATAACCACTTTATTATTGCCTCTCGGGCATATTCCCTTCATAGACTAGCTCATTGATTAATGATGGTTAAGGTTTCCTAACCATAGACATGAGTTGTCGATTAATAATGAGGTCATTTCATTAGGAGAATGATGTGATGGACAGACCCAAATAAAGCACAACAATTAGATCGTGTCATTGTGTTCATCTTTGCGAAGCTTTTTCCTATGTCAAGTATTGTATTCCTTAGACCATGAGATAATACAACTCCCTAGTATCGGAAGAAAGCTTTGAGGTCATCAAACGTCATCCTATGAGAGGGTGATCATAAAGGTGTCTCTCAGGTGATCGGAAAGTACTTGTTGGGTCGTATGTATCGAGATGGAATTTGTCCCTCCCGAGTCGGAGAGATATACTTCGGGCCCACTCGGTAATCGATATCAACACCGCTTGCAAGCATGTGGTTAAGGAGTTAATCACGAAGTGATATCGGATTATGGAATGAGTAAAGTACTTGTTGTGAACGAGATTGAACTAGGTATGGCGATACCGACGATCGAATCTCGGGCAAGTAAAATATCGCGTGACAAAGGGAATACATATATGGGATTAATTGAATCCTGGCATCGTGGTTCATCCGATATGATCATCGATGAATATGTGGGAGTCAATATGGGTTTCCAGATCCCGCTGTTGATTATTGATAGAAGATCATGTCTGCATATTCTCGAACCCATAGGGTCACACACTTAACGTGCATCGACGCTAGGATAGAATGGATAATTGGTTTATGAGTTTTTGGTCGGAGTCTCGGATGAGATCCAGGACATCATGAGAGGTTCCGGAATGGTCCAGAGAATAAGATTCATATAAAGGAAAGCAGTTTTTGGATTCCGGAATCGTTTCGGAGTTTATCGGTATTGTACCGGAAGGTTCTAGAAGGTTCCGGAGTGGGACCAACGTGGGCCCACTTGTCGGAGGCCTGCGTGGGCCTAAGGGGAAGTGTCCTGGCCACTTTGGGCCAGGCGCACAAGGCCCCTAAGGCCCAGCCGGCCAGCCCCCCATATAAGGAGGGGCAGGGGCGCAGCCTCCCTCTACTCTAACCCTAGCCGCCGGCCAACTGCTGCCCCTCCACCTCTCTCTCACAACTGTGCGTAGGCGAAGCCGTGCCGCAGAAACTCTCCACCATAAGCACCACGCCGTCGTGCTGCAGATCCAATCTATCTCTCCACCATACTTGCTGGACCAAGGAAGGAGGAGACGTCACTGCATCGTACGTGTGCATCTCTCAGAGGCGCCGCCAATTGCGGCGTTGGATCGGATCGGATTGCGGGGAGGAGACGGCTAGTATGACTACATCATCCACGTTCTGTTGAACGTTTCCGCTGTGCGATTTCTTCAAGGGTATGAAGATCTCATCTATCTCTCTCGTTGATTACATCTCCTAGATTAGATCTTGGCTTTCTTGTTCGCATCCGTAGGAATTTTTTTGATTTACTATGCTGCAAAACCCTTCAGTTCCAAGAGAAGAGGGGTGGCGGTTGGAGAAGATGATACTGACGGGTGGGGCCTGTTAGTCAGTGTGAAAGGGAGAGGGGGCTGCGGTTGGTTCTTCCCGGAAAGGTGTTGGGCTGGGCTAGCCTCGGGTCAGCCCAGTGCTGGGTTTCTCTTTTTTTGCTCAGTTTTCCTTTTCTAATTTTCTGCTTTACTATTTTGTTGTTTGAATTAGCAAAACTTGTTTGAAATGTAAAATTCCAATTCTGTCAACTTTAACATAAAGTTACAATGTGTTTAGAAGCACTCAACTCAAAGTGGTGAAATTTTGTAAAGAAAAATAATTGTCATAAATACTAAATAGCTTCCATATGAAAATGGTGCTATTTAATTAATAACTTTCTAAAAACCTTTTGTTTCAAAAAAATTATTTAAAAGGTAAATAAAACAGTAGTATTTGGTGAAATATGTTTCAAAAACTTTATAAGAATCACAATTATGCAATATGCCATGAATGCATGATGAAATTTTGTATTTAAAAACTTGGGATGTTATAGCCTGGCTCCTGGCCCCCCTCCGTCTCATCTCCGGACTTCGTGATGCTTCGGGAAAAATAGAAGGTTTGGCTTTTGTTTCGTCCAATTCTGAGAATATTTCCTATTTAGCTTTTCTGAAACACAAAAATAGCAGAAAACAGGGAACTGGCACTGTGGCCTCTCTTTAGTAGGTTAGTTCCGGAAAATGCATAAAAATGCCACGAAGTGTAACAAAACACAAAGCAAATGGTGTGTAAACAAGCATGGAGCATCAAAAATTATAGATACGTTTGAGACGTATCAAGCATCCCCAAGCTTAACTCCTGCTCGTCCTCGAGTAGGTAAGTGATAACAAGAGAATAATTTTTGAGGTGACACCATCACAATCTTGATCAACTATGTAAAGCATTGAGTGCTTGGATCAAAGAACTTAAAACATGGGCATAAGAGACATAATCTTGACAATAAAACTTAGCAACCATGTTATAACATGAAAAGAAACACAAACGAAAGATCATGAATAATGAAACAATGAAAGTCAAACGTGTGTTCAAATCATATGGAAAAACATATCAAGTGATTTTCAGCTTGTCCTTCATGGAATAGCAAAACATAAATGCATATGACACCATCAAGTTTAAGAGGGCGACTAGATACAAATAATTTAAGAACAAGCAAAACCATTATCATGAATCAACCAATGATAAACTTTGGGACTATGCACATTATACTCAGAATGGCAACTATGCTCTCTTAGACGGTGCATAAAGGTAGAAGGTGGAGGCTCAATATAAAAGTAAAAGAAAGGCCCTTCGCAGAGGGAAGCAGGGATTGCAAGTTTTATAAACCTTCAAAAATTATGGTACTTGCTAGCTTTGAGCTCTCATTGCCCCCATCATAGGCATCTTGAATGGTTAAAGTTAATGTGAGTACAATTACGAAGCATATGCTTAACAAATCATAAGTTGAAAACCTCGTGTCCCATGAAGTACGAATACCCAAACCTCATGCTACTCGACTTAGGTCCCAAGCAAGCTCTTGTTATTGTAAGTATACACGTATCATCGAGAACCACAAACGGGGTACCTCCTGCCCGATGACATGGAACAAGCCCACATCAAAATGACAAGACAAACAGACAATGAACACCTCGGCATCTCTTTTATTTACCATTGGTATAGTTTTTTATTGTGAGATGCGTCGTCGAATGTCCTCTATGGGCATGCTGTAAATTTCCACCATGAATGATGCATGGCTTAGATTAGTGGCCCAGGCGTTTCTCTAACACATATACAAACTCCATGATTCCGCAAGATCCCAACTTATTTCACATCGCGAGTATCCATAAACAAAAGATCACGATATCAACTCAAATGAGAGAAGTGCAATGTTGAAAGCTTGCCCCATGACGGCATGGTTTGGCTAATTTCCAACTTACAACTTGCAAGCATAACATCAACATAAGAGAGCCACAATGTTAAAATTTTAAAAGCGAGAAAAGTAAAATGCGCCATCAGGTTCGTGAGAGCTTTAATGACTAATTTTCACATAACACCAAAAAGAGTTTGATTTGAAGGATAGATAAAAGCAAGTCAAATGTACTTTGGATAGCAAATTGCTAATAGGTATGTATGGTGGACACATTGGCAAACTTGGTTTTTGGGAGTTGGATGCACGAGTAGAGCTCATACTCAGTACAAGACGAAGGCTAGCAAAAGACTGGGAGCGACCAACTAAGAGAGCAATAATGGCAATAATCATGCATAGCGACAAAACATCATTAAAAGAAGCATAAAATGGCATCACAAGTCAAAAACCAAATGATCATAGAGGCTTATGGCGACTTGTTAGAGTCAAACATGTTGTAAGCATGCGCCAAGTCAACCCAAATAAAGCATCAAGGAGAAAACCAAATAAATGCTTCCATATAATAAAAACAACGCATGATTTTTTCAAAGGCTCATTAAGCAATCTCAGTCATTTGAGACAAGTCATGCTATAGACAAAATCACTAAGCATACTATCAAAACGACATAAAGCATGGCATGCAAAAGTCTAAGCCGCAGTCTAAACAAGCTCCTTTTTGTACCACTTTTTTGCATGAAACTTTTTCTCTTTTCCAACACCATTCAAACCTTTTTTGAGACAACTATTTTGATGAAAACCAACATAGACCAGTGGTCTAAATACACCTTGTTACAAAGATATAACAAGATCTGAACATAAATCAAGGCGAAAAACGAAAGCTAAACGCAGTTCTAGAAAAAGAGAACACTCGTTGAACGATACGAGTGAAAAATAGAGTGCTCTTGGCAAATGAAAAAGGGAGTGCGTCGCCTCCAAAAGAAATTTGTTGGGGTCCAACCATCTATTGCAGCAAACAAAACAAAAGAAAACTGAAAGCAAAAGTAAAGACGCTCCAAGAAAAACGCATAGTGCATGAAGCAATAAAAATATAGTGTGTTGAAAGGTGACCTGATTTTTGCCGATGAAGAAAGGGTGCCTCGGGGGCATCCCCAAGCTTTGACGCTTGTACCTCTTGGATATTTCTTGGGGTGACATGGGCATCCCCAAGCTTGAGCTTTTGTCTATACTTCATCTCATCACTCTCCAATCCCCACACTTGAAAACTTCCTTCATACAAAACTTCACACAATTCTATTAGCAACATTAGTATAAACATGATAGTAGATCAACCTTTTTGGTTCAGGTTTCAACTCAAAACACCACATATAAAGCATATACTACTGTAGCACTCAAAAAGAAAGCGATTGAGAGGCAAACACAAATAGTGGCAGAAATCTGTCAAAATAGAACAGCTGACAAAGGTTGACTTTTTCAAGGACCTTTTGTTGCTCAAATCGAATAGTGCAAAAATAATTAAAGTTTGGATATGACCTGGGGCATATTCACAAGAAATCGTAGATCAAAAAGATATTCTTAGAATTTTCACGAATTTTTACGGTGCAGCGTAGAAATCTGTTTCCGGACAGCAACTTCCCCAAATCTTACCTCCCTCAAATTAGAGGTTCTTCTTGGCACAACAACAAAATAAAAAGGATAAGGAGAGGTCATTGCAGTAGTAATAACTTCCAAGACTCAAATAAAAGATAAAGTACTGAAAAGAAAACAATGGGTTATCTCTCAAGAGTGCTTTTCTTTAACGCCTTTGAGCTAGGCTCAGTAATTTGAGAAGATGCTCACATAAGAAATATGAATTGAAGCAAAAGAGAGCATCAAGGAGCAAATATAAAACACATTTAAGTCTAACCCACTTCCTATGCATAGGATTCTTGTAAGAAATAAATCAAAGAAGCACTTAGTAACAAGTACGGGTAGATAAAACAAGAGCAACTTCGGAACTTTCAATATAAAGAGAGGTGTTTTAGTAACATGAGAATTCCAACAACCATATTTTCCTCTCTCATAATAATTTTTAGTAGCATCATGAACAAACTCAACAATATAAATATCACACTCATCCTCCTTTGTTAAGCATGGAGGGCGATCAAATAAGGTATTAGTTAAAGAGTTACTCTTATTGGGAGGTAGACATGGGTAGCTCCATTCTTCCTCCTTTTGATCATCAAATGAGCTTCCAGTTTCAGCAATTTCTTCTTCCATAGGCTCCTTCAAGGCATTAGTCTCTTCCGTTGGAGAGCATCTATTAAGATATTTAAGAATATAGCCATTTTCTTCCTTGTAATTATAAAAGCAAAATTTAAGTATATCATAAACCTCATATTTATAAGGTGCATCATTAGTATTTTTAAGCAAATAAGCAAGTTTGAATGCACCCTTCCAAGCAATAAATTCTTCAATTTGTTCCACATCATAAAAGTCATAATTTCCATTAATATAAGAAGATATGGTAACATCATCATTAAACTCACATTGAAAAGGGAGGTGTTTATACCTCCTACATCAACAAGATTTATCAACGCAATAAGTAACATTATAAGTAGAGCACACATTTCTAGCAATGATATACAATTTATCAATTTGTTCCCATAAGTGTTTCCCTTTTTGTGACAAGAGGTGTTCCTCATAATATTTTTGTTGTTCTTCCGTGAACCCACCTTGCCAAAAAGATTTAGTTTCAAAGAAACCAACCATTGATAGATAGCATGATAAAGCAAGACAATAACAGACCAACAAAAATAACAACTATAAAAGGAACTAATTTTTTGTATTTTTGATAAAACGATGCAAGCAAAAATAAAATAAAGCAAAATAATAACAAAGTAAAAGGTTGGGCATGAAAGACTCCACTTGCAGAAATCTTCTTTCTCCCCGGCAATGGCGCCAGAAAAATTGCTGGCACTTGGTTGACGTGGGAGCTTCTTCTTCTTCAATCCCCGGCAACAGCGCCAGAAAAATTGCTTGATGGCGCATAGATTACACCCCGTTGGGAACCCCAAGAGGAAGGTATGATGAGCACAGCAGCAAGTCTTCCCTCAGTTGTGAAACCAAGGTTTATCGAACCAGTAGGAGAAAGCCAAACTTCAGAAGGTGATGCCTGCTAGCTTCGCGATAGCTCCGGACAACTTATAAGGCGCCTCGTCTAGGGCTTTGCTTTGCACTAGCAGCAACGTGGAACCTGCACACAACACAACCACGAACTCTGCTCCCAACTTACAATGAGGTTGTCAATCTCACCGGTTTGCTGTAAACAAAGGATTGAGCATATCGAGTGGTAAAAGGTAATAGTATGCGGGAATGTAAATAAGCAAGTAAATAGTAAATGGTAATAGCAATGTAAAGGAAATTGGACCGGGGTCCACAGTTCACTAGTGGTGTCTCTCCATAAGATAAATAACAACATGCTAGGTAAACAAATTACAGTTGGGCAATTGATAGAGTAAAGATAACGTACATATGTCACGAGGATTACTATGAGATTCACTCTGGGCATTACGACAAAATACATAGACCGTAATCCAATTGCATCTATGACTAATAATCCACCCTCTGAATGTCGTCTGAGCAAACATTGGGTATTAAGTTGCGAACAACGGATAATTGCATTAAGCAAAGTGCGTAAAGTAAACAAAGCAAATGTCCTTGGACACAAGAATGTTGTTTTCTCCCTAGTGGCAACAGCACATCTACAACCTTAGAGGTTTCTGTCACTGCCCCAGATTACTAGAGGCATGAACCCAACTATCGAGCATAGATACTCCCTCTTGGAGTCACTAGCATCTACTCGGCCAAGATATCTACTAGCAACGGAAAGCATGCAAGATCATAAACAACATAGAGATAACATAAAGATATATAATTCAGCACATCAACTTAACATAGCACCAATACTCATCGGATCCCAACAAACACAACATGTAGAATTACATAAAGATGATCTTGATCATGTAGGGAAGCTCACAAGATCTAAACATGAATGATGTGGCATGGTGTTGATGTAGATCACCGTCTAGTTGGGAACCCCAAGAGGAAGGTTTGATGAGCACAGTAGCAAATTTTCACTCAGTAAGAAACCAAGGTATGTCGAATCCAGTAGGAAAAAGGAAAACTCCAGAAGGTGATGCCTGCTAGCTTCGTGACAGCTCCAGACAATTTATAAGGCGCCGCGTCCAGGGCTTTGCTTTGGACCAATAGCAACGTGGAACCTGCACACAACACAACCAAGTACTTTGCTCCCAAATTACGATGAGGTTGTCAATCTCACCGGTTTGCTGTAAACAAAGGAATGAGCGTATCGAGTGGAAAGCAATAGTAGTATGCAAGAAAGTAAATAGTGCGAGTAAAGTAAACAGGTGATAGCAATGTAAAGAAAATTGGACCGGGGTTCACAGTTCACTAGTGGTGTCTCTCCATAAGATAAATAAAAACATGCTGGGTAAACAAATTACAGTTGGGCAATTGATAGAGTAAAGATAGCGTACATATGTCATGAGGATCACTATGAGATTCACTCTGGGCGAATGCCCTTAGACACAAGAATGTTGTTTTCTCCCTAGTGGCAATAGCACATCTACAACCTTAGAGGTTTCTGTCACTCCCCCAGATTAAATAGAGGCATGAACCCAACTATCGAGCATAAATACCCCCTCTTGGAGTCACTAGTATCTACTCGGCCAAGATAGCTACTAACAACGGAGAGCATGCAAGATCATAAACAACATAGAGATAACATAAGATAAAATTCAGCACATCAACTCAATCATAACACCAATATTCATCGGATCCCAACAAACACAATATGTAGAATTACATAACGGTGATCTCAATCATGTAAGGCAGCTTAGAAGATCTAAACATGAAGCACATGGTGGAGAAGACAACTATCTAGCTACTGCTATGGACCCATAGTCCAAGGTAGAATACTCACTCATCGCGCCGGAGGCAAGCATGGCGATGAAGAAGACCTCTGGTGGCGATTCCCCTCTCCGGCAGGGTGCCGGGAAGAGCTTCTGGACTCTCCTGATCTCGGGTCGACGACGGTGGCGGGTCGCGATGTGTTTCTGGAAAATTGATCGGGTCTTTAGGTTTTTCCCGTCGGGGGGTCTTTATAGGCGAAGGGGCGGCGTCAGAGGTTGACCAGGGCGGCCTCACCACCAGGGGGCGCGGGCCAGGGGCTAGCCGCACTGCCCTATGGTGTGGCCGGCCCGTGGCCCCTCTCCGTCTCCTCTTCGGTCTTCTAGAAGCTTCGTTTAATAATAGGAGGTTCGGCTTTTGTTTTGTCCAATTCCAAGAATATTTCATGTGTAACTTTTCTGAAACACAAAAACAGCAGAAAACTGGGAACTGGCACTGTGGCATATTGTCAATAGGTTAGTTCCGAAAAATGCATAAAAATGCCACAAAGTGTAACAAAACACTGAGCAAATGGTGTAAGAACAAGCATGGAGCATCAACAATTATAGATACGTTTGAGACGTATCAATGAAGCACATGGCGGAGAAGCTAACCATCTAGCTACTGCTATGGACCCATAGTCCAAGGTAGACTACTCACACATCACTTCGGAGGCGACCATGGTGGTGGAGAAGGCCTCCGGCAGGGATTCTCCTCTCTGGCAGGGTGCCGGGAAGAGCTCCTGGATCCTCCCAATCTCGCAACGACAACGGCGGCGGCTTGCAGTATGTTTCGAGGAAAAGCGATCCGTCCCTTAGAATTTTCCTGTCGAGGGGAATATATAGGCGAACGGGCAGCATCAGGAGGTGGACCAGGTGGCCTCACCCCCTGGTGGCGCAGGCCAGGGGTAGGCCACGCCACCCTAGGGTGAGCCTGGCTCCTGGCCCCCCTCCGTCTCATCTTTGGACTTCTTGATGCTTCGGGAAAAATACAAGGTTTGGCTTTTGTTTCGTCCAATTCTGAGAATATTTCCTGTGTAGCTTTTCTGAAACACAAAAACAGCAGAAAACAGGGAACTGGCACTGTGGCATCTTGTTAGTAGGTTAGTTCCGGAAAATGCATAAAAGTGCCACGAAGTGTAAGAAAACACAAAGCAAATGGTGTGTAAACAAGCATGGAGCATCAAAAATTATAGATACGTTTGAGATGTATCATCTACTACTCCCCACTCATTGCTTAACTCTCCCCCTTGGACTTTTCTAGTCTTTCTAATGGTTTATCAAAGAATCTGTGGTGTACCCACACAATTGTGGATATCCAGTACAAATTCCTTGGTTAGGTATTTAGGTAGGGTGTTCTATTACACTTTTGGATGTATGTAGTTACCCAAAAGTTCTAAAGGTTGACTAAAATTGGGTTTTCTCATTGGTATCTATCCTAATTCAGATGATAGGATATATACAAAGCCACGGGAGAAATCCGGCAGAGTTTCTCTTGTACCGGAGGACATCTGCGACAGGCAATTGTATAATTTGAACGAAATATGAAGTAACAGGGCTATAAATGAACCAATGGTCTCAGCGGATCATTGTTGTCACGAATCCTCACAAGTCTTAGTCCGTAGACAGAGACTACATCTCTTAGATAGGGAAAGGATATTGCTAACGTCTTAACCACCAATCTACAATTCAAGATTCCGGGACTAGGGATCAAAGTTATATAGATATGTTATGTGTCTTAGTCACGCTATCAAGGAGGGTTACTGGGGTTACCACTCCCAGGCTGAATAAAGCAGCAGGCAATACCGGAATGGATCATCGGTACTACAACACCTCAATCAACTCGTGATGTACTAAGCATAACCAAGGCTGCATAACGAGCTCGAATACCTCAAACTCAACTGTAGATAACCTAATTAGTGGTTCTACTCCACAATCTGGTGTTAGATCTAGTACTTAAGAACATAGAGTTCCACTAAACTCTGATACTTCATCTTTATAACACTTCATGATACTTCATGAATGTATCTTAATACCTTCCTCAACCTTTTTGATAGCAGGTATACCAGCTATGGTTCCTACTAACCAAAAATTTCCTTCTTATTTTGGTTTCCTTCTTCTCGTGATTTCTTCATCTTTGTCTTGACTGCATTAGGTACTCGTCTCTCCCTCACACGAAACCCTTAACCCTCTAGATCAATACCATGAAGTAAGAACTTGATAATGCAACATGCACTTGCATATCAAAGTTAAACTTCATGTACGGATCTAGTCAATCAATAAAATCCAAGAGAAATGCAAATGTGTGCTGGCAATATACATCATCATGAGCCCGTTGAGTAAAACATCTCTAAAGTTCAGGCTTAGATGTGTACTTTATAGCACCAAATAATATAGGTTTATATCGTGCTATATTGCACATAGTGGTGGACTACTACTCTTTCTCTTAATATTTACTCAATTGCTCATTTGCAATCGAATAAACTTGGACAAAGGGGTTTGTGGGTTTTTATGGCTAACCAATACGTGCCTTCCTATTGTATTATAACTTTACTATTGTTCTATTGAAGACTATGCTCACATGTTCTCTCAAAACTTCTAGCATAGCTGCCCTAAGTACCTACTTCGCTAAGCATGGTTCACACAACTCCATGACTTCTATAAGGCTCCTCTATGATGCTCCGATGAACCTTCTCCGATAAAGGACTATTGTCCTACAATTCTTGACTTAGGTGCCATGGTTTGGAACACTTCATTCACCCTTCTTCTTAAGCATCTTCTTCCTCAGCAGAGAATTGTTGGTTTACTACAAAGTTCTTCTCCATCATGTAAAGATTCTCATGTGAATCTCACATGCTCCAAGCTTTTATACCGTGGGTACTTCTTACTTGTATATGGAATTCTTGAGTATCCATATACATGACTTAACCTTGGGGTCCTACTTTCTCATATAGCTTCACTTCATCACTTAACATCATCCTACTACAGTTTTAGATGACTCAATTTTAACACGACGACCTTGGCATACTTCTTCCAATAGGATAGTTCCCATTCCGGTTGTATCCTCTCTTTGGACTACCATGTATTGCATACCAATTATGGTATACTTCCATTCATTGTATAAAGTTCTAATGATGTCATAACTACTTGGTATGGTTCAAGATATCTAACTTCACTTAAGAATAACAAGTAAGAGACTTTGACTCAAGTGTGTTAGGATGATTCTTTTGTTGAATATCCATCTCAAGTCATAAGAAGAATTGGTTTAGATAAGATGGCTTCATATAGTCACTACCAAACCTATAGGTCTCCTCTTAAAGGGTTTTAATCCTAAGCGGTCGCTGTGAGATGTTCTCTGGAATGATTTTTGTGGCTGTGGTGTGCAAATGAGCATTGTTATTTAATTACATTGATAAGAACAGATGTCACTTGATTGCCTAATCTAGTCTATGATGCAAAAGTCTGAGGCTTCTATTAATAAGATAAGAATAGATACTCTTTCAGTTGGATTTTTTATTACTCTATGAGGATCTAAGCATAGCACTACTATGCCAATCTGAGAGTATCTTGCTGCCCCCCTTATTTTCTCTTGTTGATGATAAGAACAGAAACTGATGTTGTGATGTATTTGGTGATTAACCTTGTGGTTTAGATTTGGGGAGTGAAGCTAGTATTAGATCTTTGATCTGGTGCCCTTCTCTTTCTCCTCTATTTGATCTTCTGGCAGCTCTGTTCTTCTTGATCTTTCTTGTTCTGCTGGTAGCCTTGCTCCTCCTTCCTGGTAGCCCTGCTCCTCCTCTTGATCAGCTCTTGGTGCTCCTTTAGGTGACCAAGATGAATGGAATTCAAGTGATTGTTGTTCGGATTTAGCAGCAGAGGATTCAAGGAATACTCTGGACAAGGGATATCATCTTTATCCGAATGATTTGGAAAAGGAATGGCAAGTTAGATGATATCCATTTCAGAATTGGGATTTCTATCGTATCGAAGACCTTGACTTGCATAATCTTGCAGTCAAAATAGCAAGTTCACTCTTGATCATTCCTCTTGAGTATTTTTATCAAATTACTTGCCAATATATATCTATGGTATTACTACTGCATTTAAAATCAAAAGGTTATGTCTTCATAATTAATATGAAGTAGTGGTTTCAACCAGAATGGTTGTTGCCCTAGGATGTGGGACCATGGTATGAGTATGGTGGAGGTCCCACTGCAACTAGAAAGTTCACCTAGGACTAATAACCAATGTCGCCAGTGATTCTAGCACCATAAATAACGTCAACCATAAGATCTGGAATGGGATGGAGAAGTTAGCTGTACCGACTTCCTTTCGCATATCAACGGATGTACCGGCCCGTGCTGTTCATTCACAAGGTGAATGCAGCAAGCTGTTCATTCGGTAGGTGAATGCAGCGGGTGGGAGCCCTTACGTCCCACGGGAACATGGTGTCTATGATGGATTGTATGAAACTGGCCTACAGGTGGTCATAGGAAAGTCAGCTGGGAAGGACTCGAAGTTAGTCAAGGAAAGCTAACTTCGAGCATCATAGTTGTTCCAGGAAAGTCAGCTATGGTGCAGTGTATTACAAAAGGGTGGGTATGCGGGGTCGCGAAGGAGGACAGTGATTGGCTTAGATCATCGACTAGGCCCCACACCAAGGAAGTGTGGAAAAGTCCTAGGTCAAATGCTGTTTTCATAATCATTTCTTCAAAGGTTGATTTTATTCGGAAAACTATGTCTGTCAGTCTTCACAGGTTGATTAGAGCTTCGACGGACTCCTTTCCTGCTGCGTTCGTAGCTCCTTCCCGGAACAGGGAGTATCCAGATACTTTCTTACACTCTGCAGAGGTGGTCACTTGTACCCATAAGAGATCAAAGCCTTGCTGCACGACCAAGCAAATCATTCCTATCCACACTTCCTTGGTGTGGGGCCCAGTTGATGATCCAAGCTAATCATTGTCCTCCTCCGCGACCCCGCATACCCACCCTTTTGTAATCTACTGCACCATAGCTGACTTTCCTGGAACAACTATGGTACTCGAAGCCAACTTTCCTGGAACAACTTCGAGTCCCGCCCAGCTGACTTTCCTATGACCAGCTGCAGGCCAGTTTCATACAATCCATCCTAGACACCGTGTTCCCATGGGACGTAAGGCCTCCGACCCGCTGCATTCACCTACCGAATGTACAGCTTGCTGCATTCACCTTCCGAATGAACAGCATGGGCCGGTACATCTGTTGATATGCGAAAGGAAGTCGGTACAGCTGACTTCTCCGTCCCATTCCAGATCTTATGGTTGACTATTATTTACGGCGCTAGAATCACTGGCGACATTGGTTATTAATTCCTAGGTGAACTTTCCAGTTGTAGTGGGACCTCCACCATACTCATACCATGGTCCCAATGCCCACCATCCTAGGTCGACAACCATCATCGTTGCTAACCACTAAACATGTTAATTGAGAAAGCAGAACTTTTGCTTTAAAATGCCGTAGTAATACCACAGGTATATTTGCATGTAATTTGCTAAAAAATAAACAAGAGATATGAGCAAGAGTGAACTTGCCTGCAGACTGCAAGGTAGTGCAGTTAGAGGTGTTAAATTGACCCGGGACCTCGGGTTCTGGAAAACAGCATCATTGTCCGGTAAGGGCAATGGTTAAAGATCCAAATGATGCAATGCTTTTAAAGTGGTGTGTTGTTTATAACCCCATATGGTGATTTATTTCCTAAGGTCTTTATATATTCTCTTTATGAGTTTAAAGAATATATGTTAGGTCCAATTCATTCAAGAATGAGTGTTTATTTATTCTTGAATGAATTTCCTGAATTTCTTCTAATTCAATTATTATATTAGTTCCAAAATTTCTCTTATTTTCACAAGTTTTAAATCATTCAAGAAAACCTTTTGGATATTTTCCTACTTAATTAAACTTCAAATTTTTAGTGTTTAAGAAATAGGATCCTAATATTCCATTCAAATTCTCACTAGTGTTGAGAATATCTTATTTGGTAAGTTTACTCTTTTTATTTTATTAGTTTTGGTTTCTTCTAAGGTTTTTCCTAAAAGACTAAAACATCACTACTGCAGAAACCCTTACTAGTGACAGGCCTTTTTTATTTATCAGTGACGGGCAAACTGCCCGTCACTAGTATGCCGTCACTGGTAATCAGTTACTAGTGACGGGCAGGATGCCCGTCGCTAGTATATGTATAGCAGTGACAGGCGGACTAGACATGCATGTCACTAGTACTGATTCCTGCCCGTCACTAGTATATGTATAGCAGTGACAGGCGGACTAGACATGCATGTCACTAGTACTAATCAAAGGGCTAGTCACGGTGCAGTTTTCTAGTGGCAGTTCCATTACCCTGCCCGTCACTAGTATGCATTTCAGTAATAAAAAAAATGCATTTTCCCGTATATTCCATACAGCACAAAAAGATTTTGTACCAATGACACCTTCACATAATCCAATATGGCAATAATATTTGTACAGTTCTTTCAAAAAAAAATTGCACAAGTAGTACAATGGCACAAGAACTTGCAAATTGCATGATCTAAACTACAATGTTGCATTAACATCACACATAGGCCAATCCAAAACACACAATACAATCCAAAAATATTTCTACAATGGTGTCAGCCACATCAATATGTCCACACGTCCACTTCATAGTCCTCACGATCATTAGCAACTTGTGCATCTCCATTCTTTGACACTATAAGAAAAATGTAAGAAATTCAGTGGCTGAATTTTGTTGCATTAGCTACAATGGTGTTGACTGCTAGCTCACGCATCAAAACTTAGTTGCATTAGCTACTTGTGCATCCTCAGGATAGGTTTTCACTTCACCCGTAGTTGCTGAATTTTGTATAGCCATATATATATCAGTGTTAAAACTTAGTTACACTGGAACATGGGTCATAGTAGAAGTACTAAAAGTAAAAAAATGTAAGAAATGAACCTTGCTCTCGGTTTGCACAACCACTAATATAAAAATGACATAGGAACTTCAAGTTTTTGCTAGAATCAAAAATAGCCTAGCGAGAGAGCTTGACAATAAAGCCTATTCAAATTAAATGGAAGATGAAGAAAAATCAAGAGTTTCACTCTAATCACGGAAAATTTCAGTGGAAGCATGCATTAATTGTGTTGCATATATTGTCAAGGATGGAAACAATCAACTAAATGTTTCAACTCGGATAAAGAGTGTAGAAACAGATCGAACCGTAAATTGCACCTATCTTGAGGCCAAGAACAGGGTAGGACACCACACAAGCACTACAAGAACCCATTTTTTGGTTCATATTACAAGATCAGGTCTTTTTATCCCATCACTAAGCTGAGCAACATAACACAAACGGTCCATGATGTAATTATCTAATCTGGAACCTGAACTCACTTGGGTGCAGGCTGATCTAGAGAATTGAAAAAAAAAATTAAAGATGTTGGTTTTGAAGATCAAGAGGCTGAATGGCCAATTGAATGAGATGGGGAACAGTAAGGTAGACACTATGAACATGATATCAAAGCATGCAGACGACAAGCACATTAAGATGGAATGCTCAATGCCACCGAAACATTTAGAAAGTAATGCAGAATTGCCAAAATAGACCTGAAACAACGATTACAGAGCTTACAGTAAGTGATGTATTAATTACAAAAGCATAGAAAATAGCAGTACTAAGTCTGAAATTAGTTTTGCTAAGTCAGGATGATTCAAAGTTCCAAAAATATTTGTGTGTCCCAGTTGAGATACAAAATGGCAAAAAAAATAACCAAAAGTTACACCATAAAATATATAAGTCATGAAGCCACAAACACTATGACCTTGCACCATAACCTCTTACAGAGTACTACAGATCTACTACAAAAAATTGTTTATATGCATCAGTTAACAAGGGTGCCGAAGTACAAATGCGAATAAGACAGACATCACCAAAAAGACTGAATTTTCAGCCTAGTTCTAATCATGCCAATTGCAAATTACAACTCTACTTGCCTGGAAGAGCAATTCACGGCTAACCAATTGTTGCTATTATCCAACATACATGGCAAGGAAACATGGTGGTGGCCATCGAGAACTCACCTCCTATTGAAAAGAGGATCCACCAAGTTGGAGAGTGCTCTGGTGGCCTGGTACACTACACACCTGTTCCCTGCAGTATGATAAGAACCACAGATTACCAAAAAAGACTGAATTCTCAATCTAATACTAACCATGCCATGACACTTGAAGATTACCACTCTATTTGAACAGTCAAAATTAATCTTATACAGTATTACTCCTGGTTTGAGGGCGGGTTAAACAAAAAAAAATAGCAAAGACTGATTAGCTAGACGAGGGCTAGTCCACCTCTTTGCAATTGATATGGATCTAAAATTAATTTGCCACTACATGAATATCTGGATATTAGCAACTAAAAGAACAAAATTACGTTAAGTACTGTATCTCGAGTGAGCAGAGATCTGGAAAAATACACACGTCCTGAAGACAGTTTTGCAAATTAGATATTTGATGATTCAGGGGATTGTGGGCTGCTCATTACCTGCATACATCGAGGAGAGATCGGGGTCAGGGATCTCGAGCTGGCTAGAAGTTGAGGGGAGCATTTTGGCCGGAGACGGAGATGCTTCTTGCCTTCTTGGCTACCAGCAAGCTTTTGCTGATGTTGGCCACGAAGGCTCAGTACCGCACGCCAGCAAGGCCACCGGCCGCCTGAAGGTCTGCAGAAGCCAAGATACTTCATCTTGAGGCCCGTCGCTCGGGTACGGGATCTGGAGGTTGGGGGAAGTCGCTGCAGTTCTCAACGCCGACGAGGCACGAGGTTACCCGCCGCGGATCAGGCTACCCAACACGGCGCGAAGCCTCCCGAGCCGGCCACTCGCCATGGAGCAGGTCAACCACCACGCTGCGACGCCTTACGCAGCACCGGCGGCCTCGATGTTGCCGCGGGCCGACGAGGCCGTCCGCAGCGGCCGCACGCTCGCCACCGTAAGCCCCCGCAGCGCCGCCCTCTTGCATCGATGTTGCCGCCGGCGGATGAGGCCGTCCGCAGCTGTCGTATGCTCGCCATCGTAAGCTCTCACAGGGCCGCCTACCTCGTTGCTATCGCCAAACCGCTCCCAATTAATGCGGGAAGTGGATAGTAGCTCGTAGCCCCACGATAAGGGAAAGAGATAACTGTCCCAAGCAACATAAAAAAAAAGGGAGAAGGAAATTACATCGGACGGAGATCGGTGCGAGAATGGCTGCTAGATTGAACCACAGCACGGCGGTCCGGCTAGTCCAATCGACCCGGGTGCAGAATTACTTATTCTGCACCCAGGGTGCTTAATAGAGTTATATAGAGTGTGGATATAATACAATAGCAAACTGTAGTGGCTGCAATTAGAACCGTTCCATTGCATTAAGATCCGCACTTTTTTTTAGAAAAGGATCCGATTATTCTAGTTTCTACATCTCACAATACTAGTTTAGCAAAGGGGACCAGCTACTTTCCTCTTACACGTTTCCATATAAGGTAACCTAGCCTGGCCTACGTCGGTCAGCCTTTTCCGTGAATCCTGGTCATGCAGATCAACTTTTTGCTACACGTGAACCAACAATCTGTTCCAAACAGACTATGGCTCTCTTCTTCTCTCTCTTTGTTGTAACGGAAATTCAGATTGAATGCGCCACTGCGGAATCCGTTTTGCATCTGATCACGTCTAGGTTAGTGGTTGACTACCCAATAAATTTGGAGAAAGTAAGTATTGCCTAGATGTGCCGGTGGTGTACGAGGAGGGGCTGGAGCTCCTCGTCTCCAACGACGCCCGCGTGCCGCCGGCGGGGAAGCGGCGGCCCCTGTGTTGCGTCGAAGCCAGGTGAGCCCGGCCCCTGTGTTCCCTTTTGATCTAACAGAAATGAAGTTCTGCCATTTGATAAATGGGGAGAAGAACCACTACCAATAAACGATGAAATCCAGTACCAACAACAGGAAATACATCGGTGCTACTCAAATTTGACCACTTGTCATAATCCCAAGGACTCATTTGCATTTCATTAAGCACGTCAGCAACACACAGGGTAGGCAAAGCTGTCAAACCAATGCTTTGCTGGAAAGAACTATCGGTACAACTCTTCAATAAAGCATTTTTAACAAAAGAGTTCCAAGATAAGAAACAAACGGTGCCCATGTATTTTGTAAATGGTTCCACACATACAATCTAACGGTGCGCGTACAAAAGTATGTCTATAATTCAAAGGACAAGTTCCACGCATACCTAATCGGTGCCAGAAGTTGTTAATCAATCAATGGAAAGCAAAGATCCATCCAAAATCAAATGAACTAACTAAATCTCATGAAACAACGATAGCACCTGAAGTCACTATCTTTCAAAAATTCACATCTTTGCTGGAAATAACTATCAGTACAACTATTCAATAAAGCATTTTTAGCAAAGAGTTCCAAGATAAGAAACAAACGGTGCCCATGTATTTTGTAAATGGTTCCACGCATACAATCTAACGGTGCGCGTACAAAAGTATGTCTATAATTCAAAGGACAAGTTCCACGCATACCTAATCAGTGCCAGAAGTTGTTAATCAATCAATGGAAAGCAAAGATCCGTCCAAAATCAAATGAACTAACTAAATCTCATGAAACAACGATAGCACCTGAAGTCACTATCTTTCAAAAATTCACATCTTTGCTGGAAATAACTATCAGTACAACTATTCAATAAAGCATTTTTAGCAAAGAGTTCCAAGATAAGAAACAAACGGTGCCCGTGTGTTCCGCAAATGGTTCCACGCATACAATCTAACGGTGCACGTACAAAAGTATGTCTATAATTCAAAGGACAAGTTCCACGCATACCTAATCGGTCCTAGAAGTTGTTAATAATTAATGGAAAGCAAAGATCCATCCAACTAAAACTACAGGCTTACAGCTCAAGCCACCCCAAGCCTGAACGTCTAGTAAAAAGAAATGGCCGTTGAAATTGCAATCACAGATGCAATCAAATTAGTCCATGTTAGACTCAGAAAGAATTCTTGGTACAATTCTCCGATCACAATATTTGTACACACATGTAAAGTATGAAAGAATTATTGGTGAATTCTTCAATAAAGCCTCACGGGGTGCACTGTCAACATCTGAAACAGCACGCTGAGCAGGCCTACGCAGTGGCAGTGGAGCAGGCCTCTTCATCTGCGTAGTGGGATAAATTTTCTATCAACATATCATCAAATTCAGAATGAGAGATATAGCAGAATTGACTGTTACGTACCTCCCAGTTGCAACACTTGTAGTACCACATGTTCTTGTTCCGACCAGTCTTCATCTTTCTCCTCAATGATACTAAGTCGCAGTCACATACAAGCTCCGGCGCCCAAGTGCTGTGGTAGTGGTTCTCGCCGGCGGCAATGGCGTGACTGATTTGTACCTGCAACGGACAGAGGGATAAAATTAGGGTAACTAGGTTGTAAACTGATGAACTTGGCTGCGCCGGGGACGATTGATGAGAGGCAAACAACAAGAAAGAATCCATAATTAACCCATGGGAGAGGAATCTGAAACACATACTCGGCCTTAATTCTGCCTAAGCTAGATTAGTGGGGAACGGCATGGGGGGAAACAGGAAGAGCACGAACCCTCTCCGTCATGGAACCTCCTTCAATCAGATCTTTCTCTTTCCGCCTTACCTACACTAGCGGGCAGAGAGGAAACAGGCGGCCGTGGTCTCTGGATTCTGGAATCGGTAGAGCATGAGAAAACGCAATAACGGGATCCATAGCCTGCATCGCTAACTGAACGGAAACCGAAAAGAGTGCCGCACCTTTGATCTTATTAGAACCGAAGAGAAATCAGTCACGAGCGGCTAGCGATACAGTCTACGGTAGCTTTTTGCTGAGCACGGGGCAGAGAGGCTAGCTAGGCCGGTGCAGGTGGGGGCCCAAGGCGGACCGAAGAGGAAATCTAAAACATCTCAAAAAAGGTAATGCAAAGATGGAAAGTTGGCTCAGCCCATAACTTGGAATCTCAAAGCACAACCAATGGGCCGGATTGGCGTGTCCGTGGAGTTGTTACGTAAGAAAGCTTTTCTCTCTCTCTCTCTATATATATATATATATATATATATATGAACTTCTCTTACCTTCCATAGCCGGAAAATAACATCTTCTCATTTTAGCTACTATTCAGGTTTGATGTGCATGCTTCAAAAGTGCTGAAGGTGTAGGGCACTATTACTCTATGATGATCTTTTCCGATCTGTGGCCACCTTTTACACATCTAGCTTCAATAAAAATTTAACCAAAAACATGACAAGAACTGTTATATGCAGCATCAGTAAAATAGGCATATCAAAATCTGTCTTAAAAAACAAAATACATCATTTTAGATGACAAGATATCATAACTGACTATTTAATAATCGCGCATGTGCACATGCATGTTTCATCTTTTTCTATTACTAGTAACTAGTAATAATCAAGCACATGCACATGCACGTTTCATGGAAAGCAAAAAGGAAGTGCTTATTAATCGGTTTTGAAGATAAGTGCTAACGGTTCAGTTATAATGACCAATGAGAGGAAAATTATAGGTCCATGTTAACCTTGTTATATTAAACATTTCTCTGGTCCAATTTAAATTTAGAAGGCATACACGTCTGTGAGCAATGAAACAAAATTGTCATTAATATATTAGATCAGGTCAGCAGAGAGATAAAGAAAGTAATAGAATTTGTATACACAGGTTGAGGTACCTCTTATTGTGCGCAAAGGAATCAGCCAATTCACTACCATCATCGCTGTATTTTATGCTCATGAGTAACCTAAAACAAGGAACATATATCATCATAAGACCAAATGAGTTGAAACTTCATTAACATTACTCTATTCTCTCTCGAAAAAGTGATATACATAGTTCCAAGAATATATACGCAGCCTCATATTAGTCCTTGATACTTGCAATTTATTAAAAAAAGATTTAACCAAATTGGAGGCTTCAGCTTAATAGCTAATAAGTATGACTGGCTTTGGGGACTACCTACCAAAAATCTTGGATTATATGGTAAGTTCAACAAAGTCCAACATTTTTGTTCTGGCTACAGCTGCAAGAAACCATCCACAAAATATTAAGAATAAGCTACAAGAAAATAAATAGTGAGAACTTTAAACAATTCCAAATCCTCTTTTCATTTCTCATTGTACAGGAATACTAGTGTGATGCTATTAGGTACCTCATAAAAATAAACAGCCAGTACTACTAGAAGGTTAACAACACAGAGTATGACCCACTAATTTTGTACATAATTTGGCACCCATACACTACAGTAACCAGGTTGAAAGCGAGGTCATACCTCGGACTAAGAAGATCTTGCAAATGTAAAAAAATTGAGGAACTGCATATATACTGTCCATTTTAACATGAAGTTTTAATAGAGAAACAAAGTACACTAGAAGGCAATGGAAAAGAAAGATAATAGTTGCAGCGAACTAGAGTCATCTTCACCCAAAATACCATGAGGGGGAAATATTCAGAGCAAGACTATTCTGCTAGGCAATAAGTCCACGACCGAGATACAGTTTGAAGAAGCAAATCGATAGCATAAAAAATAAATAAACATGTGGCAAAATGAAAGAGGTATATATTTCTAAGCAACAAAAGGTATCAAGAACTAGAAAACCATGGGAACAAGGATCATATAACTACTCCATGGGCTGATACCAAAGTGATGCAGTGGGGAACAGCAACACCAGTAGCAGATCAAGAAATCAAAGAGTCGCACATCAAGAACAGAGTAAAAGGGAACTAGAAGCGCTGCTGGTGTGAGAATCTTCAGAAATGTCTAATACATTTAATTCCCTATAGCAACTAGGAGAGTTTACAAAAGAAGAGGCCACACGGGGACTCTAGAAACTAGCAGAACAAAGGTCTACAAAATGTACAGTGCTGACCATCAGATTTAAAGAAGAAAGAAAAATAAAAGGAAAAGGAAACAGCGGTACCTGCACTTAGCTGAAGCTGGATGCACCAGTTAAACTAAAATATATCACCAATGAAAAAAGAAACTACAAAAGACTAATTAGTGCAATATATAATAATTGACAGACACACTTCTTTATTCCTTCAGGTCAAGGATAACAGTTTCATGGAGTCTGTGTAGCGCAACATCGATGTTACTTGTGCGACTCCTCAGCCTGATCTGTGAACCCGCAGAAAATAGCAGCCTATGACATACCTGAACACAGGCCTGCAAAACTATTATCCAGCAAAGAGGTGACACTAGAGAGCCAGGTTCTGTTGATCATTAACATGAAGCAGGACTGAATGACAGACATGTCGTGCAGCTGATGCAGAGTGAAATTCAGATAGGTGAACAACTAAAGCGTGCAGCCGTAGATCAGGAACACGAAGCAGAAGCAAAGGACATCTATCCCATGCAGGTACACCACATTATTTATTTTAACTAGTCTGAAATATCATCCAGTGATATCACAAATTCAACAATTTCCAATAGAGGTCGACCAAGAGAACTGTAGCAAGATTCATAACCTAATCTAGCTCACGATCAATAAAATGAAGAAACTCACAGCATGCAAATTTTAGCACTTAATCAAGTCCATCTAAATCTGAAGCATCCAGATCATCTCTACCAGTTTATATCTCAATGAGTCGGTGGCAGGCAAGGATATTAAACAAAAAATAAAAGCACAAGTTATAGGTTTTACCTTTTTCTTGAATTGATTGCTGCAGATCTGCTACAATGGACTGGAATTGACCTGCAAAAGGGAGTGGAAGATTAGGATTTTCAGATTTTGTTGATGTTCTAGGGTTCAATACGAGGGGGGGAAATTTCCATGGAAACAGGAATTGGGAGAGATCGCTATGCGAGGAGATGCAGACGGGACGTCGGGGGGAGGGGAAGCCAACGGTGGAGGGGGCTTCCTTGAAGTAGATGCGGTGGAGGACGGCGCGGCAGCGGAGATTGGCGTAGAGCACGGCCTTTGTCGTCCAAGGCGAGGAGGACTCGAAGGGGAGGGTGCTGGGAGGAGGATGCGGCGAGGATCCCCGGCATAGACGGCGTCGCCACCGCGGTACGGCACGCCCAGGTGAGCAGTACGCTACAGGCGACGGAGGGGAAGGCGGAGAACCGGGTACTATGCTGGGAGGAGGATACCTTCGACCGTGGCGACGCCGTTATCTCGATGAACGTCGTCGAGGAGATAACCCTACGCCGATGTTGAGATTGGAGGTAGTTTTCCCCACCACCGATATATGAGGGTACTCCTGTTTGGTGGGAAAATGAATGTTGTGCCAAATTTTAGCGCTAGACAGTACTATTAGATACAAGTCCCACGAGTTTTTTTGAGTTCCGCTAGGATTTTTGGGATGTACTAGTTTTCAAGTCTTTTTTACTCTTTACTATATTTATTTATATACTGTATTACAATTACAACTATGAACATGTAGGAAAAATCATCAAAAATAATGCAAAATTCATAACATCTATAAACTTAGAGAAACATAAAAAAAATTATGAAAATATACTCCCTCCAACTGCTATTGCTTGTCCCCAATATAGATAAATCTAGACACTAAAATGTGTCTGGATATATTTATTTAGGGACAACTAAAAGTGGTCGGAGGGAGTAGCAAAATTCATAACATCTTGCATCAAATTAATTAGGTTTCTGTCTTGATACCGGAAGATAGAGCACTTCTATGAGGTAGTCAGTATTGGACCTTAGTTCTCATATTTGTTGAGAATCCCTTTGAAGGATAATGATTTCACAAGTTTATAAGTTTTTACTCCCTCCATCCATAAATAAGTGTACTTTTAGCTTCTTATACACTGTCCCAATATAAAATTCATCTATACATGGTAATACCTTGGTACAACATACTAGTGACAGGCAAGCCACACCCGAACGTCACTGGTAAATGATGTATATCAGTGACAGTTATTTTAACAAGTCTGTCATTGGTAATACAAACATCAGCGACGAACAAATATAGGGACCCGTCACTAGTATTACCAGTGACACGCAAATATATTCGCCTGTCACTGGTAACGTTCTGTTGTCGCCTGCCTACCTTTACCAGTGGCAGCGCGTAATTCTACCTGTCACTGGTAACATTACCAGTGACGTGCATGCTTTTGCCCGTCACTAACGTGTTGGAGGCTATAAGCTATTCTGCAGTAGTGCATATATATGTAAAAAAAACTAGTTGGACTGATTCTAATGAACATGGGCTGGACCTAGCCCATCTGGCCGATTGGGCCAGCCCACAGGCCTACCCGGTTGGCTATCCAGTCCAGATCAACCTGATCGGGACCCGATGCCCCCATTCCTCTTCTTTCCTCACTCGGGACCCTGCTCTCTACCCCGACGCCTCCGCCGCCGCCTGCTCCGATTATGGCAAGCCCCAGCCACCCCGGGCGCTGCCGTAGGTTACAGAGAGCCAGTACTCGAGGATCTACTACGCCTCCCCGCTCGATTCGCTTGATGCTTCCTCTGGTGGCTGCGCTGAACCCCTCTGTGGCTAGGGTTACGATTTGCCACCGCCGGGCTCTGGTGCTCCTCCGGCACCGCCCCGACCGGCCATAACAGGGTGCAGATGCGGTGTCCTCCAAGCCCCTCGAGCTGGTGTGGCTCGGCGCCTCGACGCCGACTTGCGCTCACCCGCGCGGCTCCGCGAAACCCTAGCCGCCATGGCTAGGTTCGCCAGTGCGGCCTCCTGGTTCCCGCACCTCCGGCTACTCCTCGACTACACCCCGGTGCAGTACCCCTAATCGATCTGGTCGGCAAGGCTGGTGCCATGCCCTCGCTGACCCTTGCGTTGCCTCCCTGATGACAACGCCAGTGGGATGGCAACCTCCATTGCAACCCTGGCGATGGCTCTGCCGACAAACGTCGGCACGTTCCTTGAGCTGGCGTCTGCGACGGCTGCATGGACACTGCCTCACCATGCCGTGGTAGCCGCTCTCAGGCGCAGGTACTCCCTCCTTGTTCTAGAGTATTGTGAGCTAAACCTCTTGTCTTATTTTTGTGATGACTACATACGATGACTAGGAGCTTGTATAAGATTCTGATAGATTCTATCATAGAGTATTATTTGTGGTAGCTGTATTGGCCCAACATCTGATGAACTAATATGCACTGAAGTCACATAATTATTTGTTACCTAATACAGTTAAAGAATTAACTGAACCTTGCTAAAAATATGAACTGAATGTATATTCAGTGATGATTCAATTACGATTTTCCTAGATATAGTCTCTAGACCAGAGACTACTGTTACTGGCTATGACTTGTGGTGGTGCCTTTATTTGGATGATCTAATCATCCCTGGCAAGTGTGGTTTACTGTGGTTCTATTACTGGTGAAGTACTGACAGTTTAGTTAACTAAAGTAATCTCTTTTTATAAGCTTGCATGGTGAGCTCGTGGATGCTTAACAAGAACAGATACATATATGCTTGATCTCCCTCGCCTGCTTGAGGGAACTGCATAATTGAAATATTTTTCAGTATCATGAACTCAACATTTATGTTCAGTGATGATTTTCTCTTAGTCATGTTGCTTGATCAATTATCTCTATTAATGGGATGTGGCTATGCTTGTGAATATTTTTTGGTAATGCTTCCAGATCATGTGTATACATGAACTAAACTTGGCTTGAGTTGGTGAGTTGCCACCGGTTATGACCCTATTCTAAATATTTTCCTATGGCTGGCTGATTCACATATAAGAACGGATACTTGGCTTGATTTGCCCATGCCAATGATGCAAAAGTCTGAGGCTTACTTTTTAACAAGAACAGATATTACTTGTGGCTTATTTTTCTAAGACCCTGTGATGAATTTTGCATAGCACTTCTATGCACACTTCTGAGGCTTTACACTCCTCTGTCTTCCTAGGTGTAATCGACACTTCTGAGGCTTTACACTCCTCTGTCTTCCTAGGTGTAATCCTAGTAGAAGGGAAGTTGGGTGTGTGTGTGTGCATCTATTTTTGGTGTTCTTTTTTCTTTTATGTAGTGATGCCTAAGCATTAACAGAGCTTAAATGTCTGAATAATTAACTGATGGGAACAGATCCTTGCTTGATTTCTTAGCTTAGCCAATGATGCACAGCCTGAGGCATGATTCTTTTACAAGAACAGATACTATTTGTGACTTTTATCCTCTGTGATGATTTTGCATAGCACTTCTATGCAAGACGGAGAGCTTTTCCCCTCTCTCTACTCCTAGGTGAAAACCTAGTTGAAGTGGAGTGAGGTGTTGGGGTTTAAACTGATGTTTTTCTTGTGTATGCAATGATGTTTGAACATAGCAATGATTTGGAACTTCTAGGTTGGCTTGCAATACCATACCTCTGTTCTAAGCTGGCTGCTAGTAGTGGCTGGTTGTGGTGTTGCAGGTGTTGTTCTTAGTTGGCCTGATCAGCTCCACCTGGAGCTTGCCCTGCTCCTTCCAGGTGCCTGGCCTGCTCCTCCTGGATGCTTGCCCTGCACCTCCTGGATGCTCGGCCTGCTTCTTGTGGCTAGCCTCTACCTCCTCGTTGCTTGACCTAATTCCTAGGTTTTTCTATGTGACCATGATGGTTGTGGTTTTGGTGATGTTGGTGTTTGAGTTTGATCTGCTGAATAACTGAGTGATTCAGTGGATTTAATTGGGGATCTGTGATGAACTGGTGGTGCACTTGTGTGTGTATGAAAGTGTGGTCGATGGATGTGTTGAGCTGGTGCGTGTGATGTGGATTTGGTGCTGATGCTTGCTTGCAAAGCAAGCAGAGCACCGCAATGTTCCTATTTATACTGGCTTTACTTCCTGGTGGTGTCGACACCACACATGCCATGCATGCGTGAGTAAGCTGTGTGCTTACTTGCTGGCATAGCCGTGCCCTTGATCTTTTGGGCTGTGAGAACGTTGGAGATAGGCATGACCTGGTGATGTATATCACCAACATTCAGTTTTTTTTTTAACTGCCAATTGGCATATCTTTTGCTTGTGTTACTTGTATTTGCAGGTAATAGGAAAAGAAAAGAAAGGAAGAAGAAGAAGAAAGGAGTGATGTAGTTTACGAGTTTCCTTTTGTTCCTATTCTATGATGTAATCTTTTATTTATTTGTAATTCCTTTTCTTTTCTTTTCTACTTTGTATTATTTCCATTTATATCTGAATATTGTAAAGATAATGTAATTTGTGTATGATATCAATAAAGCCTAAGTTTTCTCTAGTTAATATTTATTAAGATTCAATTGTGTATTACAAATTCAAATTCTTGTATTCAAAATTTGATTTGAATTTGCATTCTTTTATTTGAATTCTTGAATACATATTTTATCCCTTCCCACATTCAATGGATCAAAAGAGATCATGTTGAACCCTTTCGCACTTCGGGAGTATCCCATTTCCCCCTTGAAGAGAGAGCTCGATCACACTGAGGTTTTAGAGTTAAAAGCGCGAAAAAATCCCGTAATTTCAAATGCAATGCACAGAACCGCTTCTACTTTACCCCGTGGTTGTCCTACATGCTGGGATGTTACAGACTTCCTCCCTTCACAAAAACTTCGTCCCGAAGTTTGGGGTAAGGTGTACTAGAGGAATTCTAGATGGTTTTTCCTCATCACTTCTAGTTTCTCTCACAAGTGATGTTTCCATTGAACTAGGTATTACTCAATCACTCTGTTGCTTTGTCCCTTCCTGTTCTGTCGATTTCTCTCGAAACACTTACTTGAATTCCATACCTCCAAGTTTTCCTCATTCTTTACCTTCTCTAGGGTGTTTAATTACAACTTCACCTCACCTGACTGTATGCATCTCCTTGATGAATAATCCTTCCTCCTAGGATCTTCTAAGTGACTCAGTCCTCTCACTACCATCTATCAAATTCCATTTTCTTCCAACCAATCCAATCTGAGGATTACGGCTATATCCGTTATAGGTAAGATAGAAAGATTTGTGTAGCACACATGATCGCGGATCGTTATGACCTACTCTTTGTTTGATGTGCACCACTAAAATTGTTCTCATGTAATTAGGATGCAATGGAATATTCTAACTTATTTTAACTACTCCTATATTGATCAACGAATTTCTAAGCGATGAAAGAGGTAGAGCATTGGTATCAGAAGGTACTCGTCTGGGGTAAGAAAGGATCTGAAGTGTACCTATCACGGCTTTGTTGGAGTTGTTTTGTTCTTCCAAATAGTTCAACTTCCCATAAAGCCTATTCGATCTTAAGGAATGGTGACCCAGCATAACACTGCATGTGTAGTATGCAAGTCATTGACATAACACCAATGAAACACCGTCTCACTAGTATTACATCGATCAGAGTGGTACAGAAGAAACATCGCAGGTCCAAGGTATGTCTATAGGATTACAATTTTTAGCATACAAAAGATCTTCAGAACCTCCTCAACAGGTAGAGGTTTAGCTCCGGTGACTGCTACAACTAATGCAGTTGGCTTGCTACAGAAACTACAGAACTACCCTAACTACTTAGGTTCTGGGAGTAGGGAATTGGGTCCCTTCTATTCCTATTCTAGTTTTCCCCAAGCCTGGTGTAGTTGTTGACTTCATTGATAATTCTGACATTGGTTGAGGTCTTCATCTTCATCTTTAGTGTCTCGAGGTTGCCTCCTTGTGTTGCCTCTAATCTAAGTAAGGGTTAAGAGGGAGTGGGTGAGTAACGAGCATTACCTAGCAAGTTCATATAAGGAATAAGGTGTTTTATGCACTATCTACAGCCTTAGACCCAAGGGTCATTTGGCAATGCAAGTTTTCGTAAACATTTCTTCAAGAGGTTGCTTTTATTCAGAAGAACTATGTCCGTCAGCCTTCACAGGTTGATTAGAGCTTCGATGGGCTCCTTTCCTGCCGCGTTCGCAGCTCCTTCCCAGAATAGGGAGTATCTTGATACTTTCTTACACTCTACAGAGGTGGTCACTTGTACCCATAAGAGATCTTAGCCTTGTTGCACATCCAAGTGGCCTACCTGTCCATACTTCCTGTGTATGGGGCCCAGTCTAAGATCCAAGCCAATCATTGTCCTCCTCCGCTACCCCGCGTACCCACCCTTTTGTAATTCACTGCACCATAGCTGACATTCCTAGAACAACTATGATGCTCGAAGTTAACTTTCCTTGACTAACTTCAAGTCCCTCCGAGCTGACTTTCCTATGACCAGCTGCAGGCCAGTTTCATACAATCCATCATAGACACCGTGTTCCCGTGGGACGTAAGGGCTCCCACCCGCTGCATTCACCTTCCGAATGAACAACACGGGCCGGTACATCCATTGATATGTGAAAGGAAGTTGGTACAACTGACTTCTCCGTCCCATTCCAAATCTTATGGTTGACCGTTATTTACGGCGCTAGAATCACTGGCGACATTGGTTATTAATCCTAGGTGAACTTTCCAGTTGCAGTGGGACCTCCACCATACTCATACCATGGTCCCACTGCCCACCATCCTAGGGCAACAACCACCGTGGTTGCTAACCACTGATGTCTACGCACACGTCTATTCTTGTAGACAGTGTTGGGCCTCCAAGTGCAGAGGTTTGTAGAGCAGCAGCAAGTTTCCCTTAAGTGGATCACCCAAGGTTTATCGAACTCAGGGAGGAGGAGGTCAAAGCTATCCCTATCAAGCAACCCTGCAATTACGATACAAAAAGTCTCTTGTGTGCCCAACACACCCAATACACTTGTCAGATGTATAGGTGCACTAGTTCGGCGAAGAGATAGTGAAATACAAGTAGTAGTGATAATTATAAGTAGTAAATGTAGTCTGAAATAAATATCGCTGCAAGCAAACATGTAACAAAACTGAATGTAAACGGTATTCAATGCTTGGAAACAAGGCCTAGGGATCATACTTTCAGTAGTGGACACACTCTCAACAAATATAACATAATTGAACCAATAGATACTATCATCAATATGCAACTCAAAACAATTATCCAATGGAAAATGAGCACTAATCATGCGTAGGGCTACGAAGCACTCCTCAAAGTCCGTATTTCCCCAAACTACATTGTACCACACTATCACCATGAACGCACTAGATGGTTTCAACAAACACCAACAATTCATAGAGACATTAACCAAAAAGATACACATGATGCGCACACTAGTCACCTTCACACCATGATTCAAGGTATCTCCGGAGATTACAAATATAAGGCACTGGAGTAGCATAATATCTGAATAATAGCATCTACCAATTCAACTAGATACAAAGCTCATAATCACATAAAGATCACATCATGGGAGAGAGAGGTGAACCACATAGCTACCGGTAGAGCCCTCAGCCCCGAGGGAGAACTACTCCCTCCTCATCATAGGAGACAGCAAGGTTGATGGAGATGGTGGTGAGGTTGATGGAGACGGTGGAGACGGCGATGGAGACCGATGGAGATGGCTCCAGGGGCACTTCCCCGTCCCGGTAGGGTGCCGGAATAGAGACTTCTGTCCCCCGAAATTTGTCGGCGGCGGCGGTGGAGCTGCAGAACTCTTTCTGGAAAATTGCCGACTGTTTTAGGGTTTTCCGTCCCGAGGCTTCTTATAGGCGAAGGGGCATCGTCAGGAGTGGACCAGGGGCTCCTCACCACATGTGGGCGCGGCCAGGGCCTGGGCCGCGCCCCCTCATGGTGTGGCCAGCCTCTGGCCCCTCTCCGGCTCCCGTTTGGTCCTCGTCCTCCGTCCGGAAAAATAGGAGTCTTCGAACTTGTTTCGTCCAATTCTAAGAATATTTCCTGTGTAGCTTTTCTGAAACACAAAAACAGCAGAAAACAGGGAAATGGCACTGTGGCATCTTGTCAATAGGTTAGTTCCAGAAATCGCATAAAAATGCCACAAAGTGTAACGAAACACAAAGCAAATGGTGCAATAACAAGCATGGAGCATCAAAAATTATAGATACGTTTTGGACGTATCAAGCATCCCCAAGCTTAACTCCTGCTCGTCCTCGAGTAGGTAAGTGATAACAAAGAATAATTTTTGAGGTGACATGCACCATTACAATCTTGATCATCTATGTAAAGCATTGAGTGCTGAGATCAAAGAACTTAAAACATGGGCATAAAAGACATAATCTTGACAATAATAACTTAGCAACCATGTTATAACATGAAAAAGAACAAAACGAAAGATCATGAATAATGAAACAATGAAAGTCAAACGTGTGTTCAAATCATATGGAAAACATAGCAAATGGTTTTTAGCTTGTCCCTCATGGAATAGCAAAACATAAATGCATAGGACACCTTCAAGTTTAAGAGGGCGACTAGATACAAATAATTTAAGAACAAGTGAAACCAAAATCATGAATCAATCAATGATAAACTTTGGGACTATGCACATTATACTCAGAATGACAACTATGCTCTCTTAGATGGTGCATAAAGGTAGAAGGTGGAGACTCAACATAAAAGTAAAAGAAAGACCCTTCGCGGAGGGAAGCAGTGATTGCCAGTTTTATAAACCTTCAAAAATTATGGTAATTACTAGCTTTGAGCTCTCATTGCCCCCATCATAGGCATCTTGAATGGTTAAAGTAAATGCAAGTACAATTATGAAGCATATGCTTGACAAATCATAAGTTGAAAACCTCGTGTCCCATGAAGTATGAATACCCAAACCTCATGCTACTCGACTTAGGGTCCCAAGCAAGCTCTTGTCATTGTAAGTATATGCGTATCATCGAGAACCGCCAATGGGGTACCTCCTGCCCGATGACATGGAACAAGCCCACATCAAAATGACAAGACAAACAGGCAATGAACACCTCGGCATCTCTTTTATTTACCATTGGTATAGCTTTTTATTTTGAGATGCGTCGTCGAATGTCCACTATGGGCATGATGTAAATTTCCACCATGAATTATGCATGGCTTAGATTAGCGGCCCAGGCATTTCTCTAAGACAGATAAAAACTCCATGATCCTGCAAGATTCCCAACTTATTTCACATCATGAGTATCCATAAACAAAAGATCACGATATCAACTCAAATGAAAGAAAGTGCAATGTTGAAAGCTTGCCCCATGACGACATGGCTAGGCTAATTTCCAACTTACAACTTGCAAGCATAACAACTCAACATAAGAGAGCCACAATGTCAAATTTTTAAAAGCGAGAAAAGTAAAGTGTGCCATCAGGTTCGTGAGAGCTTTACTGACTAATTTTCACATAACACCAAAAAGAGTTTAATTTGAAGGATAGATAAAAGCAAGTCGAATGTACTTGGAATAGCAAATTGCTAATAGGTATGTATGGTGGATACATTGGAATAACTTGGTTTTTAAGAGTTGGATGCACGAGTAGAGCTCATACTCAGTACAAAACGAGGGCTAGCAAAAGACTGGGAGCGACCAACTAAGAGAGCAAAAATGGCCATAATCATGCAAAGCGACAAAGCAACATTTAGAGAAGCATAAAATGGCATCAAAAGTCAAAAACTAAATGGTCATAGAGGCTTATGGCGAATTTGTATAAGTCAAACATGTTGTAAGAATGCGCCAAGTCAACCCAAATAAAGCTTCAAAGGAAAAAACAAAATAAATGCTTCCACATAATAAAACAACGCATGATTTTTTCAAAGGCTCATTAAGCAATCTCAGTCATTTGAGACAAGTCATGCTACAGCAAAACCACTAAGCATACTATCAAAATGTCATCAAGCACGACATGCAAAAGTCTAAGCCGCAGGCTAAACAAGCTCCTTTTTGTACCACTTTTTTGCATGAAACTTTTTCTCTTTTCCAACACCATTCGAACCTTTTTTTAAAAACTTTTTTTGATGAAAACCAACACGGACCAGAGGTCAAAATACACCTTAATGCATAGATAAAAGAAGATCTGAACAAAAATCAAGGCGAAAAACGAAAGCTAAACGCAGTAGCAGAAAAAGAGAACACTCGTTGAACGATAAGAGTGAAAAATGGAGTGTTCTTGGCAAATGAAAAGCAAGGCAACTTCTCCAAAAGAAATTTGTTGGGGTCCAACCATTTATTGCAGCAAACAAAACAAAACAAAACTGAAAACTAAAGTAAAGACACTCTAAGAAAAACGCATAGTGCATGAAGCAATAAAAATATAGTGTCTTGAAAGGTGACCTGATTTTTGCCGATGAATAAGGGGTGCCTCGGGGGCATCCCCAAGCTTTGACGCTTGTACCTCTTGGATATTTCTTGGGGTGCATGGGCATCACCAAGCTTGAGCTTTTGTCCATTCTTCAACTCATCTCATCATTCTCCAATCCCTACACTTGAAAACTTCCTTCATACAAAACTCAACACAATTCTATTAGCAACATTAGTGTAGCCCGCGCAATTTGCGCGGCTAGATTTTCTTGGAACTTTATCTTTTCTCTATTGTCTGGTCACCTATTATCTTTTTCTAATTCAATCATAATTCTACCGGTCCCAATCCCGGAGTCAAGATCGTCAAATTAAGCGAATTACATTGTTGATTGATACCATAGTATGTTATCCTATAATAAGGACGCAAATACCATATATAGACTTTCATTTAAATCTTCATATTTCCTCTCTTTGATCCACTCCTTCTCGTCTCTCATTGTGCAATCTTGCACCAGTATTCTCGTTCTCTATGGATCGATTGCATGCAGACTCTTATCCGGCAAATAATATCTTTTCGAATGAATTACTAACTGATGGACTGAATCATGTAATCAAATCAAGTGCGGCGCTTCTTTCAACCATAGTCATTCTATGAGGGGCATAGGTTTACTTCTTTACCTGGAACTAATTATGATGTCTTCCATACATGTATCTACAACCTCTTTCATAGTTTTGTATGTATATCTTCAGCCTTCATCGAATTGTCCGAATGCAAATACGTGATTAGTTGACATAACTTGCATGAACCATCAGAAAGTAATTATCCCAGCTGATGCAAACTGCATGCCGGGTCACCAAATTCTCTACTGCCGTTGGGTGCCGCACTGGTGTTTAGTGTTTGGGGTGGGAAAGTCACCATCAATTCAAACCACCTCGTAAGCTTCAGATGTCTTTATTTTTCGCAAGGTTGATCTCTATACGGACTCGTCGAGGACCTTGAGCTAGCTTCTCTATTTGTCGCCGTTGTATTTTCGAGCTAACTTAGATCGCTGATGTCGCCTTGAAATATCTTGAGGGCACCTTCTGTGTTTATCGCCGGTGTAGCCTCTAGCAAACTTCATCGGCATGAGATCGCTGCTGTCGCCTTGAGCTGGCTTCGTCGGCGCGTAACCGCTGTTTCCACCTCGAGCTAGCTTCGTCCGCGTGAAATCGCTGTTCCACCTCGAGCTAGCTTCGTTGGCACCAGATCACCATAGTCGCCTTCACCTCATCGGAGGCTTTATGCTGTTCTAGGGATGTTTTCATCTTCGGATCCGTAGGACGCGCATCTTGTAGGCTGGAACTTCCGCCAAGAGTTCATCTTGCGAAGCGGCATCAATCATGGCTCAAAGATAGTTTTCGTTGAGATATGCTGGAACAATTTATTAGTACCTGTTTTCTGATGGAGTTCCTGCCGCACATGATACATATACATCTTTGTCAAAATCTCACGTGCATGTTGTACTAATTAGGACTCTCCTTATGTACGTTTAATTCACGTTGTACGGAAGTATCCTGCTCTATCACGTGTTCATGCTAATACCTTATTCTTCTTCTAATCAATCTTGCGAGCGCACGTCTCTGGCCTTCTGCCAGATCACATCGGCTTTACTTTTCCTTGAGGCGTTTTAAATCTGGGACGTTCATTTTTTAATGCTTAATCCAAGCCGTTATTTGTTAGTTGTTTTAATAATATAATAGATGAATCAACCCCTTTTGGTTCAGATTTCAACTCAAAACCACCACATATAAAGCATATACTACTGTAGCAACTTCCCCAAATGTTCCGTGATCAAAAGATTCAAAAAGAAAGCAATCGAGAGGCAAACACAAATAGTGGCAGAAATCTATCAAAACAGAACAGCTGACAAAGGTCGATTTTTTAGAGGGTTTTCTGTTGCTCAAATCAAAAAGTGTAAAACTAATGAAAGTTTGGAAATAACCTGGGGCATATGCACAAGAAATCGCAGGTCAAAAGATATTCTGAGAATTTTCACGAATTTTTATGGTGCAGCACCGAAATCTGTTTCAGGACAGCAACTTCCCCAAATCTTACCTCCCTCACATTAGAGGTTTCTGTTGGCACAACAACGAAATAAAAAGGATAAGGAGAGGTTATTATAGAGGTAATAACTTCCAAGACTCAAATAAAAGAAAAAGTACTGAAAGAGAACATGGGTTATCTCCCAAGAGTGCTTTTCTTTAACGCCTTTGAGCTAGGCGCAGTAATTTCAGAAAATGCTCACATAGGCGCCATAAAAGAGATTAAGGCAAAGGCGCTATATAGGAACTTAAAGCAAGAGAGAGCATCAAAAGCAAATATGAAACACATTTAAATCTAAACCACTTCCTATGAAAAATAGTCTTGTAAAGAGACAAGTCATGAAAGCGCAAAGCGAAAAGCATGGGAAGGCAAAACAAGTACAACTTCAAGAATTCCAACAAAAAGAGGGGAAACTCAATATTGTTGAGATTCATCAAACCATGTTTCCCTCTCTCATAGTAACTTTCAGTAGCATCATGAATAGAATTAACAATATAACTATCACATAAAACTTCCCTATCATGAGCCACATGCGTAAAAGAATTAATAATCCCCACATGAACAATAGTAGGAGCAAATTCAACAAAATTATTCTCATCACCATAATCATCAAAAATAGGAGGCATATTGTAGTCATACCTTGTTTCCTCCTCAATGGTAGGTGAACTGAAAATGTTATACTCATCATTGTGACCATCATAAACTAGAGGTTTAGTATCATCATAAGCGATAGAATAGCTATCTTGCAAAGCATATTCATCAAACATATTATCATAGTAAGGAACATGGATAGTACTAATGGTACAACAATTATTAACCTTAGAATTGGTACCAAAAATATTTTCAATATCAAAAGTAGAGTGCTTTTCCCAATCATGATCACTAACATAGGTAACAGGCATAGGAACATCATCAAGATCAGAATTATCATAATCTATAATAGGAGCAACATGCTTAGGGGAAGATACCATTTCCTCTCGCCTTTTACTCCTCTTCTTCTTACTCTTCTTAGTCTCTCCTTTGGGAGGGAGAGACTTGAAAGGCATCTTCTCCACATAATCTGGTTTACTGACAGAAACAACAGAAGAAAATTTGGAGGATTCCTCCTCTCTATTAATAAGATGGAAACATCTATTAGTCCTGTCATAGCTTGGCATAACATCATGTTTTATAACATTTTATATGTAAGTATTTGCGAGGCAATCTTTAACACAATAGAGATGACAACCACGAAGGGTGCTATTAATATCAAAAACACTCTTATCTACCAAAGAAGTCTTTCTAGATATCTCTTCACACCCTAAAAACAAAGTAAGCTCATCATGCTGATTGAGAGTAATCTTGTCATCATAATACAAACTTGCGGTACTCATTCGATTAGAAAGGTGACTATTAGGGCCTGAGCATTGAAAATTAAAATGACCCTTGTCATCGCAAAGTTCACAAAGAAAAGGATAAAGCTCACAAACCTTTTCACCAAGCTCATCTAGAGCCTTGAGCCACATTCGGGTTTCTTCATTCCCGTGGTGGATACAATAATCTTCCTTGCTGTGACTCTGTTCACAAGGTCTAAGTACTCCACAAAAATTAACATTGTTATAAGAAATAGTACTTTCAGAAGTTTGAGCATGTTTATTGCAATCATCAATAACAATATCACTTTCTATGCAAGTGTCTTTAAAAGGTTCATGATACACATCCCCATTTCCTTTGAGAACATTAATATGAGAAGAAAAGGCTCTAAAACAATCAACCATAATTCGAGGATCAAGCCCATATTTAGCACTAAGCTCTTGAAAATTAGTAGTTTTAGCGAAAGACTTAATGCAATCATACTCATAATTTATACCTAATCCTTTACCTTTGTCGCTATCCCAATCTTCAATATTGCTTTGAATTATTTCAAGGAGATCCCACTTGACGTCAACATCCTTGCTTGTGAAAGACCCATCAAAGCATGCATCTAGATAGTCCTTGTAATATCCTAAAAGCTTTGCATAAAAATTATTAATAACAATATTACGGGGAAGATCATGAATGGGACATTTGAGCAATAGTGACTTCAATCTTCCCCACGCTTGGGCAATGCTTTCTCCATCATGAGGATGAAAATTATAAATATAATTCCTATCTTTATGAACCTCATGAGAAGGATAGAATTTAGAATAAAAGAGAGGTACAATTTCCTCCCAATCAATAGGTCATCCATCCTTCAGTGTTTTATACCATTCCGCAGCTCTGCCCTTTAGTGATAAAGAAAATAGCTTCCTCTTAACTTGGTTCATCAAAATACCTGCACATTTGAACAACTCGCACAATTCATGTATAAAGAGCAAATGATCACCAAGATGGATAGTTCCATCTCCTAAATAGCAGTTATTCATAGCACATTCAACAATTTTCATAGGTGTTTTAAAAGGATGAGGAGCACAAGTGATATAGGCACGAAGGAGGAGGTGAAGCCCAATTTCAGGACTCCACCAAGATGAGGGAAGCTCATTCCAGATTGGCACGCCAGGATGACCTACGATATGAGATAATTTAGTCTAAGGTTGTGTCAGCAATTTATATATCTGTTTATGTTATTTCATGTGTCAGGTCATGTTATGGGCCAATTAGGTTTATTTTATGTTTTGGGTTTGGGCCTATCCAAGCCCAACAGTTTTCTGGCCATCTATATAAGGAGGCCAGCAGTCTAGGGTTTAGGGAGTTCAGAATTTTAGAGTTAAACTTTCGCGTGGTGTTCTACCGTGTATCATCCCTCCGGGGAAACGGTGCTGCCGTGTTATCAAATAAAGATGATGAAGATTGTTTGGCCCGATCTTTCACGATGCACCTCCTGATCCAATGGATCTAATAAGATCTTCCAATCACGTGAGCGATACACGTAACCTGAAGACGGGGGAACGTCAATCCTGCGAGCAACTCGTCGATGTAGACGAACCTCACGCCGAACAGATGAAATTCGCGTCGGGTCTCGGCAATTGGTGTAGTCCCACATGCAGTGGGCCCGAGCAGCGAGCGGCTGAACCCGACGCTCTATGAATGTACTAATAAGTCGGATGCCCGAAAGTTCTTTCTTGGGCGTGGCTCGAAGCTGCTGGATTTTCTCCATCAGAGGCTCGGTGATCTTCATCTCCTCTTCAGAGAGCTCGTGCCTCTATGACACCCGGGGTGGAAGAACTATGGTGGCTCGAAATTCTTCAAGTCTGAAATCTTCGCCAGCGGAGGACTTGTCCTTGGCATAAAACCACTTTGTCCTCCAGCCAGGGTTGTTTTTTGGCATCTGAAGATTGAAGTATGGCACATCCGTGCGCACTTGGCAGCTGAAGCCACCAGTTTGATAGCGCAAGGGATGCCGGATGACGAAGATTCGGCGCCAAAGCGCCCAATGGGGCTCGATCCCCAAAATACACTCACGGAGCATGATGAAACACGCAATGTGCAGAATCGTGTTGGGATTCAGATCATGGAGCTGAATCCCATACGCAAAGAGAAGGTCGCGAAGAAAAGGGTGAGGAGGAAGCGAAAGTCCTCGGAGGAGGAAGGCGAGAAAGATTACCTAGAAGCCTGGGGGCAGCCTGGGGATAATCTACAGACCGGCGGCGAGGGTTTCCACCGGGTCATTCTTCAGAATGCCAATCTTCTCGGCGCTTGACAACTCTCTGTCTCCGATCTTCGTTTGGACCCAATTGCCGATGACGGAGCCATTGGTGTCCGCGGTCTTGGCCCTCTTAGCGGCGGCGCTGGCCGCGGTCGAGCTTCTTTTGCCCATGGCGGCGGCGTGCAGCAAGAGCTTTGCAGGAATGGAAGTTGAGAGGAAGGCGTCGCTGGAGTAGAACGCAAGAGAGAAGATGACAGCGGCGGAGTGGGGTGAACAGTTACCCCTTTGCTGTGACTTTTATCTTGTCCTCAGAAATCACTGGCTCATCCTAGCCATCCGTTGCGAAGGGGAAGCGGCTAGGCAGATCTGGCCGTCCACGTGTCAAGCACTGTGGACATCCCAGCATCCACTATGCACGGTAATTGAGGAGACAGGGCGGACTTTTTTCACCCACGTGCGGGACGTGCGGTCAAACTCAGTCAACAGCCGGGGCGTGCGGCCGCTGGGTCCACAGGGCGTCAAGTCTTGTCATTGTCAGGCTATCCTTGCAGAGGATGGCGTGACAGCTCGAAGAAACCAAGCGTTATCACTGACGTCATTGCCTGCGAAGCAATCTCCTTTCGACCCAGGGGATAAGTGCAATTTCGGGCTTTCATATTTTCGAGGTATGAACTTTCAAAATCCAAATTTCATTGGTGTTGGGTTTTCTTTGAGATCTTTCGCCCTCTTTGTGCTATTTGAGCACAAGTATCGCCTTTCGAGCGGTCTTGCTCTTTACTCGAGGCTTCGATGTGACTCCTTTGGGAGCTTTTTGAGTAAGGTTTTCTATATGGCTACTCAAAAGGTTTCTCTCGCTTCGATTGACACTGTTTTTGCATTTGAGTTGTGAGTTCTCATTCTCGAATTATCTATTATGGGCCAGCAGTGCCTCTATGCTCCTCGAGTTAATGGTGTCGATTCTCCCCGATTACTGCATTCGAGCAGGTCATACTGCTTTAATCTTCGAATGGTGGACGTTTATCTCTCGAACTGTCCTTTGGCTGGCAACACCCTCTTACTATTCACATCATGGCTACCAATCCTTCAACTGTTTCTTTACTTCGGCCTGCAGTGCCGCAAGTTTACTCGAATAATAACTTTCTTCGTTCAGATGATCAGAACTGTTATAACCTCTAGCCATGGGCCTCAGTTCCCAGGTTATCTCGAATTCAGGGCCAACAGTGCCTCAGTTTTGATTCGGGAGTAGTTTTTACCTCCCTGAATTCAACTCTCTGCTTATACTCGCACTTAATGCCCGAATTTTGGTGGCAATATACCAATTCGGATGCCGTATGTCAAATACGATGGTAAGTCCACGGTTGGCAACACCAGATGGCTCAGTATTCGTATCGAGCACGCTCTGCCGAGAAATGTTCCATACCTACGGTATGAAGTTTTGCATCGATGGACGCATCGAGTGCCTTACACTGAACTGGACTTCGACCTTAGAAGTCCACACGCGGCTCGGGTCAAAGTAGCGCCAGCCCACGTGGGTTCGAGTCGGGGGACTCAAATCTGAGTATGCTAACCAAGGTTTTTGCGGCTATGCAATTAACTGGGACCCTGGCGTGAGTCCCAGGCCGGTTATGCCAATCCCTCTAGCAACCAAACTAAGCATTTTCGAGGCTCGGAATGAGCACTACTCGAATTGACAACTTTTACTAGACAAATCATTTGTATGCTTGCTATGCCTTTGTGTTTTACAGGTAAGGCGAATACGGTTTGTGCAATCAAGGGGGGAGTCCCTGCCATAGTCTTCGACTATCCCAGGCACTCGGGGGCTACCGATAAAGGAATGCCGAATAGGCCCTCGATATTCGCCTACCTGGTTTTCAGCCCAGGAGGGATACTGTCAAAGGAATCACAAAGCCCATGAAGATGTCGGCCTGGCGCGGCCCAGGGACGTGACTTGGCGTACAAGACGAAGACTCGAAGAAGGAGACCTAGTCGAATTAGGACTCATCTAGGGTTTATTCTAGCTGATTCGATCTGTAATCAACTTGGAAAACAATCCTGAGACCCAACCTTCGCATATAAAAGGTTGGGAGGGAGATCGTAGCAGGGGCTAGACACTTTTTCACCACCTCACGCCTGAGCGCTCGAAACATCAGAGCTCTCCACCTTCGGCTAGATCCAATCTACGCCACCATTGTAACACCTCCACTATAGCCACTCCATCAATAAAAGTCAGACAAGCAGGACGTAGGTCGTTACCCTACCAAGGGGGCCAAACCTGGGTAAAACCCTGTGTCCCTCTGCTTTTGTCTGATCGCTGTCGAGTTCGCCGGATCCCACTAGCGCTCCATGTCTCGAAAGCCCACAAACATGGGCATTTCTGGGCTTGAACCTTGTCAATTATCTTGCAAAGCTATCTCTCATACTCGTATTGTTGTACTAGTTTTATTTCCTAGATGTTGCAAACGTTTAGTGTGCGTAGAGTTGTATCAGCGGTTGATAGAACTTGAGAGAACGTTTATCCTACCTTTAGCTCCTCGTTGGGTTCGACACTCTTACTTATCGAAAAGGCTACACACGATCCCCTATACTTGTGGGTTATCAAGACCTTTTCTGGCGCCGTTTAATCCTGGGCATGGGAAGCCCGGCCCGACAAGCCCGGCCCGGCCCGAAAATCTCGGGCCTGGGCCGTGTTTTTTGGCCCGATGGGCGGGCCTGGGCAGCAGAAATGCGGCCCGACTGCTTACTCGGGCCGGGCCTAGGTAGCAGATTTGGAGGTTTTTGGGAAGGCCCAGCCCGAAAGCCCGACGGCCCGACAGAAAATAGCTCACTCGAGCCGGGCCTCGGTAGATTTTTTAGGCCCGACAGTCGGGCCGGGCCGGGCCTGGGCAGCCATTTTCAGTTTCGGGCTTTGTCTTGGCCCGGCCCGACCCGGCCCGGCCTGAGAGGATGCCCAGGTATAGCGCCGTTGCCGGGGAGCAATAGCGTGTGGGTGAATATTCTTGTGTGCACTTGTTTGCTTTTATCTCTAAGTAGTTTTTACTTCCAGTTTTAAGTTGTTCTCTATCTTAGTATGGATAGGGAATGCGAATTACAAAAAAAATTAGTTGTACTTGTTACCTAAAAACGTTTTCAAAAAGGAAAGTGGTTGGAAAGATGAGTAATGGTTAAGTGGGGGTCGACCTTGAACACTTGTGTTCATGCCTATGAAACCAAAACAAATCTTTTCATGGAAGCTTTTCAGTTAAAAACTTGTACATATTGTGTATATTGTATATATTGTACATATTCCTTTTTACCATAAAAGTAAAGTGATAATTGTAGTTCCTAGTTACTTGGAAGTTGATAGTTTTGCTTTGCTATCCAAAAACAGATTTTCTATGCTTCACCGTATAAAATGTTTAAAATCACCAGAACATGATATTGACCTGAAATTTCTCGAGTGCAAAGTAATGCTTATTGTCTTTCTTTCATTAGACTAACTTTTTCTGATTTGAGTTACGTAGCTATCTAAAAAAATTCGATTTTCACCGACTGTTCTGTTTAGACAGATTTATGTGCTTCACTATAAAAAATCATGAAAAATCCTAGAATAGGGTTTTGATCTGATTTTTTGTGTGTGCATAAACCTGAGATTATGATCTGTCTTTTTTTAGTTTGGAGTTTTTCGATTTGAGCTACCTAAATATCTCGTTGAGTGTCATCTTTATAGACTGTTCAGTTTTGACAGATTTCTTAGTTTATTCAATATTGTACTTGGTGTTATTAGTTTTATTAGTTTTTCGACGGACGATGGAAATCATGAATACCTTAGTATATATAGTGGCTATTGTTGAGTTTAGATTATGAAACTTGTCAATGCTTGAACATGAGTGGATTTTACTTGATGAGTACTAACCCTACTAATGAGTTTTGTGAAGTTTTATGTGGATGTAGCTTATAAGTTCTAATCAATATGGTGATATGAGATGAACAAGAAGACACAAGAGCTCAAGCTTGGGAATGTTTAGGTGCATCCCAAGAACATGTCCAAGAAGATACAATCATCTAAGCTTGGGGATGCCCGAGTCATCCCCCTATTCATCAACTAACATGAGGTTGTCTCCTTCATACTCTATATTACGCATCCACATGATATTTATTGTGTTAACTTGTATTATAATTGCTTTTATATGTCTTGGTTTTATCTTCTTTAATTTTATTAGGCTTTTTATTTAGTTTTTATTTCTTCTTTACTTTCACTTATAAATTGAAAACGACAAAAATAGTTCCTTTTGTTTTGCTTCTTTGTTTGGTTCTCTATTCTGCGCCTAGCTCAAACACGTTAAAGAAAAGCACTCTTTGGAGATAACCCATGTTTTATTTTAGTACTTTTTCTTTTATTTGAGTCTTGGAAGTTATTACTACTGTAATGACCTCTCCATATCATTTTTATTTCGTTGTTGTGCCAAGAAGAACCTCTAATTTGAGGGAGGTAAGATTTGGGGAAGTTGCTGTCCTGAAACAGATTTTGGTATTGCACCGTAAAATTTTGTGAACATTCTCAGAATATCTTTTTGACCTGTGATTTCTTGTGCATATGACCTAGGTTATATCCAAACTATAATTAGTTTTACACTTTTCTATTTGAGCAACAGAAGGTCCTCAAAAAAATCGACCTTTGCCAGCTGTTCTGTTTTGACAGATTTCTACCACTATTTGTGTTTGCCTCTCGATCGCTTTCTTTTTGAGTTCTTTTGATCACGGAACTTTTGGGGAAGTTTCTACAATAGTATATGCTTTATATGTGGTGTTTTTGAGTTGAAACCTGAACCAAAATGATCGATTTACTATTATGCTTATGCTAACGTTGCTAATAGAATTGTGTGAAGTTTTGTATGAAGGAAGTTTTCAAGTGTAGGGATTGGAGAATGATGAGATGAGATGAATAATGGACAAAAGCTCAAGCTTGGGGATGCCCATGTCACCCCAAGAAATATCCAAGAGGTACAAGCGTCAAAGCTTGGGGATGCCCCCGAGGCACCCTTTCTTCATCGGCAAAAATCAGGTCACCTTTCAAAACACTATATTTTTATTGCTTCATGCACTATGCATTTTTCTTGGAGCGTCTTTACTTTTGCTTTCAGTTTTCTTTTGTTTTGTTTTCTGCAATAAATGGTTGGACCCCAAAAAATTTCTTTTGGAGGAGATGTACTCGTTTTTCATTTGTCAAGAACACTCCGTTTTTCACTCTTATCGTTCAACGAGTGTTCTCTTTTTCTAGAACTGCATTTAGCTTTCGATTTTTGCCTTGATTTTTGTTCAGATTTTGTTATATCTTTGCATCAAGGTGTATTTGGACCTCTAGTCTATGTTGGTATTCATCAAAAGAGTTGTTTCAAAAAGGTTTGAATGATGTTGGAAAGGAGAAAAAGTTTCATACAAAAAAGTGGTACAAAAAGGAGCTTGTTTAGACTGCGGCTTAGACTTTTTCATGCCATGCTTGATGTCGTTTTGATAGTATGCTTAGTGATTTTTGTTGTAGCATGACTTGTCTCAAATTACTGAGATTGCTTAATGAGCCTTTGAAAAAATCATGCATTATTCTTATTATGTGGAAGCATTTATTTGGTTTTCTCCTTTGATGCTTTATTTGGGTTGACTTGGCGCATGCTTACAACATGTTTGACTCTTACAAATTGGCCATAAGCCTCTATGATCATTTGGTTTTGGACTTGTGATGCCATTTTATGCTTCACTTAATGATGCTTTGTCGCTTTGCATGATTATGGCCATTATTGCTCTCTTAGTTGGTCACTCCCAGTCTTTTGCTAGCCCTCATTTTGTACCGAGTATGAGCTCTACTCGTGCATCCAACTCCCAAAAACCAAGTTATTCCAAGTGTCCACTATAAATTCCTATGCATGGTATTTGCAAGCCATTCCAAGTAAATTTTCATGTGCTACCTTTCAAAAAACCTTCAAAATACTTCTTATTTTGTGACACTGTTTTCAGCTCATGGGGACATAGTGGTCGGATTTGCTATCTTCCATATTGTTTCATTCCAAAAAGAAAAAAAGGGAAAAAAGAAAAGAAAAAAGGCACTACTCCATGGTATGTGAATGTTGGTGGGCACCCGATGGAATCGGTTAGCCATGGTTTGTGAAAGGAAAAAAGTGGGGAGGAGTGCCAAGCTTTATAAAAGAGCACAAAAGTGTTAATCTCTCTCTCAAAAACTTGCTCATTTTCGTATGGAAGATAGTAAGAACCCCATTGCCAGTCGTTGACAAAGACAACCACCTCTCAAAACCAAATTTTTATCTCTCTGTTTTACAAATGAAAAGCTCTACCACATGTTTAATCACTGCTTCCCTCTGCGAAGGGCCTTTCTTTACTTTTATGTTGAGTCTCCACCTTCTACCTTTATGCACCATCTAAGAGAGAATAGTTGCCATTCTCAGTTTAATGTGCATAGTCCCAAAGTTTATCATTGATTGATTTATGATTATGGTTTCACTTGTTCTTAAATTATTTGTATCTAGTCGCCCTTTTAAACTTGAAGGTGTCCTATGCATTTATGTTTTGCTATTCCATGAAGGACAAGCTCAAAACCACTTGTTATGTGTTTCCATATGATTTGTTTCATTATTCATGATCTTTCATTAGTGTTTCTTTTCATGTTATAACATGGTTGCTAAGTTTTTATTGTCAAGATTATGTCTCTTATGCCCATGTTTTAAGTTCTTTGATCCCAACACTCAATGCTTTACTTAGATGATCAAGATTGTGATGGTACATGTCACCTAAAAAATTATTCTTTTGTTATCACTTATCTACTCGAGGACGAGCAGGCGTTAAGCTTGGGGATGTTGATACATTGCAATTGTATCTATAATTTTTTATGCTCCATGCTTGTTTTACACCAATTGCTATATGTTTTGTCTACACTTTGTGGCACTATTATGATTTATTTGGACTAACCTACTAATAGTTGCAAAAGTGCACAATGTTCTTGCTTTACACTTTGATGTGTAGGAATTACCAAGAATACAAGTGGAAACCTTGTTGGAGTCAAATTGGGACTTTCCAGAAATCTATGCCAGAACTATTTTCGAAGATGGTCATGTTACAGGTCGAAGACAGTGTCAAACGGAAAACTCTTCAGCTACAAAGTTGTAGGTAATTTCACGGCAAACGTTCTGGACATAAAATTCACCTGATTCCAAGTCCGGACGACCGAGTTAGGCCCGATCTAGTGCGGCCCAATATGGGGAGATGGGAATCCGAGAGACTATATAAAGGGAGGAACCCTAGCTCGTGGGGGAGACCTCCACCCACGAATTTGCAGCCACCAGAGCCATGTTTTCGCCTTCCCCATGGATCCCATCTCCATGGGGGAGGGCTCCCATGAAGCCATGAAGGAAGGGGGCTAAGGGGCGGCGCTCCCCCATGATGCCGGCGGCAGGGGAGTCCCCCGCGCCACCGCCGCGCCGCCCGCGCCCCTCGCTGCTCATCTCCGCCATCTTCACCACTATCTCCATCACCAACTCCTCCTATTATGCAGTGGTTCATTGATACGTCTCCAACGTATCCATAATTTTTGATGCTCCATGCTTGTTTTTACACCATTTGCTTAGTGTTTCATTACACTTCGTGGCATTTTTATGCATTTTCCAGAACTAACCTATTAACAAGATACCACAGTGCCAGTTCCCTGTTTTCTGCTGTTTTTGTGTTTCAGAAAAGTTACACAGGAAATAATCTCAAAATTGGACAAAACAAAAGCCAGACGTCCAGATATTTACCAGAGCTTCCAGAGAACCGAAGAGGAGACGGAAAGGAGCCAGAGGGCGGCCACACCAGCAGGGGGCACAGCCAGCCCCTGGCCCACGCCGGCCTATGGTGTGGGCCCCCTGGTCCACTTTTGACGCTGCCCCTTCGCCTATAAAGACCCCCCCGACGGGAAAAACCAAAACACCCGATCACTTTTCCAGAAACACATCGTGATCCGCCGCCGTCGTCGACCCGAGATCGGGAGGGTCCAGAAGCTCTTCCCGGCACCCTGTCGGAGAGGGGAATCGCCACAAGAGGTCTTCTTCATCGCCTTGCTTGCCTCCGGCGCGATGAGTGAGTAGTCTACCTTGGACTATGGGTCCATAGCAGTAGCTAGTTGGTTGTCTTCTCCACAATGTGCTTCATGTTTAGATCTCGTGAGCTGCCTTACATGATCGAGATCACCGTTATGTAATTCTACATGTTGTGTTTGTTGGGATCCGATGAATATTGGTGTTATGATTGAGTTGATGTACTGAATTTTATCTTATGTTATCTCTATGTTGTTTATGATCTTGCATGCTCTCCGTTGTTAGTAGCTATCTTGGCCGTGTAGTTGCTAGTGACTCCAAGAGGGGGTATTTATGCTCGATAGTGGGTTCATGCCTCTATTTAATCTGGGGGAGTGACAGAAACCTCTAAGGTTTTAGATGTGCTGTTGCTACTAGGGGGAAAACAACATTCATATCCTCGAGGGCATATGCTTTGTTTACATTACACACTTTGCTTAATGCAGTTATCTGTTGTTCGCAACTTAATACTTGTGGAGTTCTCGGATTGATTCGCCACAAGTGGATTATTAGTCATAGATGCAGTTGGATGGCGGTCTATGTATCTTGTTGTAATGCCCAGAGTAAATCTCATAGTGATCCTCTTGACATATCACGTTGTCTTTATTCTATCAATTGCCCAACTGTAATTTGTTTACCCAGCACGTGTTATTTTATCTTATGGAGAGACACCACTAGTGAACTATGGACCCTGGTCCTATTTCCTTTATATTGTTTTCACCTATTTACTTTACTCGCACTGTTTACTTTACTCGCATACTACTACTGTTTTCCACTCGATACGCTCATACCCTTTGTTTCACGCAAACCGGTGAGATTGACAACCTCATCGTAAGTTGGGAACAAAGTATTTGGTTGTGTTGTGTGCAGGTTCCACGTTGCCGCTCGCAAAGCTAAGCTTGGATGAGGCGCCCTATAAATTGTCTGGAGCTACCGCGAAGCTAGCGGGTAGCACCTTCTGGAGTATTGGCTTTTTCCTACTGGATTGACTACCTTGGTTTCATAACTGAGGGAAAACTTGCTGCTATATTCATCAAACCTTCTCTTGGGGTTTCCAACTGGCCGGTCACTTGCAGAATTTTCTGGTACCGTTACCGAGGACTGAAGAAGAAGAATCACCCACAGCAAGACCGTGCCATCAACAAGTTTTCTGGAGCCGTTGCCAGGGAAAAAGAAGACTTCTGCAAGGGGAGTTTCGCATGCACATCCTTTACTTTGTTTTAAGTTTTGCTTTACTTTATTTTTACATGCATCGTTTTATCAAAAACACAAAAAATTAGTATCCTTTATAGTTGTTTTACTTGTCTGCTTTTAGTTTTGCTAGAATGGCTACTCCTGAGAACACCCAGTTGTGTGATTTTACTAGCACTAAGAATAGTGATTTTATCGGCACTCCTATTGCGCCACCTGCTCCTGCTGCAAATTTTTATGAGATTAAGCCTGCTTTGT
>QXEO01001153.1:0-21813 GCA_007115705.1 Dactylis glomerata
TGGTGAGTGATGCATCACCTAGGAAAAATACCAAACATGCCATCCCAAGGGTTCACATGTGGACTCTCTCACAGAGAGGTGCTTCCAGGCAGGAGTTCTCTTGGTCTTCCTTGGCAGATGACCATGGTTTGTGCAAGTTCCACAGCAAACTTTGGAACCATGGTCCCATTTTTGGTGGAGATGTGCATCTTTGCATTCCCAACCACTTTTGCAACTAGTGTTTTTCCAGTTTCCACATAAAAAATGCATTTCCCATTTTCGGGTGCCCGGAGGGGTCGAAACAGTGTTTTTTGTGAAGGGGCCACCAAGGGCAGTGTGCAGAACATCACCACTCTATTTTTCATGGGTGGGGGACCTGCCAGGGGTGCCACATCCAGGAGGCTAGGAATTATCTCGGCCTGCTGCCATATAATGAATTATTTTTGCCCTAAATCCTTTTTAATCCAATTTTGCACTTGGGCTACAAGAAATGCACACCAGAAAAATTGGGGAAAATACAGGGAGGTCCCCTGGGGGTGTGGGACCCTAGAACCAAGACCAAACCATGGTTCCCACCCCACCTGGCAGACATCGATGGCACCGCCGAGTCTGACCTAGATCTCGGAGGGGGGCCTGGAGAATTCATAAAAAATCAAAAAAAATGGAAAAAAAAACTGCACTGGAGTCATGGTGAGTGATTCATCACCTAGAAAAATACCAAACATTCCATCCCTACGGTTTACATGTGGACTCTCTCACAGAGAGGTGCTTCCAGGCAGGAGTTCTCTTGGTCTTCCTTGGCAGATGACCATGGTTTGTGCAAGTTCCACAACAAACTTTGGAACCATGGTCCCATTTTTGGTGGAGATGTGCATCTTTACATTCCCAACCACTTTTGCAACTAGTGTTTTCCCAGTTTCCACATAAAAAAATGCATTTCCCATTTTTCAGGTGCCCGGAGGGGTCGAAACAGGTGCATTTTTGTGAAGGGGCCACCAAGGACAGTGTGCATAACATCACCACTCTATTTTTCATGGGTGGGGGACCTGGCAGGGGTGCCACATCCAGGAGGCTAGGAATTATCTCGGCCTGCTGCCATATAATGAATTATTTTTGCCCTAAATCCTTTTTAATCCAATTTTGCGACGGGGCTACAAGAAATGCACACCAGAAAAATTGGGGAAAAATACAGGGAGGTCCCCTGGGGGTGTGGGACCCTAGAACCAAGACCAAACCATGGTTCCCACCCCACCTGGCAGACATCGATGGCACCGTCGAGTCTGACCTAGATCTCGGAGGGGGGGCCTGGGGAATTCATAAAAAATCAAAAAAAATGGAAAAACACTGCATGGAGTCATGGTGAGTGATGCATCACCTAGGAAAAATACCAAACATTCCATCCCAAGGGTTCACATGTGGACTCTTTCACAGAGAGGTGCTTCCAGGCAGGAGTTCTCTTGGTCTTCCTTTGCAGATGACCATGGTTTGTGCAAGTTCCACAGCAAACTTTGGAACCATGGTCCCATTTTTGGTGGAGATGTGCATCTTTGCATTCCCAACCACTTTTGCAACTAGTGTTTTTCCAGTTTCCACATAAAAAATGCATTTCCCATTTTTCAGGTGCCCGGAGGGGTCGAAACAGGTGCTTTTTTGTGAAGGGGCCACCAAGGGCAGTGTGTAGAACATCACCACTCTATTTTTCATGGGTGGGGGACCTACCAGGGGTGCCACATCTAGGAGGCTAGAAATTATCTCGGCCTGCTGCCATATAATGAATTATTTTTACCCTAAATCCTTTTTAATCCAATTTTGCACTGGGGCTACAAGAAATGCACACCAGAAAAATTGGGGAAAAATACAGGGAGGTCCCCTGGGGGTGTGGGACCCTAGAGCCAAGACCAAACCATGGTTCCCACCCCACCTGGCAGACATCGATGGCACCGCCGAGTCTGACCTAGATCTCGGAGGGGGGCCTGGGGAATTCATAAAAAATAAAAAAAAATGGAAAAACACTGCAAGGATTCATGGTGAGTGATGCATCACCTAGGAAAAATACCAAACATGCCATCCCAAGGGTTCACATGTGGACTCTCTCACAGAGAGGTGCTTCCAGGGAGTTCTCTTGGTCTTCCTTGGCAGATGACCATGGTTTGTGCAAGTTCCATAGCAAACTTTGGAACCATGGTCCCATTTTTGGTGGACATGTGCATCTTTGCATTCCCAACCACTTTTGCAACTAGTGTTTTTCTAGTTTCCACATAAAAAATGCATTTCCCATTTTTCAGGTGCCCGGAGGGGTGGAAACAGGTGCTTTTTTGTGAAGGGGCCACCAAGGGCAGTGTGCAGAACATCACCACTCTATTTTTCATGGGTGGGGGACCTGCCAGGGGTGCCACATCCAGGAGGCTAGGAAATATCTCGGCCTGCTACCATATAATGAATTATTTTTGCCCTAAATCCTTTTTAATCCAATTTTCACTAGGGCTACAAGAAATGCATACCAGAAAAATTGGGGAAAAATACAGGGAGGTCCCCTGGGGGTGTGGGACCCTAGAACCAATACCAAACCATGGTTCCCACCCCACCTGGCAGACATCGATGGCACCGCCGAGTCTGACCTAGATCTCGGAGGGGGGCCTGGGGAATTCATAAAAAATCAAAAAAAATATGGAAAAACACTGCATGGAGTCATGGTGAGTGATGCATCACCTAGGAAAAATACCAAACATGCCATCCCAAGGGTTCACATGTGGACTCTCTCACAGAGAGGTGCTTCCAGGCAGGAGTTCTCCTGGTCTTCCTTGGTAGATGACAATGGTTTGTGCAAGTTCCACAGCAAACTTTGGAACCATGGTCCCATTTTTGGTGGAGATGTGCATCTTTGCATTCCCAACCACTTTTGCAACTAGTGTTTTTCCAGTTTCCACATAAAAAATGCATTTCCCATTTTTCAGGTGCCCGGAGGGGTCGAAACAGGTGTTTTTTTGTGAAGGGGCCACCAAGGGCAGTGTGCAGAACATCACCACTCTATTTTTCATGGGTGGGGGACCTGCCAGGGGTGCCACATCCAGGAGGCTAGGAATTAACTCGGCCTGCTGCCATATAATGAATTATTTTTGCCCTAAATCCTTTTTAATCCAATTTTGCACTGGGGCTACAAGAAATGCACACCAGAAAAATTGGGGAAAATACAGGGAGGTCCTCTGTGGGTGTGGGACCCTAGAACCAAGACCAAACCATGGTTCCCACCCCACCTGGAAGACATCGATGGCACCGCCGAGTCTGACCTAGATTTCGGAGGGGGGCCTGGGGAATTCATAAAAAATCAAAAAAATGGAAAAACACTGCATGGAGTCATGGTGAGTGATGCATCACCAAGGAAAAATACCAAACATGCAATCCCAAGGGTTCACATGTGGACTCTCTCACAGAGAGGTGCTTCCAGGCAGGAGTTCTCTTGGTCTTCCTTGGCAGATGACCATGGTTTGTGCAAGTTCCACAGCAAACTTTGGAACCATGGACCCTTTTTTGGTGGAGATGTGCATCTTTGCATTCCCAACCACTTTTGCAACTAGTGTTTTTCCAGTTTCCACATAAAAAATGCATTTCCCATTTTTCAGGTGCCCGGAGGGGTCGAAACAGGTGCTTTTTTGTGAAGGAGCCACCAAGGGCAGTGTGTAGAACATCACCACTCTATTTTTCATGGGTGGGGGACCTGCCAGGGGTGCCACATCCAGGAGGCTAGGAATTATCTCGGCCTGCTGCCATATAATGAATTATTTTTGCCCTAAATCCTTTTTAATCCAATTTTGCACTTGGGCTACAAGAAATGGACACCAGAAAAATTGGGGAAAAATACAGGGAGGTCCCCTGGGGGTGTGGGAGCCTAGAACCAAGACCAAACCATGGTTCCCACCCCACCTGGCAGACATCGATGGCACCGCCGAGTCTGACCTAGATCTCGGAGGGGGGCCTGGGGAATTCATAAAAAATCAAAAAAATTGGAAAAACACTTCATGGAGTCATGGTGAGTGATGCATCACCTAGGAAAAATACCAAACATGCCAACCCAAGGGTTCACATGTGGACTCTCTCACAGAGAGGTGCTTCCAGGCAGGAGTTCTCTTGGTCTTCCTTGGCAGATGACCATGATTTGTGCAAGTTCCACAGCAAAATTTGGAACCATTGTCCCATTTTTGGTGGAGATGTGCATCTTTGCATTCCCAACCACTTTTACAACTAGTGTTTTTCCAGTTTACACATAAAAAATGCATTTCCCATTTTTCAGGTGCCCGGAGGGGTCGAAACAGGTGCTTTTTTGTGAAGGAGCCACCAAGGGCAGTGTGCAGAACATCACCACTCTATTTTTCATGGGTGGGGGACCTGCCAGGGGTGCCACATCCAGGAGGCTAGGAATTATCTCGGACTGCTGCCATATAATGAATTATTTTTGCCCTAAATCCTTTTTAATCCAATTTTGCACTGGGCTACAAGAAATGCACACCAGAAAAATTGGGGAAAAATACAGGGAGGTCCCCTGGAGGTGTGGGACGCTAGAACCAAGACCAAACCATGGTTCCCACCCCACCTGGCAGACATCGATGGCACCGCCGAGTCTGACCTAGATCTCGGAGGGGGGCCTAGGGAATTCATAAAAAATCAATTTTTTTTTGGAAAAACAGTGCATGGAGTCATGGTGAGTGATGCATCACCTAGGAAAAATACCAAACATGCCATCCCAAGGGTTCACATGTGGACTCTCTCACAGAGAGGTGCTTCCAGGCAGGAGTTCTCATGGTCTTCCTTGGCACATGGCCATGGTTTGTGCAAGTTCCACAGCAAACTTTGGAACCATGGTCCCATTTTTGGTGGAGATGTGCATCTTTGCATTCCCAACCACTTTTGCAACTAGTGTTTTTCCAGTTTCAACATAGAAAATGCATTTCCCATTTTTCAGGTGCCCGTAGGGGTCGAAATAGGTGCTTTTTTGTGAAGGGGCCACCAAGGGCAGTGTGCAGAACATTACCACTCTATTTTTCATGGGTGGGGGACCTGCCAGGGGTGCCACATCCAGGAGGCTAGGAATTATCTCGGCCTGCTGCCATATAATGAATTATTTTTGCCCTAAATTCTTTTTAATCCAATTTTGCACTGGGGCTACAAGAAATGCACACCAGATAAATTGGGGAAAATACACGGAGGTACCCTGGGGATGTGGGACCCTAGAACCAAGACCAAACCATGGTTCCCACCCCACCTGGCAGACATCGATGGCACCGCCGAGTCTGACCTAGATCTCGGAGGGGGGCCTGGGGAATTCATAAAAAATCAAAAATAAAATGGAAAAACACTGCTTGGAGTCATGGTGAGTGATGCATCACCTAGGAAAAATACCAAACATGCCATCCCAAGGGTTCACATGTGGACTCTCTCACAGAGAGGTGCTTCCAGGCAGGAGTTCTCTTCGTCTTCCTTGGCAGATGACCATGGTTTGTGCAAGTTCAACAACAAACTTTGGAACCATGGTCCCATTTTTGGTGGAGATGTGCATATTTGCATTCCCAACCACTTTTGCAACTAGTGTTTTTCCAGTTTCCACACAAAAAATGCATTTCCTATTTTTCAGGTGCCCGGAGGGGTCGAAACAGGTGCTTTTTTGTGAAGGGGCCACCAAGGGCAGTGTGCAGAACATCACCACTCTATTTTTCATGGGTGGGGGACCTGCCAGGGGTGCCACATCCAGGAGGCTAGGAATTATCTCGGCATGCTGCCATATAATGAATTATTTTTGCCCTAAATCCCTTTTAATCCAATTTTGCACTGGGGCTACAAGAAATGCACACCAGAAAAATTGGGGAAAAATACAGGGAGGTCCGCTGGGGGTGTGGGATCCTAGAACCAAGACCAAACCATGGTTCCCACCCCACCTGGCAAACATCGATGGCACCGCCGAGTCTGACCTAGATCTCGGAGGGGTGCCTGGGTAATTCATAAAAAATCAAAAAAATGTAAAAACACTGCATGGAGTCATGGTGAGTGATGCATCACCTAGGAAAAATACCAAACATGCCATCCCAAGGGTTCACATGTGGACTCTCTCACAGAGAGGTGCTTCCAGGCAGGAGTTCTCTTGGTCTTCCTTGGCAGATGACCATGGTTTGTGCAAGTTCCACAGCAAACTTTGGAACCATGGTCCCATTTTTGGTGGAGATGTGCATATTTGCATTCCCAACCACTTTTGCAACTAGTGTTTTTCTAGTTTCCACATAAAAAATGCATTTCCCATTTTTCAGGTGCCCGGAGGGGTCAAAACAGGTGCTTTTTTGTGAAGGGGTCACCAAGGGCAGTGTGTAGAACATCACCACTCTATTTTTCATGGGTGGGGGACCTGCCACGGGTGCCACATCCAGGAGGCTAGGAATTATCTCGGCCTGCTGCCATATAATGAATTATTTTTGCCCTAAATCCTTTTTAATCCAATTTTGCACTGGGGCTACAAGAAATGCACACCAAAAAAATTAGCGAAAAATACAGGGAGGTCCCCTAGGGGTGTGGGACCCTATAACCAAGACCAAACCATGGTTCCCACCCCACCTGGCAGACATCGATGGCACCGCCGAGTCTGACCTAGATCTCGGAGGGGGGCCTGGGGAATTCATAAAAAATCAAAAAAATGGAAAAACACTGCATGGAGTCATGGTGAGTGATGCATCACCTAGGAAAAATACCAAACATGCCATCCCAAGGGTTCACATGTGGACTCTCTCACAGAGAGGTGCTTCCAGGCAGGAGTTCTCTTTGTCTCCCTTGGCAGATGACCATGGTTTGTGCAAGTTCCACAGCAAACTTTGGGATCATGGACCCATTATTGGTGGAGATGTGCATATTTGCATTCCCAACCACTTTTGCAACTAGTGTTTTTCCAGTTTCCACATAAAAAATGCATTTCCAATTTTTCAGGTGCCCGGAGGGGTCGAAACAGGTGCTTTTTTGTGAAGGGGCCACCAAGGGCAGTGTGCAGAACATTACCACTCTATTTTTCATGGGTGGGGGACCTGCCAGGGGTGCGACATCCAGGAGGCTAGGAATTATCTCGGCCTGCTGCCATATAATGAATTATTTTTGCCCTAAATCCTTTTTAATCCAATTTTGCACTGGGGCTACAAGAAATGCACACCAAAAAAATTGGGGAAAAAATACAAGGAGGTCCCCTGGGGGTGTGGGACCCTAGAACCAAGAGCAAACCATGGTTCCCACCCCACCTGGCAGACATCCATGGCACCGCCGAGTCTGACCTAGATCTCGGAGGGGGGCCTGGGGAATTCATAAAAAAATCAAAAAAAATGGAAAAACACTGCTTGGAGTCATGGTGAGTGATGCATCACCTAGGAAAAATACCAAACATGCCATCCCAATGGTTCACATGTGGACTCTCTCACAGAGAGGTGCTTCCAGGCACGAGTTCTCTTGGTCTTCCTTGGCAGATGACCATGGTTTGTGCAAGTTCCACAGCAAACTTTGGAACCATGGTCCCATTTTTGGTGGAGATATGCATATTTGCATTCCCAACCACTTTTGCAACTAGTGTTTTTCCAGTTTCCACATAAAAAATGCATTTCCCATTTTTCAGGTGCCCGGAGGGGTCAAAATAGGCGCTTTTTGTGAAGGGGCCACCAAGGGCACTGTGCAGAAAATCACCACTCTATTTTTCATGGGTGGGGGACCTGCCAGGGGTGCCACATCCAGGAGGCTAGGAATTAGCTCGGCCTGCTGCCATATAATGAATTATTTTTGCCCTAAATCCTTTTTAATCCAATTTTGCACTAGGGCTACAAGAAATGCACACCAGAAAAATTAGGGAAAAATACAGGGAGGTCCCCTGGGGGTGTGGGACCCTCGAACCAAGAAAAAACCATGGTTCCCACCCCACCTGGTAGACATCGATGGCACCGCCAAGTCTGACATAGATCTCGGAGGGGGGTCTGGGGAATTCATAAAAAATCAAAAAAAAATGGAAAAACACTGCATGGAGTCATGGTGAGTGATGCATCACCTAGGAAAAATACCAATCATGCCATCCCATGGGTTCACATGTGGACTCTCTCACAGAGAGGTGCTTCCAGGCAGGAGTTCTCTTGGTCTTCCTTGGCAGATGACCATGGTTTGTGCAAGTTCCATAGCAAACTTTGGAACCATGGTCCCATTTTTGGTGGAGATGTGCATCTTTGTATTCCCAACCACTTGTGCAACTAGTGTTTTTCCAGTTTCCACATAAAAAATGTATTTCCCATTTTTTAGGTGTTTGGAGGGGTCGAAACAGGTGCTTTTTTGTGAAGGGGCCACCAAGGGCAGTGTGCAGAACATCACCACTCTATTTTTCATGGGTGGGGGACCTACCAGGCGTGCCACATCCAGGAGGCTAGGAATTATCTCGGCCTGCTGCCATATAATGAATTATTTTTGCCCTAAATCCTTTTTAATCCAATTTTGCACTGGGGCTACAAGAAATGCACACCAGAAAAATTGGGGGAAAATACAGGGAGATCCCCTGGGGGTGTGGGACCCTAGAACCAAGACCAAACCATGGTTCCCACCCCACCTGGCAGACATCGATGGCACCACCGAGTCTGACCTAGATCTCGGAGGGGGGCCTAGGGAATTCATAAAAAATCAAAAAAAATGGAAAAACACTGCATGGAGTCATGGTGAGTGATGCATCACCTAGGAAAAATACCAAACATGCCCTCCCAAGGGTTCACATGTGGACTCTCTCACAGAGAGGTGCTTCCAGGCAGGAGTTCTCTTGGTCTTCCTTGGCAGATGACCATGGTTTGTGCAAGTTCTACAGCAAAATTTGGAACCATGGTCCCATTTTTGGTGGAGATGTGCATCTTTGCATTCCCAGCCACTTTTGCAACTAGTGTTTTTCCAGTTTCCACATAAAAAATGCATTTCCCATTTTTCAGGTGCCCGGAGGGGTCGAAATAGGTGCTTTTTTTGTGAAGGGGCCACCAAGGGCATGTGCAGAACATTACCACTCTATTTTTCATGGGTGGGGGACCTGCTAGGGGTGGCACATCCAGGAGGCTAGGAATTATCTTGGCCTGCTGCCATATAATGAATTATTTTTGCCCTAAATCCTTTTTAATCCAATTTTGCACTGGGGCTACAAGAAATGCACACCAGAAAAATTGGGGAAAAATACAAGGAGGTCCCCTTGGGGTGTGGGACCCTAGAACCAAGACCAAACCATGGTTCCCACCCCACCTGGCAGACATCGATGGCACCGCTGAGTCTGACCTAGATCTCGGAGGGGGGCATGGGGAATTTATAAAAAATCAAAAAAATGGAAAAACACTGCTTGGAGTCATGGTGAGTGATGCATCACCTAGGAAAAATACCAAACATGCCATCCCAAGGGTTCACATGTGGACTCTCTCACAGAGAGGTGCTTCCAGGTAGGAGTTCTCTTGGTCTTCCTTGGCAGATGACCATGGTTTGTGCAAGTTCCACAGCAAACTTTGGAACCATGGTCCCATTTTTGGTGGAGATGTGCATCTTTGCATTCCCAACCACTTTTGCAACTAGTGTTTTTCCAGTTTCCACACAAAAAATGCATTTCCCATTTTTTAGGTGCCCGGAGGGGTCAAAACAGGTGCTTTTTTGTGAAGGGGCCACCAAGGGCAGTGTGCAGAACATCACCACTCTATTTTTCGTGGGTGGGGGACCTGCCAGGGGTGCCACATCCAGGAGGCTAGGAATTATCTCGGCCTGCTGCCATATAATGAATTATTTTTGCCCTAAATCCTTTTTAATCCAATTTTGCACTGGGGCTAGAAGAAATGCACACCAGAAAATTGGGGAAAAATACAGGGAGGTCCTCTGGGGGTGTGGGACCCTAGAACCAAGACCAAACCATGGTTCCCACCCCACCTGGCAGACATCGATGGCACCACCGAGTCTGACCTAGATCTCGGAGGGGGGCCTGGGGAATTCATAAAAAATCAATTTTTTTCTTCGAAAAACACTGCATGGAGTCATGGTGAGTGATGCATCACCTAGGAAAAATACCAAACATGCCATCCAAGGGTTCACATGTGGACTCTCTCACAGAGAAGTGCTTCCAGGCAGGAGTTCTCTTGGTCTTCCTTGGCACATGACCATGGTTTGTGCAAGTTCCACACCAAACTTTGGAACCATGGTCCCATTTTTGGTGGAGATGTGCATTTTTGCATTCCCAACCACTTTTGCAACTAGTGTTTTTCCAGTTTCCAAATAAAAAATGCATTTCCCATTTTTCAGATGCCCGGAGGGGTCGAAACAGGTGCTTTTTTGTGAAGGGGCCACCCAGTGTAGTGAGCAGAACATCACCACTCTATTTTCCATGGGTGGGGGACCTTCCAGGGGTGCCACATCCAGGAGGCTAGGAATTATCTCGGCCTGCTGCCATATAATGAATTGTTTTTGTCCTAAATCCTTTTTAATCCAATTTTGCACTAGGGCTACAAGAAATGCACACCAGAAAAATTCGGGAAAAATACTGGGAGGTCCCCTGGGGGTGTGGGATACTAGAACCAAGACCAAACCATAGTTCCCACCCAACCTGGCAGACATCTATGGCACCGCCGAGTCTGACCTAGATCTCGGAGGGGGGCCTGGGGAATTCATAAAAAATCAAAAAAAATGGAAAAACACTGCATGGAGTCATGGTGAGTGATGCATCACCTAGGAAAAATACCAAACATGCCATCCCAAGGGTTCACATGTGGACTCTCTCACAGAGAGGTGCTTCCAGGCAGGAGTTCTCTTGGTCTTCCTTGGCAGATGACGATGGTTTGTGCAAGTTCCACAGCAAACTTTGGAACCATGGTCCCATTTTTGGTGGAGATGTGCATCTTTGCATTCCCAACCACTTTTGCAACTAGTGTTTTTCCAGTTTCCACATAAAAATGCATTTCCCATTTTTCAGGTGCCCGGAGGGGTCGAAACAGGTGCTTTTTTGTGAAGGGGCCACCAAGGGCAGTGTGCAGAACATCACCACTCTATTTTTCATGGGTGGGGGACCTGCCAGGGGTGCCACATCCAGGAGGCTAGGAATTATCTCGGCCTGATGCCATATAATGAATTGTTTTTGCCCTAAATCCTTTTAATCCAATTTTGCACTAGGGCTACAAGAAATGCACACCAGAAAAATTGGGGAAAAATACAGGGAGGTCCCCTGGGGGTGTGGGACCCTAGAACCAAGACCAAACCATGGTTCCCACCCCACCTGGCAGACATCGATGGCACCGCCGAGTCTGACCTAGATCTCGGAGGGGGGCCTGGGGAATTCATAAAAAATCAAAAAAAATGGAAAAACACTGCATGGAGTCATGGTGAGTGATGCATCACCTAGGAAAAATACCAAACATGCCATCCCAAGGGTTCACATGTGGACTCTCTCACAGAGAGGTGCTTCCAAACATTGCATGACATGGTTTCATAACAGTTCATAACATAATAAACACAAAGTACTTCAATGTGTTCAGTTCATTACATAATTTTATTGCGAAAGCATGACACATCAGGGTTCAAGCTGGGCGCGTAGCTGCTCGTTTTCCTTCTCAAGAGACGCCACGAGTTGGCAGCTTGCAAGGTATTTCATTTTGGAATCCACGAGCTCCCTGAGTGCTTTCTCGTTTTCACCCAACAGGTTCCTGCATGTGATCTCCAGGGTGACAGTACTGTTTGTTAGCTTCAAATTTTCCTCCAATAGATCTTTGATCCTGGTTGTATTCTTATGTGCCGAGGCTCTGGCTTCCTTGTGCAGTTCCGACCACTGTTGATTCTCCTTTACAAGCTGCTTGCGCTCACGAGCAAGGCACTTGGCAACTAAGAGGACTTTAGCCATATCCACTTCCTGGGTCAATTTTTTCTCCCTTTGTTTAGCTATCCGTTCATTAAGCCAGGACGCCATATCTGGGTTCAGCCCCACCTTCTTTTCCTATATAAAATAAAAAGGGTTATTTCTACGAACGACGCCAACTAAGTGGCAGTGGCGTCCTCGCAAAAACCCCATTACAGGTAAAGCACTCTGATATGTCTCCAACGTATCTATAATTTTTGATGCTCCATGCTTGTTTTTACACCATTTGCCTACTGTTTCATTACACTTCGTGGCACTTTTATGCATTTTCCGGAACTAACCTATTAACAAGTCGCCACAGTGCCAGTTTCCTGTTTTCTGCTGTTTTTGTGTTTCAGAAGTGCTACACAGGAAATATTCTCGGAATTGGACGAAACAAGTTCCTGAAGTCTTATTTTTCCCGGAAGCTTCTAGAGATCCGAAGAGGAGACGGAGAGGGGCAACAGGCCACCCTCACACCAGGGCGGCGCGGCCTGGCCCCTGGCCGCGCCCCTATGTGTGAGGCCGCCTCGGTCCACCTTTGACGATGCCCCTTCGCCTATAAAGACCCCCCGACGGAAAAACCTAAGTACCCAATCACTTTTCCAGAACACATCGCGATCTGCCGCCGCCGTCGACCCAAAGATCGGGAGGGTCTAGAAGCTCTTCCCGACACCCTGCCGGAGAGGGGAATCGCCACCGGAGGTCTTCTTCATCGCCATGCTTGCCTCCGGAGCGATGAGTGAGTAGTCTACCTTGGACTATGGGTCCATAGCAGTAGCTAGATGGTTGTCTCCTCCACCATGTGCTTCATGTTTAGATCTCATGAGCTGCCCTACATGATTGAGATCACCGTTATGTAATTCTACATGTTTGGTTTGTTGGGATCCGATGAATATTGGTGTTATGATTGAGTTGCTATACTGAAATATATCTTATGTTATCTCTATGTTGTTTATGATCTTGCATGCTCTCCGTTGTTAGTAGCTATCTTGGCTGAGTAGTTGCTAGTGACTCCAAGAGGGGGTATTTATGCTCGATAGTGGGTTCATGCCTCTATTTAACCTAGGGGAGTGACAGAAACCTCTAAGGTTGTAGATGTGCTGTTGCTACTAGGGAGAAAACAACATTCATATGCTCAAGGGCATATGATTTGTTTACATTACACACTTTGCTTAATGCAATTATCTGTTGTTCGCAACTTAATACTCATGGGGGTGTTCGGATGATATCCCCGTGAGTGGATTATTAGTCATAGATGCAGTTGGATGGCGGTCTATGTATTTTGTTGTAATGCCCAGAGTAAATCGCATAGTGATCTTCTTGACATATCACGTTATCTTTATTCTATCAATTGCCCAACTATAATTTGTTTACCCAGCATGTGTTATTTTATCTATGGAGAGACACCACTAGTGAACTGTGGACCCCGGTCCTATTTCCATTATATTGCTATCACCTATTTACTTTTACTCGCACTGTTTACTTTACTTGCATACTTTCACTGCTTTCCACTCGATATGCTCATACCCTTTGTTTCAAGCAAACCGGTGAGATTGACAACCTCATCGCAAGTTTGGAACAAAGTATTTGGTTGTGTTGTGTGCAGGTTCCATGTTGCTGCTAGCAAAGCAAAGCTTGGACGAGGCGCCATATATAAATTGTCTGAAGCTGTCGTGAAGCTTGCAAGCATCACCTTCAGTCATTTGTCTCTCCTCTCCTGATCGATAAACCTTGGTTTCTTAACTGAGGGAAAATCTTGCTGCTATATTCATCACACCTTCCTCTTGGGGTTCCCAACGGGCTGGTCATCAACCACGCATCACACTCTACACTCATCTAAGTCAGAATCGCAAGAACCCCAATGTATGTCAACACAATTACAGAGTGCTTACCTCGCTAAGCCGGGGAAATGTGGGCATCGGGTTCTAGATCGCTGCCGCCATTTTTTGGGAGAGAGGCACACCCTGCAAAACCATCATGGCTCCGCCGGCTCTGGAACATTTTATTCCACGGTAATGAGTTATAGAGGAGGAAGAAGAAGAACAAAAAGATGATGATGAAGAAGAAGAATTCGTCCCAGTACCCGGATGAGACCTCGCCTGATTCAAGTTTTCCCTTCTCCATTAGGGAGAGCAAAGATTGCGCCTCTATGTGAGGGCTTTCTCTAATGGATGGAGCAAGTTCCTTCCGGCGGCGAGCTCTCTCCATTCTCTCCGCTTCCTGAGTTGTCAGGGGGCGGTTTCTCTTTGGAGGCATGGCTAGACAGAGCGGATGGGGGGCCGGGCAGGAGGAAGGAGAAGGAAGTAGGTGAATGAATAATATGGCAAGATAGTCAAACAGCCCAGCCCGTGGTCCAACCACTGCTCTCTGTCTTCTAGCCTTCTCATGCAAGCTATATGCTCCGTAAATGAAAAAATAGAGCCCCCGCCCGGCACGCGGGTGGATACGTGGCGCCGATTAACTGATGCTCACTGCCCCGTCCCATCGTGCCAGTGACAGGGTCCTGGCTAGACACGAGAAGGCATGCCAGGACACGCCGGAAGATAAAATGCATTATATTTTATATTAACTGAAAATGGAAGGGTCAAATCGTACGCAAGAAAATTGCATTGAACAGAAAATGGTAGCTAATATGCATGGCTTTTGCATTTTCTTCATAGATTACTAACTTAACCACTAGCTAAACCCAGTACATGATGTCGTCGGAGTCGACCTCCGTTGGGGCCTTGTCCTTGCCCTCTGCTTCATCCTCCATCGTGGTTGCCTTGACCTTCCCCCTGCCCTGGGGTTCCAATGACCTGGTCATGGCCGTCTTCATGTCTCGCGCAAACTTTGCGGCGGCGGATCTTGGCTGCTCAGTGTTGACACCGCCGTCCTCATCGTTCGATTCAAGATTGATGAACGGTACGGGTTTGAGGGCGGTCTTGAACCGGCCTACACTGCGAGGCCTGATGGAGCCACTGCCAGACCTGCTCAAGTTTGAAGAAGTAGGAGTTGGAGTAGATGCATTGCTGCTCGGTTCAAGCCACCATGGCCATCTGATGCGGCGGCGGCTTGACCTGCCGCACTGTGCACGACCGGGCGTGGAGTTCCCGCTGTGGTAGTACGTACCACCACCGTGTCTGAGGCCTGGGGTGGCATGGCAGAGGCCTGGGGTGGAGCTTCCGTGTCGTGCGCGGGAGGTGTTGTAGCGGCCGGTGCGAGGCATCTGAACTACGGGGAGGGCTCGCTCGTGTGAAGAACAGGAGGTGGAGGCTAGTGTTCGTGGTGTCTGCCCAGAGGGAAACATATCTTTTTGACAGGGTAGCTCTCCATGGAAGCACATGCCCCCAGCGACTGTGCATAGCTTCCACGCTTGTAAACAATACATTTTCTTAGTGTCCATGATGGCAATTTCATTGGTGGCATAGTTGCGTTGCATGATCCCACCTGTCATACTCAAACGGTCATATTCTGGGGAGCACGCTGGTATAACTGCCAGATGCAAGAGCAGCGTGATACGTCTCCGACGTATCCATAATTTTTGATGCTCTATGCTTGTTTTTACACCATTTGCCTTGTGTTTCGTTACACTTCGTGGCGTTTTTATGCGATTTCCGGAACTAACCTATTGACAAGATGCCACAGTGCCAGTTCCCTGTTTTCTGCTGTTTTTGTGTTTCAGAAAAGCTACACAGGAAATATTCTCGGAATTGGACGAAACAAAATCCAGAAGTCTTATTTTTCCCGGAAGCTTCCCGAAGACCGAAAGAGAGCCGGAGGGGGGCCAGAGGCCGCCCTCACACATAGGTGGTGCGGCCTAGGCCCTGGCTGTGCCACCCTGGTGTGAGGAGCCCCTGGCTGCCCCCTGGCGACGCCCCTTCGCCTATAAGAAGCCTCAGGACGGAAAACCCTAGGGGAGTCGGCGAAATTTCCAGAAAGAGTTCTGTAGCTCCGCCGCCGCCGTCGACGAATTTCGGGGGACAGAAGTCTCTATTCCGGCACCCTGCCGGGACGGGGAAGTGCCCCCGGAGCCATCTCCATCGGTCTCCATCGCCGTCTCCGCCGTCTCCATCGACCTCACCGCCATCTCCATCAACCTTGCTGTCTCCTATGATGAGGAGGGAGTAGTTCATCCCCGGGGCTAAGGGCTCTACCGGTAGCTATGTGGTTCACCTCTCTCTCCCATGATGTGATCTTTATGTGATCGTGAGCTTTGTATCATGTTGAACAAGTAAATGTTATTATTCAGATATTATGTGTACTCTAGTGGTGTTATTAAAGTAATCTATTCCTCCTGCCATGGTGTAACGGTGACAGTGCGTGCATCATGGTGGTACTTGGTCTAGGCTACGATTGTGATCTTTTATGGATTATGAGAATAATTATCGCTATGATAGTATTGAAGTGATCTTTTCCTCCTTTCATGGTGTAATGTTGACAGTGTGTGCACCGTGTTAGTACTTGGTCTAAGTTGCAATATCTATCTTGAGTTGTGTTTTGATTTGGATAACTCTATGAGTGGTGTTTGTCAAGTACTTGATGAACTTTAAGGAGTGCTTCGTAGCCCTACGCAATGATTAGTGTTATTCAATAGGAGAGTAATTCAGAGTACCTTAGTGACGAGAAGTTATTTATTTGTTCAATTATGTTATATTTGTTGGGAGTGTGTCCACTAGTGAAAGTATGATCCCTAGGCCTTGTTTCCAAGCATTGCACACCGTTTACTTACTATTTTGTTACATGTTTGCTCGCAGTGATACTTATTTCATATTATAGTTGCTACTTATAATCATCACTACTACTTGTATTTCACTATCTCTTCGCCGAACTAGTGCACCTATACATCTGACAAGTGTATTGGGTGTGTTGGGGACACAAGAGACTTTTTATATCGTAATTGCAGGGTTGCTTGAGAGGGATAGCTTTGACCTCTTCCTCCCTGAGTTCGATAAACCTTGGGTGATCCACTTAAGGGAAACTTGCTGCTGCTCTACAAACCTCTGCACTTGGAGGCCCAATAATGTCTACAAGAACAGAAGCGTGTGTAGACATCAAGCTCTTTTCTGGCGCCGTTGCCGGGGAGGTAAGGTAAAAGGTACTCGCATCCTCCTGCGTGAGTGCTCGGAGTTATTTCCTTTAGATTCTGGAATTACATCTTTTTGTTTCTTGTTTTTATTTTCACTAGTTAGGCTTAATGGAAAATAAAGAGTTCTTTAGTCTTTTTCCTAAGTTTAGATATGAAGTGTTTGAAGAGAAAATTGAAAAACCTTTGGAGCTTAATTTGCATGCTAATAGTGATGTTAGTATGAATGCTTTGAACACCGTTATTGCTAATGTTATAGAAAAGTCTAAGCTTGGGGAAGCTGGTTTTGTTAAGCATGATTTTTAGTTCCCCGGCTTTAGTGGAGAAAGTTTGCTATGATGATATGTTTGATGAATATGCTTTGCGACATAGTAGTTCTCTAGCTTGTGATGATACTAAACCTCTAGTTTATGATGGCTATGATGATGAGTATAATATTTTCAGTTCACCTACTATTGAGGATAAAATTAGTTATGATTACAATATGCCTCCTATTTATGATGATTATGGTGATGAGAATAATTATTCTGTTGAATCTGCTCCTACTACTATTGTTCCTGTGGTGAGTATTAATTGTTTTATGCATGTGGCTCATGATAGGGATGTTTTATGTGATAGTTATATTGTTAATTCTATTCATGATGCTACTGAAAGTTATTATGAGAGAGGGAAACATGGTTTGATGGATCTCAACAATATTGAGTTTCCCCTCTTTATGTTGCAATTCTTGAAGTGGCACTTGTTTTATCTATCCATGCTTGCTACTATGTGCCTCGTTGATTTATTTTCTTACAAGATTCCTATGCATAGGAAGTGGTTCAGATATAAATGTCTTTCACATTTGCTTTTTGATGCTCTCTATTGCTTTAAGTTCCTATATGGCGCCTTTGCCTCAAGCTCTTATATGGCGCCCACATGAGCATCTTTGCAAATTACTGCGCCTAGCTCAAAGGCGTTAAAGAAAAGCACTCTTGGGAGATAACCCAATATTTTACTTTCAGTACTTTTTCTTTTATTTGAGTCTTGGAAGTTATTACTACTGTAATGACCTCTCCTTATCCTTTATATTTGTTTTTGTGCCAAGAGAAGCCTCTAATTCGAGTGAGGTAAAGATTTGGGGATGTTGCTGTCCTGAAACTGTTTTCAGTGCTGCACCGTAAAAATTCGTCAAAATTCTCTGTATATCTTTTGGACCTGCGATTTCTTGTGCATATGCCCCAGGTTATATACAAACTTTCATTAGTTGAACACTTTTTGATTTGAGCAACAGAAAACCCCTCAAAAATTCGACCTTTGTCAGCTGTTCTGTTTTGACAGATTTCTGCCAATATTTGTATTTGCCGCTTTATCGCTTTCTTTTGAGTTCTTTTGATCACGGAACTTTTGGGGAAGTTGCTACAGTAGTATATGCTATATATGTGGTGGTTTTGGGTTGAAACCTGAAGCAAAAAGGGTTGATTCTATGTTATGGTTACACTAATGTTGCTAATACATTTGTGTTTAGTTTTGTATGAAGGAAGTTTTCAAGTGTAGGGATTGGAGAATGATGAGATGAGTTGAAGAATGGACAAAAGCTCAAGCTTGGGGATTCCCATGCATCACCCCAAGAAATATCCAAGAAGTACAAGCGTCAAAGCTTGGGGATGCCCCCGAGGCACCCCTTCTTCATCGGCAAAAATCAGGTCACCTTTCAAGACACTATATTTTTATTGCTTCATGCACTATGCGTTTTTCCTGGAGCGTCAGTTGTTTTTGTTTTCAGTTTTCTTTTGCTTTGTTTGCTCCAATAAATGATAAGATCACATCATGTTTCTTTTGGAGGAGATGAACTCGCTTTTCATTTGCCAAGAACACTCCAGTTTTCACTCTTATCGTTCACCGAGTGTTCTTCTTTTTCTGCTACTGCGTTTAGCTTGCATTTTTTGCCTTAATTTTTGTTCAGATCTTGTTTTATCTTTGCATCAATGTGTATTTTGACCTCTGGTCCATGTTGGTTTTCCTCAAAAGAGTTTCCTCAAAAAGGTTTTAATGGTGTTGTAAAAGAGAAAAAGCTTTATGCAAAAAAGTGGTACAAGAAGGAGCTTGTGTAGACTGCGGCCTAGGCTTTTACATGTCGTGCTTGATGTCTTTTTGATAGTATGCTTAGTGGTTTTGCTGTAGCATGACTTGTCTCAAATAACTGAGATTGCTTAATGAGCCTTTGAAAAAAATCATGCGTTGTTTTTATTATTTGGAAGCATTATTTTGGTTTTCTCCTTGATGCTTTATTTGGGTTGACTTGGTGCATGCTCACACATGTTAGACTCATCCAAAGTCGCCAATAGCCTCTATGATCATTTAGTTTTTGACTTTTGATGCCATCTTATGCTTCTTTTAAATGTCGCTTTGTCGCTTTGCATGATTATGGCCGTTATTGCTCTCTTAGTTGGTCGCTCCCAGTCTTTTTGCTAGCCCTCACTTTGTACTGAGTATGAGCTCTACTCGTGCATCCAACTCCTAGAAACCAAGTTTGCCATTGTGTCCACTATAAATTCCTATGCATGGTATTTTCAAGCCATTCCAAGTAAATTTTCATGTGCTACCTTTCAAAAAAACCTTCAAAATACTTCTCATTTTGTGACACTATTTTCAGCTCATGGGGACGTAGTGGTCGGATTTGCCATCTTCCATATTGCTTATTCCAAAAAGAAAAAAAAGAAAAAAAAGAAAAAAAAGGCACTCCTCCATGGAATGTGAATGTTGGTGGGCACCCGATGGAATCGGTAGCCATGGTTTGTGAAAAGAAAAAAAGGTGGGGAGGAGGGCCAAGCTTTATAAAAGAGCACAAAAGTGCCAATCTCTCTCTCAAAAACTTGCTTCATTTTTGTATGGAAGATAGTAAGAACCCCATTGCCAGTCGTTGACAAAGACAACCACCTCTCAAAACCAATTTTTATCTCTCTGTTTTACAAATGAAAAGCTCTAGCACATGTTTAATCATTGCTTCCCTCTGCGAAGGGCCTTTCTTTTACTTTTATGTTGAGTCACCCCCTTCTATCTTTATGCACCATTAAGAGAGCATAGTTGTCATTCTAAGTATAATGTGCATTGTCCCAAAGTTTTCATTGATTGATTCATGACTACGGTTTCACTTGTTCTTAAATTATTTGTATCTAGTCACCCTCTTAAAACTTGAAGGTGTCCTATGCATTTATGTTTTGCTCTCCATGAAGGACAAGCTGAAAACCATTTACTATGTTTTTCCATATGATTTGAACACATGTTTGACTTTCATTGTTTCGTCTTTCATGATCTTTTGTTTGTGTTCATTTGCATGTTATAACATGGTTGCTAAGTTTCTATTATCAAGATTATGTCTTTCATGCCCATTTTAAGTTCTTTGATCTCAGCACTCAATGCTTTACCTATATGATCAAGATTGTGTAGGTGCATGTCACCTCAAAATTATTTCTTTTGTTATCACTTACCTACTCGAGGACGAGCAGGAGTTAAGCTTGGGGATGCTGATACATCTCCGACGTATCCATAATTTTTGATGCTCCATGCTTGTTTTTACACCATTTGCCTTGTGTTTCGTTACACTTTGTGGCATTTTTATGCGATTTCTGGAACTAACCTATTAACAAGATGCCACAGTGCCAGTTCCCTGTTTTCTGCTGTTTTTGTGTTTCAGAAAAGCTACACAGGAAATATTCTCGGAATTGGACGAAACAAAATCCAGAAGTCTTATTTTTCCCAGAAGCTTCTCGAAGACCGAAAGAGAGCTGGAGGGGGCCAGAGGCCGCCCTCACACATAGGTGGCGCGGCCCAGGCCCTGGCCACGCCACCCTGGTGTGAGGAGCCCCTGGCTGCCCCCTGACGACGCCCCTTCGCCTATAAGAAGCCTCGGGACGGAAAACCCTAGGGGAGTCAGCGAAATTTCCAGAAAGAGTTCCGTAGCTCCGCCGCCGCCGTCGACGAATTTCGGGGGACAGAAGTCTCTGTTCCGGCACCCTGCCGGGACGGGGAAGTGCCCCCGGAGCCATCTCCATCGGTCTCCATCGCCATCTCCGCCGTCTCCATCGACCTCACCGCCATCTCCGTCAACCTTGCTGTCTCCTATGATGAGGAGGGAGTAGTTCATCCCCGGGGCTAAGGGCTCTACCGGTAGCTATGTGGTTCACCTCTCTCTCCCATGATGTGATCTTTATGTGATCGTGAGCTTTGTATCATGTTGAACAAGTAGATGTTATTATTTAGATATTATGTGTACTCTAGTGGTGTTATTAAAGTAATCTATTCCTCCTGCCATGGTGTAACGGTGACAGTCCATGCATCATGGTGGTACTTGGTCTAGGCTACGATTGTGATCTTTTATGGATTATGAGAATAATTATCGCTATGATAGTATTGAAGTGATCTTTCCTCCTTTCATGGTGTAATGTTGACAGTGTGTGCACCGTGTTAGTACTTGGTCTAAGTTGCAATAATATCTATCTTGAGTTGTGCTTTGATTTGGATAACTCTATGAGTGGTGTTTGTCAAGTACTTGATGAACTTTAAGGAGTGCTTCGTAGCCCTACACAATGATTAGTGTTATTCAATAGGAGAGTAATTCAGAGTACCTAGTGAAGAGAAGTTATTTATTTGTTCAATTATGTTATATTGGGAGTGTGTCCACTAGTGAAAGTATGATCCCTAGGCCTTGTTTCCAAGCATTGCACACCGTTTACTTACTGATTTGTTACATGTTTGCTCGCAGTGATACTTATTTCATATTACAGTTGCTACTTATAATCATCACTACTACTTGTATTTCACTATCTCTTCGCCGAACTAGTGCACCTATACATCTGACAAGTGTATTGGGTGTGTTGGGGACACAAGAGACTTTTTGTATCGT
>QXEO01001156.1:0-281335 GCA_007115705.1 Dactylis glomerata
TCAGTGTTTTTTATACCACTCCCAGCTCTGCCCTTCAGTGTATAAGAAAATAGCTTCCTCTTAACTTGGTTCATTGAAATACCTGCACACTGGAACAACTCGCATAATTCATGTATAAAGCAAATGATCACCGGGATGGACTGTTCCATCTCCTAAATAGCAGTTATTCATAGCACGTTCGACAATTTCCATAGGTATTTTAAAAGGATGAGGAGCACAAGTATCATTAGAAACATCACATATGGGAGATAAAATATCATCAGAGCAAACTTTCTCCACTAAAGCTGGGGAACTAAAAATATCATGCTTAACAAAATCAGCTTTCCCAAGCTTAGACTTTTCTAAAACAGTGTTCAAAGCATTCATACTAACAAAACTATTAGCATGTGAAACAAAAAGATATAATTGCAGAATCTAAAGGAAATAACTTCGAGCACCCACACAGGAGGATGCGAGTACCTTTTACCTTACCTCCCTGGCAACGGCACCAGAAAAGAGCTTGATGTCTATGCACGCGTCTGTTCTTGTAGACAGTGTTGGGCCTCCAAGTGCAGAGGTTTGTAGGACAGCAGCAAGTTTCTCTTAAGTGGATCACCCAAGGTTTATCAAACTCAGGGAGGAAGAGGTCAAAGCTATCCCTCTCAAGCAACCCTGCAATTACGATACAGAAAGTCTCTTGTGTCCCCAACACACCCAATACACTTGTCAGATGTATAGGTGCACTACTTCGGCGAAGAGATAGTGAAATACAAGTAGTAGTGATGATTATGAGTAGTAAATGTAATCTGAAATAAGTATCGCTGCAAGCAAACATGTAACAAAACTGGAAGGAAATGGTGTGCAAAGCTTGGAAACAAGGCCTAGGGATCATACTTTCACTAGTGGACACACTCCCAACAAATATAACATAATTGAACCAATAGATACTATCATCAATATGCAACTCAAAACAATTCTCCAATGGAAAACGAACACTAATCATGCGTAGGGCTACGAAGCACTCCTCAAAGTCCGTATGTACCCAAACTAGATTGTCCCACACTATCACCGTGAACGCACTAGATGGTTCCAACAAACACCAACATTTCATAGAGACATTAACCAAAAAGATACACATGATGCACACACTAGTCACCTTTACACCATGATACGAGGTATCTCTGGAGAGTACAATAATAAAGCATAGGAGTAGCATAATATCTGAATAATAACATCTACCAATCAATCAACTAGATACAAAGATCATGATCACATAAAGATCACATCATGGGAGAGAGAGGTGAACCACGTAGCTACCGGTAGAGCCCTCAGCCCCGGGGGAGAACTACTCCCTCCTCATCATAGGAGACAGCAAGGTTGATGGAGATGGCGGTGAGGACGATGGAGACGGCAGAGACGGCGATGGAGACCGATGGAGATGGCTCCGGGGGCACTTCCCCGTCCGACAGGGTGCCAGAACAGAGACTTCTGTCCCCCGAAATTCGTCGGCGGCGGCGGCGGAGCTGCGGAACTGTTCTAGAAATTTCGCCCATTGTTTTAGGGTTTTCCGTCGGGAGGCTTCTTATAGGCGAAGGGGCATCGTCAGGAGGCGACCAGGGGGGGCCTCACCATATGTGGGTGCGGCCAGGGCCTGGGCCATGCCCCTCATGGTGTGGGCAGCCTCTGGCCCCCCTCCGGCTCTCGTTCGGTCTTCGGTCCTCTTCCGGGAAAAATAAGACTTCTGGAACTTGTTTCGTCCAATTCCGAGAATATTTCCTGTGTAGCTTTTCTGAAACACAAAAACAGCAAAAAACAGGGAACTGGCACTGTGGCATCTTGTTAGTAGGTTAGTTCCGGAAATCACATAAAAATGCCACGAAGTGTAACGAAACACAATGCAAATGGTGTAAAAACAAGCATGGAGCATCAAAAATTATAGATACGTTGGAGACGTATCAGAAAGCAATAGTAGTATGCGAGTAAAGTAAACAGGTGATAGCAATGTAAAGGAAATAGGACCGGGGTCCACAGTTCACTAGTGGTGTCTCTCCTTAAGATAAAATAACACATGCTGGGTAAACAAATTACAGTTGGGCAATTGATAGAATAAAGATAACGTGATATGTCTAGAGGATCACTATGAGATTTACTCTGGGCATTACAACAAGATACATAGACCGCCATCCAACTGCATCTATGACTAATAATCCACTCGCGAGGAATCAATCCGAGAACCCCACAAGTATTAAGTTGCGAACAACAGATAACTGCATTAAGCAAAGTGTGTAATGTAAACAAAGCATATGTCCTTGGACATAAGAATGTTGTTTTCTCCCTAGTGGCAACAGCACATCTACAACCTTAGAGGTTTCTGTCACTCCCCTAGATTAAATAGAGGCATGAACCCAACTATCGAGCATAAATACCCCCTCTTGGAGTCATTAGTATCTACTCGGCCAAGATAGCTACTAACAACGGAGAGCATGCAAGATCATAAACAACATAGAGATAACATAAGATAATATTCAGCACATCAACTCAATCATAACACAAATATTCATCGGATCCCAACAAACACAACATGTAGAATTACATAACGGTGATCTCGATCATGTAAGGCAGCTCACGAGATCTAAACATGAAGCACATGGTGGAGAAGACAACCAACTAGCTATGCTATGGACCTATAGTCCAAGGTAGACTACTCACTCATCGCGCCGGAGGCAAGCATGGCGATGAAGAAGACCTCCGGTGGCGATTCCCCTCTCCGGTAGGGTGCCGGGAAGAGCTTCTAGACCCTCCCGATCTCGGGTCAATGACGGCGGCGGATCGCACTGGGTTTCTAGAAAAGTGATTAGGTGTTTAGGTTTTTCCCATCGGGGGTCTTTATAGGCGAAGGGGCAGCGTCAGAAGTGGACCAGGTGGGGCTCACCATAGGGCGGCGCGGCCAGGCCCTGGGCCGCGCCCCCTGGTGGTGAGGCCACCCTCTGGCTCGGTTCCGTCTCCTCTTCGGTCCTCTGGAAGCTTCATTAAATATCTGGATGTTCGGCTTTTGTTTCGTCCAATTCCGAGAATATTTCCTGTGTAACTTTTCTGAAACACAAAAACAGCAGAAAACAGGGAACTGGCACTGTGGCATCTCGTTAATAGGTTAGTTCCAGAAAATGCATAAAAATGCCACGAAGTGTAATGAAACACTAAGCAAATGGTGTAAAAACAAGCATGGAGAATCAAAAATTATAGATACGTTTGAGACGTATCACTTACCTCAATCGAACGGAAAATTAGCTCATTTTTTCATTCACCTTTTACTGTGCGTATAAACCGTTTCCAAACTCTGCCGAGCAAAAAAAATGAATAGATGAGTTATAAATAAACGAAAGAGACCGATATAATGCCATAATGATTGAAATTACCTCTCGGTCATATGAATGATGCTTTGGTATTCATTAAGTTCTTTATTCAACGAGTCAAATATTTCAACCCTTCCGTAGTTAGGTTCAATCTTTAGCAAAATCCAGTGGTAACTGCGCGCAAGTTTAATTATATAAGTTAATAACTCATCAATTACACTTAATCGAGTAAGGAAATGTAAATGTGTATAAGATAGTAACACTTACTTGAAGTTGTATGGAAACAATATTCTAGTTCTGTATTCCTACGTAAGTAAGAACTCTAGCAAGATATCCTCCGTCTCCTTGGGTTTGTCATGTACTGTCACTGTGTTAACTCGATTTGGATCAATGAATCCAACTTGGAAGTCGTTCCTTTGCTTACATTGCATACTCTTCAGTCTGCATAATAAACAGCGTAGTGAGGATAATTACATGCAAATAACGAGCTGAGCTAGAGACTTATAGAAATAATGAATCACTTACAGAACATAGGAACTGAAAGAGATTTGTCGAGGGCGTCTTGATTGAATAGCTGAAAGAATTCATCAAACTCAATATGGACCAAGTCTTCACCTAAGAAATGGTCCTCTGTGATTTTCATAAGGACAATTTTCTGTTTCTGGTTCAATGTCTTTTTCTCGCAGGGCGGCCTCTTGCATATCCCACTTAGGCTCGGCAATCATGTAGCCACCTGGACCCATTGTATGGTGATATTTCTTTTTCGTGGAATTGATCTTATTTTTGCACTCCTTAGCTTACCTAGTTCGGATTCCTTGTACTCCACAAATGTGTCCCAGTGATCCCGCAGGTTCTCATTTGGGCCAGTGTAAATTCTGGAGCTTGTCGATCGGTGTTGACATAGGGTTCCATAACCTCTTCTTGTGGTTTATTGAACTGTGCAACCATCTTCTTGAGAGCCCACTCCCTGAATTTCTCCTTCTGTGTCACTGTGAGTTCTAGGGTCTCAGTGGCCGGCAGAGTGAAATGTGGAATGAGGGATTCCCACAGCCTGTCTTTCATGATCTTGGTGACATAATTGACTGCTGCACCCTCTTCTGGCTCTGGCTCTTCTGGCTCTCCCTTTGCCGCCTTGGGCTTATACCAATATTGAATGTTGATCGGGACCATGTCCCTGACAAGACATCCACATTGAGAAGTGAACGCACTTGCGACATTCTTGGGTTCCAATGGTTTGCCTTCATTTGAGAGAAGCCCAATCGTGTAATGCTGATTGGATGTCAGCCGTTTGGCCGGGCCTCGCTTCTTTCTAGAAGATTCAGAGGTCTAAAAGAAGAAACATTTGTTAATATATATAACACTTAATGCATCGTCATCTACTGATTCATGAATAGAGGCTTCATATATGTATACCTCGCCGGACCGCGTTAAGGCACGTCCAGTCCCTTGTGAGCCGTCCTCACAATCATCATTTGTTTTCGATTCATGCGGCTGCTCCTCCTCCATTCCCTCGCCCGTCTCGTTTAAAATTCCGAGCCGTCTCCTTCTCCACCAGTACCCTCTCCTATAAATCCATATCTTAATAATACACAAGAAGATTAATACATTACGTCGAGTAAACAATATATAGCAGATAGATATAGATCAACCAACAATACGCGAGTGCAGTACAAAAACATATATAGATCAACAACATTATGCGGATGCAATACAATAACATATATAGATCAACAACATTACGCAGATGCAGTATAATAACAAATAATCCAGCAGTTACATAACACATCACGAATAATCAACATCGACCTGGTGTAGAGCCATGGATGAAAAAAACCAAAGATGTGGAACGCTAACGGGATCATAGCTAATGTGAGATCCCTGAAGAATCGACAAACCCCTGTCAGGAGACTGATGGCGCAGTGTTGAATGGTGCCAGAAAACTGTTGGCATGTAGTTGATGATATAAATAACCGGCCAGTTGGAACTACAAGAGAAGGTTTGATGAATATAGCAGCAAGTTTTCCCTCAGTAAGAAACCAAGGTATGTCAATCCAGTAGGAAAAAGCCAATACTCCAGAAGGTGATGCTTGCTAGCTTCGCGACAGCTCCAGACAATTTATAGGGCGCCTCGTCCAGTGCTTTGCTTTGCCAACTGCAACGCGGAACCTACACACAACACAACCAAGAACTTTGCTCCCAACTTACGATGAGGTTGTCAATCTCACCGGTTTGCTGTAAACAAAGGAATGAGCGTATCGAGTGGAAAGCAATAGTAGTATGCAAGTAAAGTAAACAGTGCGAGTACAGTAAACAGGTGATAGCAATGTAAAGGAAATAGGACCGGGGTCCACAGTTCACTAGTGGTGTCTCTCCATAAGATAAATAACACATGCTGGGTAAACAAATTACAGTTGGGCAATTGATAGAATAAAGATAACGTGATATGTCAAGAGGATCACTATGAGATTTACTCTGGGTATTACAATAAGATACATAGACTGCCATCCAACTGCATCTATGACTAATAATCCACTCGCGGGGAATCATCCAAGGACCCCTTGAGTATTAAGTTGCAAACAACAGATAACTGCATTAAGCAAAGTGCATAATGTAAACAAAGCATATGCCCTTGGACATAAGAATGTTGTTTTCTCCCTAGTGGCAACAGCATATCTACAACCTTAGAGGTTTCTGTCACTCCCCCAGATTAAATAGAGTCATGAACCCAACTATCGAGCATAAATACCCCCTCTTGGAGTCACTAGTATCTACTCGGCCAAGATAGCTACTAACAACGGAGAGCATGCAATATCATAAACAACATAGAGATAACATAAGATAATATTCAGAACAACAACTCAATCATAACACCAATATTCATCGGATCCCAACAAACACAACATGTAGAATTACATAAAGGTGATCTCGATCATGTAAACCAGCTCACGAGATCTAAACATGAAGCACATGGTGGAGAGGACAACCAACTAGCTACTGCTATGGACCCATAGTCCAAGGTAGACTACTCACTCATCGCGCCGGAGGCAAGCATGGCGATGAAGAAGACCACCGATAGCGATTCCCCTCTCTGGCAGGGTGCCGGGAAGAGCTTCTGGACCCTCCCGATCTCGGGTCGACGATGGCCGCGGATCGCGATGTGTTTCTGGAAAAGTAATCGGGTCTTTAGGTTTTTCCCGTCGGGGGTCTTTATAGGCGAAGGGGTAGTGTCAGAAGTGGACCAGGTGGGGCTCACCATAGGGCGGCGCGGCCAGGCCCTGGCCTGCGCCCCTGGTGGTGAGGCCAGCCTCTGGCTCCGTTCTGTCTCCTCTTCAGTTCTCTGGAAGCTTCGTTAAATATCTGAATGTTCGGCTTTTGTTTCGTCCAATTCCGAGAATATTTCCTGTGTAACTTTTCTAAAACACAAAAATAGCAGAAAACGGGAACTGGCACTGTGGCATCTCGTTAATAGGTTAGTTCCGGAAAATGCATAAAAACGCCACAAAGTGTAACGAAACACTAAGCAAATGGTGTAAAAACAAGCATGGAGCATCAAAAATTATAGATACGTTTGAGACGTATCAGCATCCCAAGCTTAACTCCTGCTCGTCCTCGAGTAGGTAAGTGATAACAAAAGAAATAATTTTTGACGTGACATGCACCTACACAATCTTGATCATCTATGTAAAGCATTGTGTGTTGGGATCAAAAGAACTTAAAACATGGGCATGAAAGATATAATCTTGATAGAAGAAACTTAGCAACCATGTTATAACATGAAAAAGAACACAAATAAAAGATCATGAAAATGAAACAACAAAAGTCAAACATGTGTTCAAATCATTTGGAAAAACATAGCAAATGGTTTTCAGCTTGTCCTTCATGGAATAGCAAAACATAAATGCATAGGACACCTTTAAGTTTAAGAGGGCAACTAGATACAAATAATTTAAGAACAAGTGAAACCAAAATCATGAACCAATCAATGAAAACTTTGGGACAATGCACATTATACTAAGAATGATAATTATGCTCTCTTAGACGGTGCATAAAGATAGAAGGTGGTGACTCAATATAAAAGTAAAAGAAAGGCCCTTCGCGGAGGGGAGTAGTGATTGTAAGTTTTATAAACCTTAAAAAATTATGGTACTTACTAGCTTTGAGTTCTCATTGCCCCCATCATAAGCATCTTGAATGGTTAGAGTTAATGCGAGTACAATTATGAAGCATATGCTTGACAAATCATAAGTTGAAAACCTCGTGTCCTGTGACATACGAATACCCAAACCTCATGCTACTCGACTTAGAGTCCCAAGCAGGCTCTTGTCATTGTAAATATATGTGTATCATCGAGAACCGCCAACGGGGTACCTCCTGCCCGATGACATGGAACAAACCCACATCAAAATGACAAGACAAACAGACAATGAACACCTCGACATCTCTTTTATTTACCATTGGTATAGCTTTTTATTGTGAGATGCATCGTCGAATGTCCACTATGGGCATGCTATAAATTTCCACCGTGAATGATGCATGGCTTAGATTAGCGGCCCAGGCGTTTCCCTAACACATATAAAAACTCCATGATACCGCAAGATTCCCAACTTATTTCTCATCGCGAGTATCCATAAACAAAAGATCATGATATCAACTCAAATGAAAGATAGTGCAATGTTGAAAGCTTGCCCCATGACGGCATGGCTGGGCTAATTTCCAACTTATAACTTGCAAGCATAACACCAACATAAGAGAGCCACAATGTCAAAATTTTAAGAACGAGAAAAGTAAAGTGTGCCATCAGGTTCGTGAGAGCTTTACTGACCAATTTTCGGATAACACCAAAAAGAGTTTAATTTGAAGGATAGATAAAAGCAAGTCAAATGTACTTTGGAATAGCAAATTGCTAATAGGTATGTATGGTGGACACATTGGAACAACTTGGTTTTTAGGAGTTGGATGCACGAGTAGAGCTCATACTCAGTACAAAATGAGGGCTAGCAAAAGACTGGGAGCGACCAACTAAGAGAGCAATAACGGCCATAATCATGCAAAGCGACAAAGCGACATTAAAAGAAGCATAAGATGGCATAAAAAGTCAAAAACTAAATGATCATAGAGGATTATGGCGACTTTTTATGAGTCTAACATGTGTGAGCATGCGCCAAGTCAACCCAAATAAAGCATCAAGGAGAAAACCAAATAATGCTTCCAAATAATTTAAACAACGCATGATTTTTTCAAAGGCTCATTAAGAAATCTCAGTCATTTGAGACAAGTCATGCTACAGCAAAACCACTAAGCATACTATCAAAAATACAACAAGCACGACATGCAAAAGCCTAGGCCGCAGTCTACACAAGCTCCTTTTGTACCACTTTTTTGCATGAAACTTTTTCTCTTTTCCAACACCATTCGATTTTTTTTTAAAACAACTCTTTTGATGAATACCAACATGGACCAGAGGTCAAAAAACACCTTGATGCAAAGATATAACAAGATCTGAACATAAATCAAGGCGAAAATCGAAAGCTAAACACAGTTCTAGAAAAAAAGAACACTCATTGAACGATAAGAGTGAAAAATGGAGTGTTCTTGGCAAATGAAAAGCAAGGAAACTTCTCCAAAAGAAATTTGTTGGGGTCCAACCATTTATTGCAGGAAACAAAACTAAACTAAACTGAAAACTAAAACAACTGACGCTCCAAGAAAAATGCATAGTGCATGAAGCAATAAAAATATAGTGTGTTGAAAGGTGACCTCATTTTTGCCGATGAAGAAGGGGCGCCTCAGGGGCATCCCCAAGCTTTGACGCTTGTACCTCTTGGATATTTCTTGGGGTACGTGGGCATCCCCAAGCTTGAGCTTTTTTCCATTCTTCAACTCATCTCATCATTCTCCAATCCCTACACTTGAAAACTTCCTTCATATAAAACTCAACACAATTCTATTTGCAACATTAGTGTAAGCATAACAATGAATCAACCCCTTTTGCTTCAGGTTTCAACTCAAAACCACCACATATAAAGCATATACTACTGTATCAACTTCCCCAAAAGTTCCGTGATCAAAAGAACTCAAAAAGAAAGCGATCGAGCGGCAAAAACAAATATTGGCAGAAATCTGTCAAAACAGAACAGCTGACAAAGCTCGAATTTTTAGAAGGTTTTCTGTTGCTCAAATCAAAAAGTGTTAAACTAATGAAAGTTTGGATATGACCTGGGGCATATTCACAAGAAATCGCAGGTCCAAAAGATATACAGAGAATTTTGACGAATTTTTACGGTACAGCACCGAAATCTGTTTCAGGACAGCAACATCCCCAAATCTTACCTCACTCAAATTAGAGGCTTCTCTTGGCACAACAACGAAATAAAAATGATAAGGAGAGGTTATTACAGTAGTAATAACTTCCAAGACTCAAATAAAAGAAAAATAACTGAAAGTAAAACATTGGATTATCTCCCAAGAGTGCTTTTCTTTAACGCCTTTGAGCTAGGCGCAGAAAGGTGGAAATCAAGTATTTTCGAAAGAAGCATTAAGATCAACTGTTTCTTCAAGATCACCACTTACCAAACTAGGCACTTTAGAGGTTCCCGAAGATGATTCAACCTGCAAGTCACTCTTAGTTGAACTAAAAGTCTTATCAATCTTAAAACATGCTGCGGTTTAGGCACAGACACCTTGGGAACATACATAAATTTTTGCTCTTTTCCAACAATAGCTTTCTCCTTCTTAAACTTAAGAGAAGAGAAAATTGAACTTAAAGTTTCCATAGATTCCTCCAGTTTCCCAATCCTAAGGTTTTGACTATCAAGAGTAATGCTAGCCTCTAAAATGGTGATTCTCTTACCGATACTTTCTATCAATTCATTAACACGGCTAGCATTATCGAGGATATTTGGCAAACTTTTTTCTAAAGAGCTAAGCTTTTCTAAAACTTCCTCCAAAGTGACCTCAGTTTTAGCAACATGAATAGGTGGTACTCCCACTAAACTTTCAATTAAAGTGCATGCTTCAAGAGCGGGAGTACCCCGAAAATTACCTCCTGCAAGAGTATCAAGAACATACCTATTCCAACTAGATATACCAACATAAAAATTTCTAAGGAGGATCATGGTAGAATGCTTCTTAGTATACCTATGATGAGAATTACTAATACGGTACCAAGCATCTTTCAAGCTCTCTCCCCCTTGTTGCTTAAAAGTACGAACTTCAACTTCAGGATTACTCATTCTAACAAGACTAAAAGCAGACAAGTAAAAACAACTAAAAGGAAACTAATTTTTTTGTGTTTTTGATAAAATGAAACAAGTAAAAATAAAGTAAAGCAAAACTAAAAATAAAGTAAAGGATGTGCGTGCGAAACTCCCCTTGTAGAAGTCTTCTTTTTCCCCGGCGACGGTGCCAGAAAACTTGTTGATGGCGCGGTGTTGAATGGTGCCAGAAAACTATTGGCGTGTAGTTGATGGTATAAATAACCGGCCAGTTGGAAATCCCAAGAGAAGGTTTGATGAATATAGCAGCAAGTTTTCCCTCAGTAAGAAACCAAGGTATGTCAATCCAGTAGGAAAAAGCCAATACTCCAGAAGGTGATGCTTGCTAGCTTCGCGACAGCTCCGGACAATTTATAGGGCGCCTCGTCCAGTGCTTTGCTTTGCCAGCTGCAACACGGAACCTACACATAACACAACCAAGAACTTTGCTCCCAAATTACGATGAGGTTGTCAATCTCACCGGTTTGCTGTAAACAAAGGAATGAGCGTATCGAGTGGAAAGCAATAGTAGTATGCAAGTAAAGTAAACAGTGTAAGTAAAGTAAACAGTGCGAGTAAAGTAAACAGGTGATAGCAATGTAAAGGAAATAGGACCGGGGTCCACAGTTCACTAGTGGTGTCTCTCCATAAGATAAATAACACATGCTGGGTAAACAAATTATAGTTGGGCAATTGATAGAATAAAGATAACGTGATATGTCAAGAGGATCACTATGAGATTTACTCTGGGCATTACAACAAGATACATATACCGCCATCCAACTGCATCTATGACTAATAATCCACTCGCGGGGAATCATCCGAGGACCCCTTGAGTATTAAGTTGCGAACAACAGATAACTGCATTAAGCAAAGTGTGTAATGTAAACAAAGCATATGCCCTTGGACATAAGAATGTTGTTTTCTCCCTAGTGGCAATAGCACATCTACAACCTTAGAGGTTTCTGTCACTCCCCCAGATTAAATAGAGGCATGAACCCAACTATCGAGCATAAATACCCCCTCTTGGAGTCACTAGTATCTACTCGGCTAAGATAGCTACTAACAACGGAGAGCATGCAATATCATAAACAACATAGAGATAACATAAGATAATATTCAGAATATCAACTCAATCATAGCACCAATATTCATCGGATCCCAACAAACACAACATGTAGAATTACATAAAGGTGATCTCGATCATGTAAAGCAGCTCACGAGATCTAAACATGAAGCACATGGTGGAGAGGACAACCAACTAGCTACTGCTATGGACCCATAGTCCAAGGTAGACTACTCACTCATCGTGCCAGAGGCAAGCATGGCAATGAAGAAGACCTCCGGTGGCGATTCCCCTCTCCGGCAGGGTGCCGTGAAGAGCTTCTGGACCCTCCCGATCTCGGGTCGACGACAGCGGCGGATCGCGATGTGTTTCTGGAAAAGTGATCGGGTCTTTAGGTTTTTCCCGTCGGGGGGTCTTTATAGGCGAAGGGGCAGCGTCAGAAGTGGACCAGGTGGGGCTCACCATAGGGTGGCGCGGCCAGGCCCTGGGCCGCGCCCCCTGGTGGTGAGGCCAGCCTCTGGCTCCATTCCGTCTCCTCTTCAATTCTCTGGAAGCTTCGTTAAATATCTGGATGTTCGGTTTTTGTTTCCTCCAATTCTGAGAATATTTCCTGTGTAACTTTTCTGAAACACAAAAACAGGAGAAAACAGGGAACTGGCACTGTGGCATCTCGTTAATATGTTAGTTTCGGAAAATGCATAAAAACGCCACGAAGTGTAACGAAACACTAAGCAAATGGTGTAAAAACAAGCATGGAGCATCAAAAATTATAGATACGTTTGAGACGTATCAGAGACCTATCCAACAAATACAAGTAGCGACGGACGTGCTCGTCCTCCTCTCTGATACGTCGATGTACCACCTCCTCGGGGGGCGCCTCCCTCCGCACCATGCCTGGCCCATGCGACCTCCACCAAAGTAGATCCGGGTCGACAACGGGCCCCGAATTCCTCACCAAGCTGTGCGCTACAACAGGTGACACCTCCCAGTGCTAGCCTGGCGGAGCCCACTCCCGGACATTGCCCATCTGGTCGAATGGGTGGGACATCGTGGCCGCTGACAAACAACTAATATATATACAACTAAACAAATAAACCCTAACTCTATTTCCTTTATTTCTATTTTTCTAACTCTATTTCTAACTTAATTTCTATTTTATTTTTTCTTACTCTATTTCTAACAAATTCATATTTCTATATACTAACTATTTCAAAAAAAATCTAACAAATTCCTAACATTTCTAACTAACATTTTTAACATATCTATCTACTAACTATTTTTTACTCTATTTCTAACAAAATACATATTTCTATCTACTAACTATTTTTTTACTCTATTTCTAACAAAATTCACATTTCTAACATATATATCTACTAACTATTTTTTTACTCCATTCCTAACAATTCTATCCTAAAATATAACCTAAATAAAATCTAACCTAATATCTAACCTAATTAAAATGCAACCTCAAAAATCTGGCCGGGGCGGGGGCTCACCTGCGGGATCGGGGGTGGTCGGGGTGGCGGTGCTCCGGCGGGTTCAGGGGCGGCGGCGCTCGGCGGGGTCGGGGGCGGCGGTGCTCCGGCGGGGTCACGGCGGCGGTGCTCCGGCGGCCTTGGGTGAATCGGCGGCGGGGGCACGGGAAAACGGATCAGCGGCGGGGGTGGCGTCGAGCGGGGGGCGCGACGGCGTCGAGTTTTCCGGCGACCGCAATGATCGGCACCGCACTCTTGAGTTCGTCTGGGGGTGTCGGTTTCTCTAAGTGTTAGACTGGGAAAGAAGGAGGAGGGGCGGCGGGCTTATATACCTGCACCCCTTTAGTCCCGGTTGGTGGCTTCAACCGGGACTAAAGGGGGGTCTTTAGTCCCGGTTGAAGCCACCAACCGGGACTAAAGGGTCTTTAGTCCCGGTTGGTGGCTTCAACAGGGACTAAAGACATTTGGGAGGTGGTTTCCAGTTCGCGCCCTAGCCCGACCCCTTTAGTCCCGGTTGGTGGCTTCAACCGAGACTAAAGGGGTAATAAATGCGCGGCAAGCGTTATATTTTTTCAGATTTTATTTGAATTTGAATATGAATTTTGATTTTCAATTTGAATAACTTCTGCATATTTTAGAATTTGATAAAACTATGAATATGAAAAGTGTTTGAAATTGAATAACTAATTCAAAACCATTTTATATTTTCAAAATCAATTATTCTAACTATTCAAAACTATTAACTATTTTGCCATTTTCAATTAAAACTATATTAATTAATATTCTTTTTGTATATTTTAGAATTTGATAAAACTTTGAATATGAAAAGTGTTTGAAATTGAATAACAAAATCAAAACCATTTTCTATTTTCAAAATTAATTATTCTAACTATTCAAACTATTAACTATTTTGCCATTTTCAATTAAAACTATATTGATTAATATTATTTTTGCATATTTTAGAATTTGATAAAACTATGAATATGAAAAGTGTTTGAAATTGAATAACTAATTCAAAACCATTTTCTATTTTCAAAATTAATTATTCTAACTATTCAAACTATTAACTATTTTGCCATTTTCAATTAAAATTGTATTAATTAATATTGTTTTTGCATACTTTTGAATCTGACAAAACTTGGAATATAAAAAGTGTTTGAATTTGAATAACTAACCCAAAATCATACATTTACATAAAAGGTTTAATACATTATTACACATCACCAACATCCCCATCTAGTGTTGGGGTTTCCTTCTGCACCGTAACCATGGAGTATCTTCTTTGTTTAAGAGGATGGTTGGGTCAGTGTTCACTCTGAAGGGCGGAATTTCATCAAACTTATTATAATCTTCTGACATATCTGTCTTGTCCTCCACTCCCACGATGATTCTTTTCCCTGAAAGAACTATGTGGCGCTTTGGCTCATCATGTGATGTATTCATTTTCTTATCTTTTCTTTTTCTCGATTTGGTAGACATGTCCTTCACATAGAAAATATGAGCGACGTCATTGGCTAGGACGAATGGTTCATCTCTGTAACCAAGATTATTGAGATCCACCGTTGTCATTCCGTACTACTGGTCCACCTTTACCTCGCCTCCTGTCAGCTTGACCCATTTGCACCGAAAAAAGGGACCTTAAAAGACGGTCCATAGTCAAGTTCCCATATCTCCTCTATGTAACCATAATATGTGTCCTTTGTCCCATTGTCGTTTGCTGCATCAAAGCGGACACCACTGTTTTGGTTGGTGCTCTTTTTATCTTGGGCGATCGTGTAAACTATATTCCCATTTATCTCGTAACCCTGGAAAGTCAATATAGTGGAAGATAGTTTCTTGGCCAACATGGACAGCTCATATCCAATAGTGGCATCATTTATGAGAAGTGTTTGCAACCAACCACCAAAAGTCGACATGTGGAACTTTGTAATCCAGGAGTCATACTACCCCGGGTTTTCTGAGTGTACAATATTCTTGTGTCGCTCCATATACGGCTCTACTAACGTGGAATTTCATAAAACTGTGTAGTGTGCTTCACTCAAAGAATGTCTGTCCATACAGTACGTTGATTTCATTCCTAACATGCCTTTTCCACTCAGTCTCCCCTCATGCCGCAGTTGAGGAAGACCAATCGGGTTCAGGTCAGGAACAAAGTCAACACAAAACTCAATGACCTCCTCTGTTAGATAGCCCTTGGAGATGCTTCCTTCTGGCCTAGCACGGTTATGCACATATTTCTTTAAGACTCCCATGAACCTCTCAAAGGGGAACATATTGTGCAGAAATACAGGACCAAGAATGGAAATCTCTTCGACTAGGTGAACTAAGAGATGCGTCATAATATTGAAGAAGGACGGTGGGAACACCAACTCGAAGCTGACAAGACATTGGGCCACATCATTCTGTAACCGTGGTAGATCTTCTAGATTGATTACCTTCTGGGAAATTGCATTGAGGAATGCACATAGCTTCACAATCGGTACTAGAACATTTTCCGGTAGAATCCCCCTCAATGCAACCGGAAGCAATTGCGTCATAAGCACGTGGCAGTCATGAGACTTTAAGTTTTGGAATTTTTTCTCTACCATATTTATTATTCCCTTTATATTCGACGAGAATCCAAATGGGACCTTGATACTGGTCAGGCATTCAAAAAAGATTTCTTTCTCTTCTTTGGTAAGAGCGTAGCTCGCAGGACCCTTAAAATCCTCTGGATGCATGCCATTTCTTCTTTTCATACGGTGTTGGTCCTCACGTGCTTTCGGTGTATCTTTTGTCTTCCCATACAAGCCCAAGAAGCCTAGTAGGGTCAAGCAAAGATTCTTCGTCACGTGCATCACATCAATTGCAGAGCAGACCTCTAGGAATTTCCAATACTCAAGCTCCCAAAATATAGATTTCTTCTTCCACATGGGTGTGTGTCCGCTAGCGTCATGCAGAAAATACAGACTGCCAGGACCCTTTCCAAAGATTACTTTTAAATCTTTGACCATATCAAATATATCATCACCAGTATGGTGTTTCGGCTTGCCCTGAACGTCTGCCTTGCCGTTGAAATGCTTGGCTTTTTTCTTTAATTGATGTTTGGGCGAAAGAAATCGATGATGCCCTAGATACACCACCTTCTTACTTTTATCCAAATATATACTATCGATCTCACCTAAACAGTGCGTGCATGCATTGTATCCCTTGTTTGTCTGTCCTGAAAGGTTACTAAGAGTAGGCCAATCATTGATGGTCACGAACAACAACGCTCGTAGATCAAATTCCTCTTGTTTGTACTCATCCCACACACGTACACCTTCATGCTGCCACAGCTGTTTAAGTTCTTCAACTAATGGCCTTAGGTACACATCAATGTCATTGCCGGGTTGCTTCGGGCCTTGGATAAGCACTGGCATCATAATAAACTTTCGCTTCATGCACAACCAAGGAGGAAGGTTATAGATACATAGAGTCACGGGCCAGGTGCTATGACTGCAGCTCTGCTCCCCAAAAGGATTCATGCAATTTGTACTTAGACCAAATCTTAAGTTCCGTGCATCGTCCGTAAACTCTGGGAACTCTCTGTCAATTTTTCTCCACTGCGACCCATCAGCGGGGTGTCTCAATATCTTGTCACTCTTACGGTCTTCTTTGTGCCACCGCAACAACTTGGCATTATCTTTGTTTTTGAACAAACGTTTCAACCGTGGTATTATAGGTGCATACCACATCACCTTAGCAGGAACCCTCTTTCTGGGGCGCTCGCCCTCAACATCACCAGGGTCATCTCGCCTAATCTTATACCAAAAAGCACTGCACACCGGGCATGCATTCAAATTCCCGTACTCTTCAACGCGGTAGAGGATGCAGTCATTAGGGCATGGATCTATCTTCTGCACCTCCAATCCTAGAGGGCAGACAATCTTCTTTGCTTCGTACGTACTGGCGGGCAATTCGTTATCCTTTGGAAGCATCTTCTTCATAATTTTTAGCAACTTTTCAAATCCCTTGTCAGATAAACCAGTATCTGCCTTCCATTGCAGCAATTCCAGCGTGCTTCCTAGCTTTTTCTGGTCGTCTTCGCAATTTGGGTACAAATTCTTTTTGTGATCATCTAACATGCGTTCCAACTTCTCCCTCTCCTTTTCACTTTCACAGTCTATCTGTGCATCAACAATGACCTGAGCAAGATCATCAGTGGGCACATCTGATGCCCGTTCTTCACCTTCTTCTTCTTCATTATCTTCTATTGCGGTATCAGTGGTTTCAGGGAACTCAGGATAGTTGTCATCATTCTCTTCTTCATCGTTGTCTTCCATCATAACCCCTCTCTCCCCATGCTTGGTCCAACAATTATAGCCGGACGTGAAACCGAACCGGAACAGGTGGATGTGAAGGGTCTTTGTGGAAGGGTAATGACGAGGGTATGACCCCTCGGCCCTCGATATTTGCCTACCCGGTTCCTGCCAAGGAAGAAGCTCGCTCGAAGGATACCCGAAGCCCGCAAGGCCCAGCACTTCGACTTGGAGTAGAAGGCAAACATTACTTGTAAACCCTAACTGGTTGCCTATATAAAGCCACCAAGGGCGCCCCCTAGAGGGGGCCGAACTGGCAAAAACACTATGTCTCGCATAGATCCCACGCACAGGCTAGCCACGCCATATCCTCTTCCACCTTCGCCAGCTTGCATCTGCGCACCATTGTAACAGCTCCACATATACCAGCAATACAAGATCAGACAAGCAGGATGTAGGTCTTTACCCTCCGGGGGGCCGAACCTGGGTAAATTCGTGTGCACCCCCTGTTTCTGTCTGAAGCCGTCGAATCCGCCAAGCGCCCCAATACGCTCCCTAGATCAAAAGCCCCGAAACATGGGCATTGCCGAGTTAGAACCTCGTCAGGTAATCCTTCTCATTTCGACAAACACCGCATGGACAACACATAAAACCATTCCGCTTGTTTGCCTCAGCCACATTGAGAAAAGAATGCACGCCTTTAATGAAATCTCCAGAGCGTCGATCAACGTACATCCATGCCCGGCTCATCTGCATTATATAAGTATATATCAAACGCAAACCAAATATATAATTTCTATTTCTATCTCTAATTTTGTTTCTATGTCCATTTCTATATCTTTAATTTTATTTCTATCACTATTTCTATTTCTATCTCTATTTCTATTTCTATCTCTATTTCTATCTCTATTTCTATCTCTATTTCTATTTCTATCTCTATTTCTATCACTATTTTTATTTCTATCTCTATTTCTATTTTCTATTTCTATCTCTATTTCTATTTTCTATTTCTATCTCTATTTCTATCACTATTTTTATTTATATCTCTATTTTCTATTTCTATTTCTATCTCTATATCTATCTCTATTTCTATTTCTATCTCTATCTCTATCTCTATTTCTATTTCTATCTCTGTGTCTATTTCTATTTTTATTTTTATTTCTATCTCTATCTCTATCTCTCTATCTCTATTTTTATTTTCTATTTTCTATTTCTATCTATATCTCTATCTCTACCTCTATTTCTATCTCTATCTCCATCTACTTCTACACATAATCAAATAAACATCTAAATAATTGCTCCCATAATAAATTCACAAATCTCTCTACTTCTAGAGCATTAAATGAGCTAAATTACCAATGAAAGACAAAAGCTCAAAGTTGCTCACCTTTTGGTCCATTTAGATTGAAGTGTGGACACCAAATTGTGACAAAAAATGGTGGCAAATGAGGATGAACTCGAGCTAGCTTGTTGCATGAAGAACACTTGGAGAGTGGAGAGGGGGAATGGCTAGCTCGGGGAGGAAGAAGGAGATTTTTTTATATAGGAAACTCATTAGTCCCGGTTGGTATTACCAACCGGGACTAAAGGGTGGGTCTTTAGTCCCGGTTGGTAATACCAACCGGGACTATCATCCTGGCAACAGCCGAATTCGACCCCAGAGCCTTTAGTTCGGGTTCATATTATGAACCGGAACTAAAGGTTCAAAACGAACCGGGACTAAAGGGTTCTAGGGTCCTGCGGCCGAAAAAGTGGTGGGGCCCAGGGCATCAGTCCCGGTTCATAATGCAACCGGGACTAATGCCCCAGGATATTAGACCCGTTTTCCACTAGTGAACAATGGACTGAATGCCATCATTCCCTGCCCACTCAATTTGCAAGTAATTCTAGACCCACTTACGAAAGTTGCACTCAAAGAACAAATGCACTTAGTCCTCATATGCTCCCAAGGGACATAACACACAGTGCGCGTCATCTGTAACATGCCAATGTCGTCGCTGTAACAAGTCCCTTGTGTTGAGATGATCCTTCAATAGCAGCCAAGCAAAAAAATTGCTAACATCACACAACTAGATTTCCATAACCAATGGTATACCTTAGGGACTTTGATATGCGAATGGATATGCACATAAATTTTTGCCGATGTATATTTGCTTCCTTAACAATAAATCCACTCATCCTTCTGATCAGATAGTGCATTAGTAGACATAATTTCATGTAATTGGTTGAGGTCCTCAAAAGCAGCTCTAGACAAGGGCAAATGTAACAAGATAGAAAAATCCTCCATAGCATAGATCTGAGCAGCCGAAAGTTTATCGTCCAACACATATGAAAAGAGTCTGGGGAATCTGTTACGCAAAGGAGAACATGAACCATCAATATGCCAGAAATTAGACCAAAAGAGAAAGGTGTCGGCTCTACCTGGATTAATCGTTGAAACACCTCTGAAGTTATCAACTTGTTTGCGAACATCCTGCCACCAAAACGAAACCACCAATTTCTCCCCATGAGGGATGCTATCAAGACAAGATAGTATTCAGACCAGATCAAACGCACCCATGGCAAATCAAATTTGTTGTAAAACTTATACAAAAACTTGATCAACCATGCTGCATTTTGCTTCTAAAAGTCAACTATACCAAGACCCCCACTTTTTTTGGCTGACACGCCATTCCCCATGCATCAAGAGACTGTTTAGGCTCCCCAGAAAAATCTCTTCATAAACATTGACTAATTATCCAATCAAATTGCTTGGTAATACCTGGACATAAACTGAGACTACACAGAAAGTGCAAAGTCATGAATGCCAAAGCCGAGTTGATCAGTTGCAAACGTGCACCTTGAGGCAGAAAACCTTGAACTGGATGTTAACTTCCTTTCTAGCCTACAAACCAATGGCATCAAATTTTGAATCTGTGGTATTGTAGTGTCATGTTGATGACACTCATATTTGATTAATACAACCCATTTACCCCCGTAAAAAAACACTGCCGTGAAATCTTTAGTCTACAAGTGCGTGCACAACTCGTTAGAGTCCATCAGATTTCACAGCGGAGTTATCTTAATATTTGGTATAGGTATCGATATAGATAAATCAATTCAAATTCAATATTTTTCGATAAAGAGCGCTTTATTACTTAAAAAGTTATTAAGCTTACACCCGGCCTCTGCATAGCTAAGATGCACACAACCCAAACTCAAGTCTTGTTCAAAGCAAATAAAAAAGGCAAGATTACATATCAAAGAGAGCAATTGCAATCTCGCCTAATATGGAGCACCAATGTGTAAACTATGCTGCCACCCATGTTGGGAAAAAGTATCCCTCGCCGTGGCCTCCAAACGTGCACAGACCTCCGTAAATAGGTCTCGGTCCTCCAGACGCTGCAGAGAGGACCATAAACGAAGAGTACCGATAGCTCTGTAGATAACCTGCAAAATGGAAGAGTTTTTGTCGTTAAACACTTTATCATTTCTACATAGGCATAGCGACCAGATAAAGGCAATCGCTCCCACCCTAATATGCTTTTTAAACCTAAGATCAATCCCATTAAGCCAGTTCCCAAAAATATTGGTGATGCTGCATGGTGGATACAAGGTTGAAGCTACTTGGATGACTGACCATATAGATCTAGCGAAACGACATTGAAAGAATACGTGTTTTATTGTTTCGTCTTGGTGACAAAAAACACATCTCTTGCTTCCATGCTAATTCTGTTTTGCAAGATTATCTTTAGTTAGAACCACTCCTTTACGTAGGTACCATCCAAATACCTTAATTCATAAGGGAATCTTCAATTTCCAAAGCTTATTGTTATGAACTTTATCGATTGGCACATCGGGAAGGATAAGAGCATTGTACATAGAAGCTACCGAAAATTTACCGTTTTCATGTAGATTCCATCGGAATTCATCATGTCTAGATTGTAATTGGATATTACCCAAACGTTGAAGTAAGGCATTCCAAGACACAAGTCTTTGACCAGATAAGTCCCTCCTAAATGACACATTCGGTGGAGATGACTCCATTACTTTGGCGATAGTATCACCTTTATGACGAATAATATTATACAATGCTGGATACTGTTCACGAAGAGTGGCATTACCAAGCCATCTATCTTCCCAGAACCTTATCTCAGAACCATCTCTAATAGAAAAGGAACCCAGGCCAAAGAAATACTTCTTCGCTGCCATGAGACCGGCCCAAAAATGCGAATCTCCCGGTCTCCAAAGGACCTGGGATAATGCTTTAGGGCCAATATATTTCCTCTTAAGAATAGTTTGCCAAGTCCCCTCCTCCGTGAGTAATTTAAATAGCCACTTACCCAGTAGAGCAGTATTTTTGACCTCAAGGTCGTGAATACCAAGCCCACCCTGGTCTTTGGGATTACAAACCACACTCCATTTAGCCAACCGATACTTCTTCTTCTCACTGTCCCCTTGCCAAAAGAATCTAGACCGGTAATAATCCAGCTTGTGTAAGACTCCTTTAGGCAAAAGGAAGAATGAAATCATATGCAGTACCATATTAGAGAGTACTGAGTTTATGAGTATCAATCTTCCTCCTAGGGACAGTAATTTACCTTTCCAACTACTAAGACGCTTTTGTAGTCTCTCCTCGACGAGTTTCCATTCGGCAATAGTGAGTCTCCGATAATGAATCGGGATCCCCAAATACCGCATAGGAAATTGTCCCTGCCCACACCCAAATAACTCGGTGTATACATTAACCTCGTCTTGAGCCTCACCAAAACAATACAACTCACTCTTATGGAAGTTAATTTTTAAACCAGATAGTTGCTCAAAAGCTGAAAGTATCAATTTCAGATTCTGTGCTTTCTCCAGATCATGTTCCATAAAAAGAATTGTATCATCAGCATATTGAAGAATAGATAATCCCCCATCAACAAGGTGGGGGATAACACCTTCAATGAGGCCTTCATTCTTAGCGCGTTCGATCATGATGGCAAGCATATCAGCCACTATATTAAATAGCATTGGCGATAGGGGATCACCCTGCCTTAACCCTTTTAATGTCTGGAAGTATCTACCAACATTGTCATTGACTTTGATGGCAACACTCCCTCCCGACACAAAGGATTCGATCAAAGCATGCCACTCATCAGAAAAACCTTTCATTCTGAGTGTTTGCTAGAGAAAAGACCACTTTACCTTGTCATATGCTTTTTCAAAGTCAAGCTTTAAAATTACCCCATTCAACTTTTTAGAATGTAGTTCGTGCACTATTTCATGCAAGGTGACAACTCCATCAAGGATATTCCTTCCTTGCATGAACGCAGTTTGTGATGGTCGAACTACATGATCAGCAACCGTGTTTAGTCTTAAGGTGGCCACTTTCGTGAAAATTTTGAAACTAACATTAAGGAGACAGATGGGTCTATACTGCTGGATCCTTTCTGCCTCATTAACCTTTGGTAACAAAATTATCTCACCAAAATTTAGACGAAACAATTCTAATTGTCCGGCATGAAGACAGCTGAACAAATCAAGCAGGTCCCCTTTGATAGTATCCCAGAATGTTTGATAAAATTTAGCTGGGAAGCCATCCGGACCCGGTGCTTTGTTGTGTTCCATTTGGAAGATAGCCTTTCTTACTTCCTCTTCTGAGTACTCAGCCGTAAGAAGGTTATTTTCCTCCATGGAAACCTGGGGAATATCATCTGTCTGGGATTCATCCATATAGAAGTTACCTTCCTCCGGTGCCCCAAACAGATTTTTGTAATAACTGGTGATGTAAGCTTTGAGATTATCCCTACCCTCAATGGTACCTTCGTCCTGAACGAGGGAATGAATATGCTTCTTCCTATGTCTGCCATTGGCAACACTATGGAAATAGCGAGTATTCGAATCTCCCTCAAGGATAAATTGGCTCTTGGATCGTTGGTACCATTTCAGTTCCTCCTCACGAAGAAGGGTAGCTATCTTAGCATTTGACTGATTTTTTAAATCAATCTCTTGCGTGGATAGGGGGCCAATCTCAGCTAAGGCTTCCAACTCATCGATGATGGAAGAAAGCCTCAACTTTTCTTTTTTAAGAACACCAGTTACATGTCGAGCCCAACCACTTAGGTGACTACGTAAAACACGTATTTTATAATTCCACCTTTGTATTGGAGATGACGTAGTAACCGGTCTATCCCAAACCGACTTGACCATATCATGGAACCCATCACGTTGTAACCATCCAAGCTCAAACTTGAAGCGGTGGTTACTTGGTGGTAAAGAATTCCCGGTGGTCAACAGAATTGGAGCATGATCAGAAAATCCCTCAATACGTCCAAGCGCACGGACGGACACCAAAGGGAACTTAGATTCCCAATTAGCATCCATGAGTACTCTATCCAGCTTCTCGTATGTGGGAACCGGCAGACTATTAGCCCAGGTGAACTGTCTTCCAATCATTGTAACCTCTCGCAAATCCAAACTGTCAATGACAGCATTGAATAGAAAGGGCCAATGATCATCAAACCGGCCTCTACTTTTCTCATGACGGAATCTTAGCAAATTAAAATCCCCCCCCAACTAATATTGGGTACGGATTATCTTTTGCTAAGTTCACCAGCTCACGGAGAAAGTCAGCCTTAAATTCTTCCTGTGCAGCCCCATAGACAGCCACCAGACTCCACATGAAGTTATCAACTTTGTTGCGGATATGGAGTTTAATATGATAATCTCCACCCGAACGAGCCAATACTTCCATGGTGTCTATCCGTACTCCAAGTAGAATCCCCCCCCCCCGATCTACCACGGGGAGGTTGGGACGTCCACTCGAAGTCTTTTCCACCAGAGAGGCGATTGAGAATACGTTGAGAGAAATCCCTTCTACCAGTTTCCGAAATAGCAACAAAATCTAAATTATGATCATTAATGCAATGAGCAATATGTAAATGTTTAGCCAAGTCACCGAGACCTCTGCTATTTCTGAACATACCATTCATTTTGACACAATTTTTGATTTTGGAACTCTACTACCCTTCTTAGAGGAATTTTTAACTGATGATGACTTAGATTTTCGGCCAGTTGCTTTGAGTTCATACACTGAACCTAGCATGGCTTCATCTAAGTCAATCTCAGAAACAACACCAACCAGACTAGAGAGAAGCTGACCATCCATTTTGGCATTCGCTTCCTCTTCGTCCAGATCGGTGTCAATAAAAAAATTCTGAGGTTTAGGATTAACAGTTAAATGGTCATATTCCATATGCCTCAAAACATTTGCAGAAACAGAAACCTCAGCATCATTCTTTCCTAGTTTAATGCCTACAACATTTAACTTAGAAGAAATAACAGGAGTAGAAAGAGAAGTAAATGAAGAGGACTGAGAGTTCATACCACCGAAGTCGAGGTTCATTTCAGCTTTACGCCGCATGGCCTTCTTCATAGTATCCTCATCAGTGGCGACGGAGCCGTCCGCTGCAACCACATGTCTCGTGCTACGCCTCGGAGAAGACGCACGCGACACTACATGTGGTGGCGGCGGTGTGGAAGAATCGCATGAAGGAGATGTTGGGAGTGAAAAACTCCCAACAACCTTCGAAGAAGCTTCCACCATCGACGTCGACGTAGGCTGCGATGGAGAAGAACCTGCCCTGACCTCCGGCACAGCGACGGGAGAAGAAGCAGGTGGGGACGGAGGAGCCGATGCAGGGTCCCCACCCGTCGAGTCGCTGCATGGTGCAGAAGGACCAGCTGCAGGCGGGCACCCGCCTGAGGGAGGCGGCCCAGCCCCAGCGGTCTGGCCCTCTAGAGACCCGTCAGCATGGAGAGCAACCCCAGGCAGAGGCGAAGCAGCAGCCGCGCAGCACGCAGCTAGAGGCACGCCAGCCTCTCGGGCTGCCGTAGGCTGCGCAGACGGAGACTGCAGCGACCCGGCCTCCGAACCAGCCAGCGATTGCATGCAATCATGCAGAGAACCGGCCTCCTGAACAACATGCAACGGCTGCACATGCGCAGCAATCTTTGGAGACAACAGCCTAGCCTCCTGAACAATGTGCAACGGCTGCACATGCGCAGCAATCTTTGGAGACAACAGCCTAGAAGCATTAACGAGAGAGGGAGCCTGCTGTATCACTGGAACATCATTAGTGGAGGCACTGGACACCACAAGCGGAGCAGACTCCAGCGAGACTAACCCCGGATTTCAGCCACAATTTCTTTCCCGCACGGTGTCATCGGATTTGGGTTCAAAGGTGTAACAACAACAGAACCAAGCACAACACCACCCGGGGCACACGAGGAACCAACCAAAACTGTCTTCCCATGAGAAGAAAAATTGGAAGACTGCGGTGTATCCACATCCATACGGGCATCCGAATTGCTACTGTTTCGGCGAGGAGCATCCATATCATCAGTATCCGGTCCCGCACCATCATTACCAGAGTCATCTCCTTTCTTCTTCCAAAAGAATGGTGTGAACCCAGGATCAACAACAAAAACCGGCTGCTCACGGCGGAAATAAAGATCATAACCCTTTAACTTAACCGTGACCGACACCCCCAGACAAGCACACCCATGAACCTCATGGAATTTATCCAAGGTCTTGGGTTCCATCATAGCCACCAAAATACGAACCACCCCAAGACTCCGAAGCGAGACTAAATCAACATCAAGGGTAGTACCAATCAGCGAACCGACAGCCCACAGCCCGAGGAAGTGTCTCACAGTATGAGGTACACCATCAACGTGAACCCACACTGGCTTAAGCTCAAAACTATGAGGCACATCATGGGCCTTCCAAACACTGAAAGTCATTTGTGCAGCAGAATTAGGCACCCCTAACTGAAAACCATCCATCCTCTGAAGATCCTCAACGGTGGGAAAACTCACTAGGAACACATCTTCACCATGAGGAATCGCTTCCCACTTCCATTGAGAACTTAGAGGACATATTCTCGCCATCACACTCTGAATGGCCTCAGCAGAAACAGAACCGCCTGAAATCTTAATAAGAGCAGTAGGCGATCCCTTCGGAGCGAGGTGAGCTTTAAACACACTATCAGGCAGTCTCATACAAAGAGATTCCTCGCACGCTGGGCCGCCAACGAAAGCCTGAGGCTTAGGCAACCTCAAAGTGGGACATCGGAGAGTGGGATGAGAACCAGTATCGCATACAAGACAATAGTGTTGGACCTTGCAATCCTTGGTAGCATGGGTATCAACGGAACACTTCCAACACTTACCAGCCTTCTTGCCCTCAACACTAGAATCCTCCACCGGCTGCAAGCCAGGCGCCTACTGATCTGGCGAGGTAGTTTGCACTGGCGCAACGCCAGCTGGAGGAACTGAAGCGGGCATGAAAGGCATCTGCTGCTGCATAAAAGGTGCCTGAGGCGGTTGCACACCCTGCGAACCAACTATCCCACCATTCTTTTTCTTCTTCCTCTTATTCTTGGCTGCCGTGGGAACAATAGGAGCCGGATTACCCGTCTGTTGGAAGGATGGAAACCCAGGCTGTTGCTGATATTGGCTAGGCCCAGGCTGACTGAACATTTGCGGAGTGTAGAACGGCGGAACCTGCTGGTAAGCCGGTGGCTGCTGGAATGCTGTAGGTTGCTGATTGAAAACGTTCGGCATGTATGCCGGCAGCCCAGGCTGGCGGGAGGGAGGCTGTAAAGGCTGCAGCGGACGAGCAGGCGGCATCGCAAACTGACCGGGCGTAGCCACACCACCGGGCAGAGCACCCCCGGCATGGAACTGCAAGGCGGGCGCTGGGACCGGGGCAGGAGGGCGGCCGGCCGAAGGAGCCGGGGCAGGAGGACGGCCGGTCGAAGGAGCATGGACAGGCGGCCGTGCCCCCGCCGAGGAGATTCCGGGGGCAGGTGGGCGGGGTGCAGTACCAGCAGAACTCTCTGCGGGAGGCCGCACACCGGCCATCACTGGAGTCGCCCCGGCAACAACAGCGAATGATCGAACCAAGGTAGACCGAGGTGTAGCAGTGCTTGACGTCGACGGAGATCCTGACGACAGGGACGCAGAAGAGCTTGACGACAGCGACCGAGAGGGAGATCTTGCAGTGGAAGGAGGTTCAAGTGGCGGCGGCGAAGAACAGGCGGCCAACTCCGATGTCGATACGACCAGAGATGAGCGAATTTGCTCGACAACCCTAGGCCTCGGGACCCACAGTGACCGAAATCTTCGAGCCAGGTGGGCCAAACCGAACTGGCGGCCAGGCAACACCCCATGCACGTAATTAGCGCTCGTAACCCCCGCGGGGATTACGTCTCCACTAACCGCCGCGGCCGCGCTGTCCCCGATCGCCATTGTCAGCCCAGACTGCGCCAGGGCCATCCCACCGGAATCCGATCCCGACGACGCAATCGGCGGAGCAGCCGGGGAACTGGACGACGAAGCCGCTGCCATGTCCAGGAACTGACCTAGAACAGGCAACGGAGAGCATCGCCGCCGTGGTAAGGGACCACGCCATGCCCCCATCCTTGGACCCCGCGCAAGGCGGACGCCCGAAGGAGAGGAACAAGTTCCTCTAGACGGATTACCCGCCGACGGCGAACTTACCAGCGACCTCGTGCATTCCAAGCCGGCAGACCTGCAAGTCGGCGAGGTCCTTGATTTCTCCCAGAAGCGAGACGCCGGAGTCGGAAAACCGATCTCGCACCAGAAATCAGCAGCAACCTCCGCCTCCGGCTTCTTCCTTCGCGTCACCGTCGACCAACCTTCCTGATCAACCTCCTCTTCCAAAGCACGATGCGCTACCTGAGCCGGAATCCCTTCCTCGTCGACCTCCGAACCGCTGCTGTCGGCACCCAGACAGGAAAACCTGGATCCAGACGAAGCGGCGGACGACGGCGAGGCAGCACAAGCCGGGGGCCTGGGGGCCAGGGTCAGGCGGCGCCGTCGCCGCACGACCTCCGCATCCATCCACGAGCACCACGAGAGAGGGCCTCACTCCGCCCTACCACAATTCTTCCTCGTCGACCATAAATACTACTCCTCTACGGGACTAGTAAATTGTACAGTAAAAGATTCCCCCAAGCAAACCTAGGCTAAGCACAACCTGACTGGCTGACAACCTCGTGTAGACAATTAGACATGCCATTATATCTTGGGTTTCGTTATGGGTTTGTTGTACAGGCCGGTTGGGAATTTGTCAAAGAAGGCGCTTTCTGGTTTCAAGTCACATACATTACATCTTGTATTGATGTCGGCATCAAGGCTGAGAATGGGGACACATGGCGTGCAAGTTTTGTTTATGGGGAGCCAAGGAAAGAAAAGCGGCATGAATTCTGGGATTTCTTGCGTCGGCTTAAAACACAGTGGGATGGTCCTTGGATTGTCTGCGGTGACTTTAATGAGGTTCTCCAGAACAATGAGCATTTTGGCTCTAGTGATCGTTCTGAGGCACAGATGATGCAATTTCGTGAGTGTCTCAACGATTGTGGTTTGGTGGACTTGGGATTTTCTGGTCCCATCTATACATGGTCTAACAAGCAAGATTCTGACAGTAATGTCCGTGTTCGTCTTGATCGGGCAGTGGCTAATGGTGATTTCATGCATATGTTTGACGATTGTGACGTCGTTAATGTGATTACCACTACCTCGGATAATTTTGCCATCTCTATCAACTTGAAGAAAAATTCTGACGATACTGCTGAAAGGCCCGTTCAATCGGGATTCAGATTTGAGGCAGCCTGGTTGCGCTCGCCGGAATATACATAGGTGGTGGAGCAGGCTTGGGTGGCTGATGGGCCGATCCCCACGAGTCTACGGGCTACATGGGCTAGATTACAGGTGGTCGCTAGCTCCCTGAAGAAGTGGAGTGCTCACACTTTCGGCTCTGTTCGGAAGGAAATTCAAAAGCTGGAAAGGGAGCTGAAAACCCTACGGTTGGCGCCATGGTGTGGTGATCGATCGGAAATTGTCCGGGTGGAGAAGAAGCTTTGTGATATTTTTGAGTATGAGGAGATTATGGCTCGACAGCGGTCTCGGGTCGAGTGGCTCAAAGAAGGAGATCGAAACACGGCTTTCTTCCATGCTCGGGCTTCGGCACGTCGTAGAGCAAATAAGATAAAATCTATTGTTAAAGATGATGGCTCTCGGTGCACTGATCTGACAGGGATCAAGAGTGAAGTGGAGACCTTTTATGAAAATATGTTCTCATCTGAACCCTATCAATCCATTGATGATGTTCTTAATGGTATTCAGAGCAAGGTAACGCATGATATGAACATTGATTTGTGCAAACCGTTCTCTAAAGAGGAAATCAAGATTGCTTTGTTCCAAATGGGGCCTACAAAGGCTCCTGGCCCAGATGGATTCCCGGCCCTTTTTTATCAAACTCATTGGATTTTGTTTGAGGAAGAAATATGCAATGTTGTTAGGGGTTTTTTGGAAGGTGCTGCCATTCCAGAAGGATTATGTGATTCTATTATTGTGCTGATACCGAAGGTGGCTAACCCGGATCAGATAAAGCACTTCCGCCTCATCAGTTTGTGCAATGTCTTGTATAAGATTGCCTCGAAGGTACTTGCTAATAGGCTGAAAATTATCTTGCCTGATATAATATCGGAGCATCAAAGTGCTTTTGTACCGGGCAGGCTGATTACTGACAATGCACTTATTGCGTATGAGTGCTTGAACACGATTCGGAAACAACATGCCAAGCTCCCTTATTTTGCACTGAAGATAGATATGATGAAGGCCTACGATAGAGTGGAGTGGGATTATTTGGCTGGTTGTCTCGCGAAGTTGGGCTTTGCGACTACATGGATTGCTACTGTGATGCGTTGTGTCACTAATGTGTGGTATACAGTGCGAGTCAATGGCGATTTAACCAAGCCGGTGATTCCGACAAGGGGCATACGCCAGGGTGACCCGATCAACCCGTATTTATTCCTGTTGTGCACTGAAGGTGTTTCTTGTTTACTTCGTATAAAGGAAGAAATGGGGCTGCTGAAAGGGATACGAAATGGTCGTCAGGGTCCTCCCATATCCCATTTGCTTTTTGCTGACGACAGTATCTTCTTTGCCCGGTGTGATCAAAAGAGTGTGACTGCGTTGGACGAAACACTCCAGTTGTATTGTGATGGCTCTGGCCAAAAGATCAACCGGGACAAATCTAGCATTTTCTTCGGCAGTCATTGTTCGGCTGATGTCAAGGATGCTGTTATGAACAAGTTGGGAGTACATAATGAGGCTCTACAAGAGACTTACCTCGGTATGCCGACTGAGGTGGGCAGATCTCCAACTGGTTCCTTTAATTTCCTACTCGGTAGAATGTGGAAGAGGGTTAATTGTCTGTCAGACAGGCCCTTGTCACGGCGTGGCAGTGAAATTTTGTTGAAGGCGGTGATTCAGGCTATCCCTACATATATAATGAGCTGCTTCCAAGTTCTAGTGTCCAACTGTGACTCTTTTCGGCGCCTGGTTGCCGATGAATGGTGGGGAAGAAAAGATGGGAAAAAGAAGATGCATTGGCGGTCCTGGGAGTGGTTGACAGCACCTAAATCTTTGGGTGGTCTTGGCTTCTGTGATTTTGTGGTTTTTAATCAAGCCATGCTTGCCCGACAATGTTGGAGACTTATTACTGATCCCTCTTCTTTGTGTGCCCGTGTTCTCAAAGGCCGATATTTCCCGAATTGTGATGTTCGGGATGCTCCAAAACCACGCTCTTCTTCATACACGTGGAGAAGTATTTTATTTGGCATGGAGCTAATTAAAGAAGGATTCAGTGGGGTATTGGTAACGGACAGAAGACTAAGATCTTATCTGACAAATGGATTCCTGGAGTTCAACCATACCATCTGAAGCCCTTGGTTCAGATTCCGGATGGTGCCACGGTTAGCTTATTGATCGATGAGGGTCTAGGCTGCTGGGACAAGGCAACTATCCGTGCTGTCTTCGAGGAGGGCATTGCTGAGCAGATTATGCAAGTTCCCATCAGCAGGCACGATGGTGATGATTTTGCACAAGTCAGGGTATAACCTGGCCCGCACTCGGGACTTTCTGCTGCACCAAAGTTCGACGGGGGCTGGCTTCCGTTCCGATCAAGCGGATGTGGCAAAGGGGTGGAAGAAACTGTGGGGAATCACTGCTCCAGGGAAGATGTTGATCACACTATGGAGGTTTGCCCACGACTGTCTTCCCACGGCTCATCAACTTAGGCGGCGACACATTGAATGTCAGGATGATTGTGTGTTCTGCCACCGTGAGGAGAAAGTTGAGCATGTCTTCTTGTTCTGTCAGTTTGCTGTTGAGGTATGGCGTGAACTGAAGAAGACATATCCTATCCAGTTGCAGCGCAGAAAGTTTGTGAATGCCCGAGACTGGATTTTCCACTATCTTGATAGGTCGTCAGGGATTAGATGTACTGTGCTAGCTGTTACCGTGTGGCATCTTTGGGATGCACTCAATGGTGTTCGTAATGGTGATATGTTGATGAACCCAAACAGCCTAGCAGACAAGATTAAAGCTTATGTTGGGATGATCGAGCAACATCTACTCAAGCCGGCTACTAACCACAGGTGTGTGTCCTCCAAGTCTGTGCCCCATTGGCCGCCGCCGCCGGAAGGTACAGTGTTTATCAGTGTAGATGCTGCTCTGTTTGCTTCTTCTTCAAAGATGGGGATGGGCGTCGTAATCAGGAACCACATCGGTATGTGCTTGCTTGCTTGCAGTCAAGTCTTTGATGCGGTTACGTCGCCAGAACTTGCCGAAGCACTTGCCATCAGGCGTGCATTATCCCTAGCCCGAGAAGAAGGGTTTAACAAGATCATCTTAGCTTCAGACTGTCTCACCGTGATCAAGCACATTCAGAACACTGCTCTGGATCGGACTGGCATTGGCGTCGTCATACAAGACATCAAGTTGATCGCGGGAGGTTTTGTGTCTGTGGATTTCCATCACATTAGTCGTTTGCGTAATGAGTCAGCACATATTTTAGCTCGCAGAGCAGAACTTCTTATCTTTTCAGTTTTCCGGGATGGGGCTCCGGATGTCATCCGTGAGGCTCTTTGTAATGATTCTAGTTGATCAATAAAGTACTGAACTCTCTCAAAAAAAAAGTCACATACATTTCCACGTCAAATCCGTCCTTGTCTCAATAATAATCCTGTCTTTTTTAACAAAATAACAATCCTCTCTAATTCCTCCTATACTTGTATTAAAAAAAAAGAACGATTTTGGACGACTGGCCTTAGTTGACCTCGCCGGACGGGGTTGACATCAAACGTGGACCAGGGTTTTTTGAGGACACCAACGTTAGAAATGGAGCAATCAATCATTCAAGGAAATTGCGAAACGCGAGCATTTGACTGAACCTCGTGTATTGCAGGGATACATACGCGTGCCTCCTGAGCTATGGTTCTATACGCAGCATGCGAGTGACTAGGCCTGCTGCTACACCCGTCAATTTTTTTTAGACCGGGTCAGTTAAGACTTGAGTTTTTCTGATGAATAACGAGTGGACTTTTTCTGAGAAACCATCATGCATTAATGAGCAGCTGCAATCTGCAAATACTACGTCTAAGCTAGTACTGATACCTTGTAAGTTTAACGTAGTGTGAGTATATATAAGCATATTGTCGCAGCAAATCAAGAACATCCAAAGCAGTCAGCGAATCAAGAACATACACTGCACAGCCGCGAGTAAACAAGCTAGCCTCTTCCTCCTCTAAACCCCCCGTTTGCTACGAACCTAGCTAGGTCGATCATCAGCTGGAGCGATGGATTCAAGCACCGACTGCTTCGGCGTCTATGGGCCGACACTTATCAGGGGCGCGATGATTGACTGGTATGCATGCATTATGTAATAGTACAAGGATTCATGTGTGTGTTATCTCCGGCCGTCCGCCAGTCGAACATAGGCTAATTTCTCTGTACGACTCAACAATGTCACAGGGGCAATGAGGAGCACCGCCGGTTGGTCACCGCCTGCCTCGTCAACGGCACTTACGTCTTCGAGAGTGACAGAGCGATGAACAGGGTGGGGGAGAAGGCGCTCGCGCCTGCGTGGTATCGGAGCTTTGGCTTCCGCCTCAAACAGCCACTCACGGAGCGCTGCTTCAACGACACAACCATCTTCGGTGCTATCTACGAGTACGAGTACGGCGGCGCGGCGCGCCACCACCCGTCGTCGGCTCCACCTCCACGGTATGTCGTCGCCTTCAGGGGCACAATATTGAAACTCGCCAACTGGGAGGTGACGGCTCGCGCTCCATGCTAGCGAGGGCGGATGTGGCCGGCCTTCTGGACGAGGACGACGGAACCAGCTGCGTCGACGTCTGGCTCGCCGGACACTCCCTCGGCGCGTCGCTGGCACTGGACGTGGGGCGGTACATGATGAACGAGCGGCAGCTCAACCTCCCTACTTTCCTCTTCAATCTGCCGCATGTCTCATTGGCACCGCTCCTCAAACTGCTGCGCGCCAAGGCCAAGGCGAAGAGGGACCTCTACTACACCACTTACTTCTTCAAGGTCGGAGCGGGGCTCCTTCTCAAGCCGGTCTTCAGTTCCCACTGGAAGCGCATGGAGAAGCTGTACGAGCGGCTTTCCCCGTGGGTGCCGAATCTGTACCTCAACCACAGGGACCTCATCTGCCAGGGCTACGTCGACTACTTCCACCTGAGGCGGCAGTTCGAGGAAAGGTTCAGCCGTATTGGCAGCTGGTCATCCAAGGCCAGGACAGTGTCCTTCCGTAACATGCTCTTCTACATGCTCGGCAAGTTGCACGGCAAGGACAAGGAGCGCCTCAACATCCTGTCATCGGCGACACTATGGGAGAACAAGACACAAGGCTGGATCGGTGCCCACAGTCTCCAGCAATGGTGGAAACCCAACGTGGAGTTCAATTTGAGCAGCTCGTCTTTTAGGACCTAACCGCCTAGCTAGGTGTGTGAAGATCATTGCCACTTGTGTTCGGGTGTTTAAGTTAAGCTATAACTATACAAAAGGCAGGCCTTAGATTGTCTTCATACTGAACTCTTCATACTGTAGTACTCTTTACGGCAGTCATCATGCGTGCATTTGTGAACCAAACTGCTGTTTATGGCTTCTTCGGATCATAGGATTACAAAACATAGTAATTTGACAGGATTGCAGGGTGTAAAACAGAGGATTACAAAACAGAGGAAATTCGTCAGAATAGTCATCTGGATGAAACACACGACATTCCGTGGTTATGATGTAAAAAAAGAGGTTGGGGTGGATGTTAAAATTCCTATGGGATTCGGTTGTAGGATTGCAGTATATAAAAAATTTGTAGGTGTCACTCCTTTGATCCAAAGGGCTTCTTGCAGCGCCCCGGAAAAAATACCCTAATAGTTTTGCTTGTTGTTTTTCATCTTTGCGTCATCATGATGTCGTGCATCATCATGCATCTATGACATAACACATTACATGTTTTTATCAAAACCAAAACTATTTGGTACAAATCTTATTCTATTTTTATCATACGGTTTATAAATACCCTCCTCATATTTTCTTATGTTGAATAAACTAAATATAATAATAAATGTTGCACATTTTTCAAAAACTAGTTGAATGCTCGTGCGTTGCCACGAGATAACAAAATTTAAAAAGAAATCTCAATCAAAAAAATATTATAATTCTTGAATGACAATCACATCCCTCTTGTTTTTCGCCGTGAACCTGTAACCATAACACATGTACAAAATCATGTGTATGAAAAAAATAGTTGTTAATACTCCAGAATATCAAAATTTCACTTCAACTTTAAATGAGTTCTAAATAAATATTACATCATGATGATTCAACATTGTTTCTAACTTTCTATAGAGAGTAAGGACCCGGTTGATGATTTCTTGTAAAAGATCTATCTAATGATGCGCTTAACAATTCCTTATGAATAAGGTGCATGTGCCAATATGCGTTGATGCGTACAAGTCAGCTTGCAAGGTGTAGCATCCTCTCCATCAAACCATGACCACATCGCTTTCTCAAAGAAAGTTCATCGAAAGGAATAAAATATGTATTCCTCTCAAATATATCAACTTTAATCTCTTCTCAAGAAATAAAATAGCCTTGAACATTTAGTTAAAGGAAGGGAATGTGAATCTGCGAGAAGATGGATATAAGAGATGCAAATTCAACTCATTTCCCTCAACTACAAACACAATGGGACGAAACATTTTTTCTTGCGAGTCCCATACCCCTTCGCCTCCAAGGAGCCTGAGGAGGCGATTAGGGTTTCTGTGCCTCCCAGCGGCGCCGGCGGAGATCTGCCCTGCTCATGTGGTCTTTGGGCCATTAACAATTTTTTAACTGCCATTAGTAATGTTAGGATGAATCCGGTAGGGAAGCGGTGATAGTGGTGGGTCAGCGGCTCACTCTGGCGGCAACAGTAGTTATTTTTTTCCTCGAAACAGGCTTTCGCCCCGCTATATATTATATAGCAACCACACCGATGATACAATAGTTCGAAACAAAGAAATGCTGGGACGACAGCAGAAACATGCCCAAAAGAAAATAAATGAAGACAACGGCGAATCGACGAAGCGATGAAGACCCGCAACCGCTGCGCCCTCTGACTTTTCCACCACGCTCCCAGCACTCCGGAACACCCAGAGCCAAGCAGCACCTTCAAGAAGGGAGGCACCGTCGACACGGCCCTGTTGCCCAAACCGGATGGTCCTAGGGTTTCCCCCGACTCGAAGTAAAGTAGACGGAGGCTTCCCACGACGCCCTCCAACAAGGAATGGTGCCACTCAAGAGCGGCACCGCGTCAGGGTCGGACATGCCGACAGGGATTTCTCCCGACCCCCGCCCACAAAAAAACTCAGACGCACCGGAGCACCACCACCAATCTTCACCGCCCACGAGCACGCGCCACCACGATCTTGCAGCCACCATCACCGTCTCTTCGAGAGCAATAGCGCGCGCCCTGTATGGTGAGGATACACGACACCGCCGGGACTGGGGACAGCAGCTCAGCCGGGCAGGAGGACCCCACCTCCACCACCGAGCGGCGATCGTCGACCGGACAGAACACCAGACGCACACCAGGCCCATACTGGCCTAGCCGGGCCCAGACAGGCCCGTAAAGCTCCAGCAGCCCTGCTGCAACACGCCGGCCTTGCCGCCGTCCCAACCAAGCGGAGTCGTCGTCGCCACCTCCAGGAAGCTCCAGGAACTCAGCGACCCGGCCCGCTCAAGCCCATCTAGGGCCCGCCCGAGCCCATCTAGGGCCCGCCCGAGCCCATCTAAGGCCCGGGTCGCCCAGATCTTGGCCGGCTACCACCGGCGGCCACCTCCGTCCTGGCACTCTGCCACACGATGCCACCGTGCGACGCCATCGCACCACCGCCCCCCGGCCACGCCGGACCGCTGCCCCCCAAAGAGCACCGCCCAGGGACAGGGAAGGCCCCGACCTGCTACCATGGAGCGGGGAATGGAAGGCCGCCGCCGCCGGCGTCGCCTGGGCTTTGCCCGTCAACCTCTGCCGGCGGCGGCGATGGAGGAAGAGGGCGGAGGGAGGGGCGGCGGTCGGGGACGGAGGTGGAGACCCCGTCGCCCTCGGGGGGGAGGCGAGAGGGCCTGGGAGTTTTTTCTCGACCAATCGGTCTCGGCAACGGTAGTTATTATGTGGTCCAAAGATCTCTATGCAATTTTTGTTATGTTTAGGGTGATCTGTATTTCTTGTGAATTTATGGAATAGATCCTGATTTTCTCGAAAAGAAATAGAACCTTACACAAAAAGAGTTGTTGGTGGTGCTTTATACTGTACTAGCAAAAATGCCCGTGCGTTGCAACGGGAAAAAGAGACGCTAGCAGTAAAAATAAAAATAATGTTATTAATACTGACCGGCCAATAACTGAATTATACATCTTGCACCAAAATAACAGCTGATGTAAAATAAGCCATATGGCTAGGAGAGAATATAATTTTTTCTTGATGACAGAAAGTTGACTTATCAAACAGTAAAGTATGGTGTAAAAGCAAATCAATGGTTTAACAGAATGTTTCTCTATATCAATAAATGAAAGGACATATAGGCACAAAATATTATGTGCATCTACCGGATCATGTTTAGTACTTTCAAACTTAAGGAGCTTTATCTCATCCAAACTCTGATATCAAAGAAGTCCTTGTCATTTTAAATTATTTTAAAGTAGAAATCCATTCATGTGCAAAGATCGATTGCATCTGAACAAAGATATTCAGTGATCCAATATTCCGGCAACAACTAAATCTATCACAAATCCACAATAGGATATTACTTCTTTTCTCAAAGCCAGTCCTGTAGGAAAAGACTCAGATGAGCATATATGAGTATATTAACCAAATAACTATCAAGGGGTAAAATAGAAAGAAATGGTACTGTATAGTGAACCTGTTCATCCGTTGGGAAATTCTCATGTAAATTTCCCCATATTCTTGATGGAAAACAGAGCTCATAATATCAACAACAATATTTGTGCCTTATCAGTTTTATGAGTGGCAGTGTTTTCAACATTTGTATTTTCTGATCTGAAGTCCTTCACCCCATAAACATCTTCAAGGATTACCAACCGTGCACTTTATGACATTTTTTTAATCACAAAATTCATGAAAGGGCTTAAGAAAGAAATCCTTCGGCCATCTGTTTGCATAAACCTAAGATGGTTGAAGCGGCTATTTAGCTTGCTTAATTGCAGTAAGTTTAGTTGGTTGGGGAAAGTAAGAAGCCTTATTACAAATAGTGCATGCAAAGGTTCGGTTGTGCTTCAGGCAAACATACTGCTGAAGCAGCTGTAACTTTCTTACATTGGCTGTCCGGGCAAACGCCTTCCTCTACTGCGAGTCCAACTCTAAGGACTGGTTAATTTTATTTTAGAAAATACACCTCAGCTGCACTGCTGAAGAGGTGAACACTGAGTGAAAACTCCTGGGACTAATACTGCTGGAAAGCTAATACCGGTACTTTCCCTGCTTCATATATGGAGGACTGTTCTGATTGCCAATACAATTCCACCTTCTTGGATTTAGCTCAGCTGAACTGTGATAGAGTCTGACATACTTCATTAGTTCCACCCAGTTGAATCTTGTATCAGATAAGTGCATGCCATGGTGGTGGCCAGAACCATGCCTGCAGATGCTAGCACAGCGGAGGCCTCTCTTCCGACCGCTGGCACAGATAGCTGCTCTCGTACGTGGGCGTGAAAGGCATGGGGAACATGCCGTGCCTATGAGAGATCAACCGTCCTTTGGAAATCCAGGCTAGCAACCAGCATGCAGCATCACCCGTGGATGAGAACTGGCACGGCCTAAACTCACTTGCTATGAAGTTTGGAGAATAATAAGTTAAATTGTCAATTGGGAATACCCAAGTTGGTTGTTAAAATTATGCAGCTAATTCAAACCTAGGGAGTTCGTAGTTAGCAAGTGACAAGCTCCGTTGTGCTCTTTCCACCGTGGCCATCAAACATAACATACAACATAATTTATGTGACCCCAAGTGGTTTGCTCGATACAACTAAAATTTCATATCCAGGACGCTCCAGTGGGGAACAAATCAATCGTATCATAAAAAATTGGTTTGGTACTCAGTTCATCGACTTACTGGAGCGGCAACTGTATCAAAGAAGTCAGTGCACCATATGCATCTCCAATATGTGCAATCGCATGCCCTTCACCTGGAAAACCACCAGGAAATCTCCATGTCGTTGGTGTCCGCGTCTCAATCCATCATCTGTTGCACGTCGATCAGCTCTACCAGCAGACTTTTGCAATTCTGTTTGGATCAAAGGAGACAACACAACTGATGTTGCTGGAGGCATTTGATCGAGCACTTGAAGCTCATGAAAAAGGATTTGCTGCTTGACCTCTTTGTTGCTGGAGGCATTTGATCGAGCACTTGAAGCTCATGACAAAGGATTTGCTGCTTGACCTCATCGAAGATGTGAGTACTACAACATCTCGTTCAACACTGGATTAATATAATCGTACACAGCCAACATGAGGAGCATAGCTCCTTCACTGGCCATGGACCTGAATGCTTTTAGGCCAGGCACGCAGGCGGGAGATCGATCGGCATCTTGGAAGAGAGATGCCGCCTGTTGGGACACATCGGCGACGCTGGGAAGCCTGGTTGAAGGCGAGTCGTCTGGGCGGCAAGGGAAGAAACCAATCTGACGGCGCTAGAGCAGATAGGGGCGCTGGTAGGGAGCCACGGGAGCAGGAGCAGCCTCCGGGCAGCAGCCGCGGGTAACAGTCGGGACAGAAGAAGTCTATGTCGGGAGCGGATTGATTCACGGAATTATTAAGGGTTTATTTGCAAAATATCTAACGGAAGAACCAAACCATGAAACCCTTGCTCCTTTTTATTATTAGAATTAGATTAGATAGAGATTTGTTTCCGAAATATGTACAACGAGTGAAATTGGATTGTTAACGATTCCTTTTTTGAAATAACTGTCGCTTTATTAATCAAAACACAATAGTACAAGATGTTCCCCGGATACAGTCCGGAACAGAATCGAAAAAACAACTAGAAAACAAACTAGTCTTAGCTAAGATATGAGCCGCCTCATTGAGATTCCTCTTCACGTGGCAGAAGGAAACCGACGAGAAGGATTTCGCCATATGTTTAACCTCAGCAACCAGGATGCCAACAGACGACCGATCAAGAACCGAAGAATTCAGCCGCTGGATCAGCGATAGACAGTCTTAGCCCTCCTCCCGAGCTAGAGAAACAGCTCGACGTAGTGCTAGAGCCTCTGCATACTCAGGTTCTGGGAAAACATCCATGTGTTCACGGCAGGCCCGGAGAAAATCACCAAGATGGTTGCGAATAAGAACACCGGCCCCCATACTTCTTGAAGCCTCAAAAATAGCAGCATCAGAACTGACCAAAACTGTACCTGGCGGCGGTGGTACCCAAGATGAAGCCTAAGAACTGGGTTCACACCTTTGCAACAGGCCAGGCTTGGTGAGATGTGTTCTGATCAAGTCGACATATGCTAACACTTTGCCCACAGTCCGAATCGGATTCGGCTTGGCTTCAGAATTGCGGGACTCATTGCGCGCTTCCCAGATGTGCCAGAAGCCCACCGCCAACGCAGTCCTCTGTAACTCAGACGATCGGCCGAAGAAGTCAAATAACCATTGTTTGCATGAAGCGAAAAACTTCCTATCAAGTCGCAATGGAACATGCTGCTTGATCTCACGCCAGACCGTACGTGCAAATTGACAGAATAAAAGGGAATACTCAATACTTTCAGTTCTGCCACAGAAAACGCAAGCACCATCGGCAGGGATATGTCTCTTGACGAGTTGCACCCCACTCGGAAGACAATCGTGCACAAAACGCCAAATATGAATTTTCATCTTCCCTGGTGCCTTAATATTCCAGATAGCTTTCCAATCTTTTTCATTAGCCGTCCAGCCTGAATGTAGTCCTTTAGCCGACTTGCTTTGATTATGAAAATTTTTTGACGACCGAGCAAGATTGTAAGCAGAACGTACACTGTATGTACCATGTCGCGTGTGAGGCCAGCAAGCATAGTCGTCACCCTCAAAGCTAGCAATTGGAACCTTCAGAATCTGCTTTGCGGCATCCTCCTCAAAAAATGCATTAACGTTTTCCAGGTTCCACAAACCAGTTTCTTCATCCATTAAACAGTGAACAGTGGCTGACGCTGGAATTGGTGATTTGGGCTTCAAAAAACTTGGGGGAAAATTGGGAACCCAATTGTCACTCAAAATCTTTACCGTCTTGCCATCGCCTATACCCCAAGTGACCCCCTGGGCTAGGAGTTCTCGGCCATACAGAATACTCCTCCATGTAAACGATGAAGATCGGGGTTTTGGCGCATTCCAGAAATCTGTATCCGGAAAGTACCTCCCCTTCAACACCCGGGCACATAAGGAGTTCGGATCGGTCAACAAACGCCACCCCTGCTTAGCAAGCATAGCTTGATTAAAGATGGCAAGATCCCGAAAACCCATACCACCTAGAGCCTTGGGTGTAGATAACCAATCCCATGACCTCCAATGCATTTTCTTTCTTCCATCTTCCAAACCCTACCATCTATTCGCAATGATCGACTTGATTTTATCACAAGTGGCAATAGGAAGTTGGAAACAGCTCATTACGTAAGTTGGAATAGCCTAGATTACTGCCTTGAGCAAGGTCTCATTGGCCGCCCTAGACATTGGACGATCAGATAAGCCATTGACATATTTCCAAATCTTGTTAAAGAGAAAACTGAAGGTGGCAGTCAAAGAGCGCTTTACCGATGTCGGCATGCCTAGATAAAAATCATTAAGCACCTCACTCTGAACTTCCAACTTTGTTTTCACAGCAATCTTCACTTCGTTAGAGCAATGATTACCAAAAAATATTGACGACTTCTCAAGGTTGATCTTCTGGCCCGAGCCTTCACAATAAACCTTAAGAGTCTCCTTTAGAGCATCCACACTCCTATCATCACTTCTTGCAAAGAAGATGCTGTCATCGGCAAACAGTAAATGGGAGATAGGAGGACCAAGTCGACCATTGCGAATTCCATAGAGCTCACCTCGGCCCTCCTTTTGTTGCAACATACATGACAAACCTTCCGTGCAAAGAAGAAAAAGATATGGACTGATAGGATCTCCTTGCCTTATACCCCTAGATGGAACAACCGGTGTAGTTAACGTCGACGTTTAGCATTCCATATATATTTTTGGACTTGTCAAAGCTCCCGTTAACGTCGACGTTTAGCATACACTCCCGAACCCTACCCACCCCGATGTCCGACGGTGGCGGCGGCGAGCCCGGGGCCGGTGGCTCCGCGCCGGTGTGCAACTTTATCCGGAAGCCACCGAAGAATATTCGGAAGCGTCCGGCCGCGTCCGCCGGATCCGACGACGAAGACGGTGGCGGCGACGATGATTCCGGCGCCATCGCTGCCGCGCGCTCGAAGAAGCCGCCGTCTACAACCAGCAAGCTCTTCTCCTCCGCCGACAACTCCTCCAAGCACCGCCGGTTCCAGTTCGACTCGTCCAGGACGATCCAGTCCTCCACCGACAACCGCGCCACCGCGACGCTCGAGACGGAGACGGCGCACGACCGCGACGCGCGCGCCATCCGCGAGCGCCAGCTCAAGCAGGCCGATGCATCCCTTAAGAAGAACCCCTCCGCCTCCGCCTCCGCCTCCTCCTCCGGGGAGGTCTACAAGGGCATCAACGGGTACACGGATCACAGGGCCGGATTCCGGCGGGAGCACACGGTGTCCGGAGAGAAGGCCGGTGGGGCGCACGGCCCGTTGCGGGCCTCGGCGCACATACGCCTCTCTACACGGATCGACTACCAGCCCGGCATCTGCAAGGACTACAAGGAGACGGGGTACTGTGGCTACGGCGATTCCTGCAAGTTCTTGCACGACAGAGGTGATTACAAGTCCGGGTGGCAGCTCGACAGGGAGTATGACGAGGCTGTTCAAAGGGCACATAGCTATGCGTGAGATGGATGGGAGCGATGCTGCGATGGCGATGCAGAGGAGGATAATAGCGATGATGAGAGGACAGAGGAGGCAGTGCCCTTTGCCTGCTTCTTATGCAGGGAGCCATTTGTTGATCCTGTGGTCACAAAATGCAAGCATTATTTCTGTGAGCACTGTGCATTAAAGGTAATCTGATATGATTTTACGTTGATAATTATACCTATCATCTGTGCAATCGATAAGTTTGTCATGTTCAAAATCAAGTTCATTTGCTTGGCTTTCATATCATCATATGTATACTGATCTAACATGGAACCATGATTGTTTGATTTGGAGCGGAAAAGGGGCTATATTGGTGTAATTGTTATATAGGTTTTGTTCTCCTTTCTGTTTTGTGTCACAGTATTTGTTCGTGCTATATATAAATGTAAGCTTAGTAGGCTAGTGATGGAAGAGCTGTTGGGTATAAAGTAAGAAATTGCCTGTTTCTTTTGTTAAGAATTACAGGGGTAACTAGGACTGAGCTGTGCTGATCTTTTTATTGTGCTTTGTAATGTATTCGTCACATAATTAAGTTTTCTTATTGGACCAGTTAATTAGATTTTCATCCAAACGAATTCTGGTTTAACAATGACCGATGCCTCGTTGTGATAAAAAATCATAATTAGTGTTTTACTGATGTGTATAGTGGAGGAAAATTGGATGAATACTGTAATCATGCTTGGTAAAATCAGGAAATTTTGAAACAGATAACAAATGATACCTCTGTAAGAACCGGCTCAGAACTCAACATTCATCATAATACATTAAATATCTCATGTACTGACTCTGATTGAACTTTTATGCACATAATGCACTAGGTATCATCAGCTAAATCTGCTGCTTCTTCCACATGATCTATTGAAAACATTAGGACTTCTACTTTTGCAAAAGTCATACTAGCTGAATGCTTTTTGTACTATGTGGTGAAGAAATAAATTTCTTTATTATATCATAGTAGCTGAATGTGTTTTTGGACTAACTGTATCTATTGTTGGTGCATTCATCAGCCATATGGCCCATATAACATTTAGATATGTATTATCCAAGTTGTTATTTGATCTCTGAGTCCTTATAAATTATTCTCCCTATTTGTATTTGGCTGTACTTCATGAATGTTTAGTTGAAATGTTAATTCAGAGAATATCATGCGTACACGTTTGATAATTGAAAGTTAGATGGGTGCACCTATCCTCCTGTCTACAGAGATTTATTCGACTGCATAGGGGACTATCATACAGCCTGTGCGCAGTACTAAATTATATTTATAGAGATATCCAATGAGATTCACAATGCATATACTAATAATAAATAAGTTTTTTCCCTTTGATATGGAGAAAATGCATGACCACAGAGTTTTGACTTACATCAGGAACAAGTAAATAAATGCATTCGCTAGAGTAGAATCATATAAATTAGGGTTAGTGGGGTAGGAGGTGATGATATTTTACTAGGATGGTTAGGCTGGATCTTTAGAGAATGTGAGCAAGGTGTTTGGAAAACTAGATTCTACACAGATAACCTGCTACGTACGTGTATAAAATCTAGTCTTGGTGTAGTGAAGATATGTATCACCCCGAGGGAAATTATGTGAACCTGCGAAAGCAGGTCCAACTAAGCATCTCTTCCTGTTGTTATTCTCATGGAGGCTTTTCACATTTCATGCTAGAAATGTGCAATAAAAACTACCTCAAGGGCATGCATCAATAGTAACATCTAGCTTACAACAATCCAAGGTTTAGAGTTTTCTTATGAAATTTTATCTAGCTACCCAATAGTTACTGAGTAATTGCACAAAGATGGTAATAACTCTCTGAACCCATAATTCTTAGCTAATTGATCAAGGGTAAGACTGATTGGCTGATCTATTCTGGATGCAAGTTTAAATCCAATTACCCATACTAGTGACCTTATCATAATCTAAGCCTTTTTATGTGCAGACTGCTTCTCTTCATGCCATGAGACCAATTTAGGTACACGAATCCCCCAAAATTGATATTTGGTTAAGATGGCCGTGATGGATCTAACTCTAGGGTTAAACAATTAAGGCATCAACTTGTCAGGGTTAAAGCAAACTACTAATCTGTTTTAAATGCAGGAAAAAATTATTACACATGTAATCCAGGCGATTCATCCTTCCCCGTAACCTTAGCACTATTAGCGCAGAGTTGTTGTTAGATTTCTTCTCCTAGAAATGGATCTTCTCTTGAAGCAGAGCGTCAGTAAAGAATTGCATAACTAGATGAACTAGAAGTAGAGATCAAACAATCAGGACAAAACATCAGTTTGAAACAGAAGAGGACCACTTGAGGAGAAGCTTTGAACATGGTGAAGTAGGAGACTTGATTGATGTTTTGAACTAGACTAGATTATACCTACACCAAAACTAGACTATGGCCCTGAACTCTGCTTCTGGGTGCTTCATTGAGGTTTTGGCAGGAGCGCCCCTTCCAATATGAATTGCTTCTGTGTTACAAACTATGAGAACAGTTGCAAAAGCTGTATGCAAATCTGGTTTCATTATCTCCAAACTTTATCTGTAAATAAAAAATGGTATTAGAACTTTGCAGAGTCATTTCGAAACTGTTGAGTTAACGTTGGTCTGTGTTTCTTCAGAATAGGCAGCAATTCTCGTAACATCTCTGCGTAACAAAGACAATCTTTGAGTTGTCGATAGTCAACCAAACATCGCGTACTGTTAGGGCTGACAACTTATACAACATTGCAGAAGAATTGTCTGGTCCACAGTTTTATAGCCTGTTCGCGTTTTGTTCTACGCATGTAATGGCGAACCTCCTTTGTTAACTATATGGATACACTTGATAATTTATTATGTTATCTATCACAATTGGAGAAGCATGCAACTTCCCATTTATTTGTATAATCAGTTAGTCTACTCATCAGTGATTTGTCGCTTACATGCAGAGATAGATGATTACTGGTTATATTAAAGTTTGTCTTGCAAATAAAATTCTGACCATATTGCATCTTGTGATTTTAAGCATCACTCGAAGAACAAGAAGTGCTACGTCTGCAATAAACCAACTCTAGGCAGATTCAGCGCGGTGTAGGAGAACCGCAAGAAGATGGCTCATGACAAGCAGCAGGACCTTTGATGCTGACTGTTGCATGATGTAGCTTGTATATATCATGATGCATTGCTTCTGTTCTGTCACTGTATCTTCTAATAATGAGAGGCAACATATATCTAGGAATCAGTTCTGTTTCTGTAGCTCTGCTCCTACTTACCAGTACCCACTATCTCAGATCCTTGTTGCACTACAGAAGTTTGTGACGGTGGTTCCTGGATGGAGTACTGAAGGTGTCATGCTCATTTGCCGTAACTGAAAAAAGGCGTTGGGTGCAGCTCATGTGGTTGGCTCATCCGCGCCAGCGAGATGGCAAAGCACACGTGTAGCGGCAAAGCACTACATATAAGGACGCGATTGGTTGTCCGTAAAAAGGTTGAACCAGGCAGAAGCAGAAGCTAAAAGCCTATTAATTGGATGCCATAAGTTACTGTGTGATTCTTAGCTCGCACGCGACCGAATCTAGCGTATTTTCAGAGCCACTCTTGTCTCTAGCCCCCGTGTTTGCTTCCTCTCACCCCTCATAAGCACTTCCATATTATCACAATAATGGTTCGTGTGTCCTATATAAAAAAGATGCACCTCAACGAGGTGAATCCATTCTGACTATCAGTTTTGAGTTTCGTTTGGTGTAACCTTCAATTTCATTTGAAAACAATTTAATCAAATTTTGTCAAATTCATCGCACACGAATTTTGTCAAATTCTGATTATCATTCATAATTGTAGTAGCGGCAGTGAAGATTGTGAAGTAACTTGAGACAACTCGTACGACAAGCCTGCTCAAGTCATTGCTCTTGATATTGTAGACTATCCTACTTTGATAAGTTGGGTTAACAATAGGTTTCGCATGATGACTTCACATGAGACGCCATGCGAAGCACCTGCCGAGTCAGATAAAATCTTACCTAGAGATGGAGAGGGCATCCCATACCGCCACCGACCTCGAAATCCATGATCCATAAGGGGACTTCCCGTACCACCTCCAACCTCACATCGTGGAGAAAAAGGCCATCACCATCTATAGATATGGTCGGTGTTTCGTCTGCCGACTCTAGGGCCATTAGATTTTTGTCTGAGATTCATGCCCCTATGAGTTGTAAGTGGATTACCCGCAAAAAAAAAAAAAAAGAGTTGTAAGTGGATTGCAACCAATTTGTTTAGTTGTTAGTAGGTTATAATTGATTAGGATGTTCTTGGATATTAGATTCAAGTCATGATTCATGCTACCTACAAATTACTATTTTTTGGAGCTATCAATAAATTCTCGCCCTTTTTACTATCTTTGTTTCGAAATGTAGTATGTTTTAACTGAGTAAGATGTTCTTGGCTATTAGATTTTCAAGAACACACAAGCCCGTGTGTCATCTATATTAAGATACAAAATAGGTTGTTACAATCGCATACAGAGTAGGCCAAGCAAGTAGCCCTTGGCTATTAGATTCATGTCATGATTTATGCTAGCTGGAAATTACAAATTTGTTGGAGCTAACAAAATATTAAATTCTTGCCTTTTTTACTATCTTCGTTTCAAAATGTAGTAGGAGTATATTTTTAAAAATTAATCTAAGAATCATTTAGGCGAGATATGCTCTTTCAAGTGTCCCACAAAGAAACAGCCTCGGCACACCGAGGCAAGGGTGTGACCAGATCTAGGCCCGCCTGGCCCAGATCTGGCCCGACCATGCAAGATGCTCAGAGAGCACCGACACGGCCAGGGCAGACGCGAGCACCACCAGGGGTGGCCGCCTCGTCACCACTATTTCGGACTACCTCAGGCCCAGATCACGGACCGATTCAGCCGCCGCCCAAGAGGAGCGCCTATCGCCGCCGTTGCACCGTCCAAAGGACACCACAACTGCCAGGAACCGCCGTCACTCCGCCGGACAAAGACCCCGCCACCGAGACTCCGCCAGGCGCAACCGCCCCGCAAGGCTACCCTAGCGCGTGGGGGAAAGGAGATCCCGCCGCTGCCTGCACCACGCAGGCTTGGCAGCTCAAGGGAGAGAGGAGTGGGTGAGAGGGCTGGACTAGGGTTTCGCCCCTACGTCACCCGCGGGAGGCGAGCATAGGAGCCTCGTGGCGTTTAATTCTTGCCTTTTTTTACTACCTTCATTTCAAAATGTAGTATGTTTTTAAAAATTAATCTAACTTTCTAAAAGAAACTACATTTTGGAAACAGAGCCAATGGTTAGTGCTTGTAGCACTTTGCATGAAATTTTATTAATTCCAAGAAGCTATAGCTAGAGTACTTTTTTAGGAAAAGGAGCATGGGAATTCCTAGAAACCAGGGCCATTTCCAGCGGGGAGGAGGCAGGCCGCGGCCCCATACCGCAGGGGAATCTGCCACCGTCCATCCACTCCACCCCCTTCCTCCGCCCCCGCCGCTTCCTCCTCCCCTTCCACCCCGCTGGCCCCAGATCCCAAGCCATTAAACCGAGCGCCGGTGGATCTCTCGTCGGGGAGCGGGAGCGGCATCGCCATCGGCATCGGGGCGGAGAGACAGAGCCAGCCAGCCAGCCATGAGATGGTATGCATCGGTAGCCTGAGGGCTCTGGTGCTGCGTGCGGCAGCGGGCGCGGGCGCGGGACGGCGCCGGGGTGCCAGGGTCCTCTGCGGCCGGGCGGTGGATGCGTGTGTGACGCCGCGCGCGCGCGGGTTCCGGGCTGTGGCTGGCGCCAGGGCGGCCAAGATGATGCTCGACTCCTCCGACGCCGACTCCGCCGCCGCACCGGCAGGGCAGTTGCAGCTGCAGCGCCGCGCGGCGGCGGCCGTGGCCCAGCCGCAGGACGGCGCGTACGCCAGTGGCGGGTGGCAGAGGTAAATGCGCGTCCCCTGCTGGTCTCGTCTCGTGGTTGTAGCTGTTTGCCGTGTCTGCCTGAGCTTGAATTGGAATCGTGTAGGTTTGTTGCGTTTGCATGCGGCGCCCGTGCTGTGCATTTCCCTTGCCTTGCGTTATGTGTGGTAGAATGTAAGCATGCAATAGAGATGCCCCGTTAATCGCAAATGTACCATGTCCTTTGATTGCCGTGATTTCACCATCACCATTATGCCCCGTGGTACTGATCAGAGTAGGTGATGTACATAACAAGATTCTCTATCATAGGGTAACAAGTTTTATCAGGTGGTACGTATTTTCGCAGTCCGATTATTAATGCTTAGATGGCTGGTATTTAGCTATATTTGTTTGCGATGTTTTGAGTTCAGGGTCAATAGAATCCATTAGCATCTTTCATTTGCATGTGGCCCATAGGTTGTGCATGGCTTGTCCTATGGTGGTATCCAATAACCACGCAGCACTGGAAGAGATGCTCCATTAAACTACAGCAATTTGGCTACATGCTTTAGTATCTCATTGTTAGGTCCACTATCGGGAAAGTAGGTGATTTAATGAGATAACCATCATAGGGGAACAATGTTCTAAAAGGTGATAAGACTACTCACAATGGGAGTATCATAGTTAGTATCATGCACTACATGCATATAAAAAGCTAATGTGGCACCATAATTAATAAGGAGAGAGGTGAGTGTGGTATCATATCATGATACCGTATCATGGCACATCAATCTAGAAAAGTTAGTGTCAAATACATCTTGTACACATATTTGCATTGAGATTCTACAAAACAATAAATATGATAAAACTATGATACTACTTTATAATACTATGCATTGTAGGAGTAGTATCATAAACTAGTATCATATGCATGATACTAGTGTATGATACTCTCCATTGTGACTAGTCTAAATGATCAGTGTCCTAGTACTTAACTCGTGTAGATGGTAAACAAGCTTTTATGTGGCATATTGCATTTTTTTCTGTATACATAAGAGAAATATACACAAGGTAATGAGTTACCATCCCTACTTAGTATTAACTAATGTTGGTCATTAACTCACCATGCTGCATGCAATGAACTGTATAACTAACCTTTACCATTACCGTACAACAAACTATCTACTCCCTCCATACCGGATTATAGGGCAATTACGTACTTCGAGACAAACTTTGACCTTTAATTTTAATCAAGAAAATATAAGATATATTATATAAAAATTATACCATTAGATTCATATTCAAAAGAACTTTTCAATGGTATAATTTTTATGTCAAATATGTTATATTTTCTTGACTAAAATTTATAGTTAAAGTTTGTCTTAAAATATACAATTGCCCAATAATCCGTTATGGAGGGAGTAGTACAAAAGTCACCAAGAGTTTAAGTGTGAGCAATTGTCTGTGGTGTTCTCACTTGGCCTGCTTAAGTCAGTTATTTCACTGTTAAGGCACTTAAATAACCGCTTAACTTTTTTTTTGTGAATTAAAAAAATAACCGCTTAACTGTTTTGTTGATTCAGTTAAGCGTTCAAACAACTTACTTCAGCCAGACCTTCATACCTTTTGGAGATGCTCTATATAACAAGTGTTTGTTATACAGTACTAACTTTCTAGAACTTTGGGTATCTACTAAGCTCATACTACTTAATGAAGTCTACAGTTGTTGGGATATGGCAATTTAATTGCTGGGCCACTTTTAGCGAGGCTGTAATTCTATCATTTCAACCCAACAAAGTGTGTGTGACCCAAATGTAGGCTGTTCACACAATATTTAGCATACACAAAAGGTATTCGGGCTCCTAGTATTGCATAATTGTCATCTGTAGTCTGAACCAACTAGTGCTGTGTGTTATAATTTCTGCTATCCCCATTGTTTCTCTGATCTTTTCTTTCTCCACTTACGTTGATACAGTCCTACATTCCACAGTACATGATTGAATTGTAAGGTGTTATAACTCATTTTCTGTTACAGTACAACAGCTGCAAAAAAAATATTATATGGGGGTTTACTTTGTGACCTCTATATAATGCTCCAATGGACAACAATAGTCTATTATTTCGATTTTTCAGTTCTATATCTTTGTAGGCTGTACAATAATTGTTTCTCATCTACTTGTAATATGCTCTCTTTTGCTGCCTGGGTTGACATAGTGTCCAAAAATTGTGACAGAGAAGATGGTAAACTGAAATGCGGGTATTCGAGTTTTAGAGGGAAAAGAGCCACAATGGAAGATTTCTATGATGTAAAACTAACTGAAATTGATGGACAGGCTGTTAGCCTGTTTGGGGTATTCGATGGTATGGTTAACAATCTTGCCTTTTCTACTCCACCATTACTTTCCTACCATGTTTTTACTTTGCAAATCTTCAGGTCATGGCGGGTCACGTGCTGCCGAGTATTTGAAGGAACACTTGTTCGAGAATCTTATGAAGCACCCCAAGTTCTTGACCGATACGAAGCTTGCTATAAGTAATTTTCTCTTGGGATTTACCCATGTGTTTCTCTGTGCACATTCTTTTCAGTGCTTTGAAGCATAGTTTCTTAACTTCAAAAACTTCTGATACAAACAGGTGAAACATATCAGAAAACAGATGCAGATTTCTTAGAATCAGAATCCAATGCCTTCAGGGATGATGGTTCCACTGCTTCTACTGCGGTTTTAGTGGGTGGCCATTTATATGTAGCAAATGTTGGTGATTCCCGTGCCGTTATTTCAAAAGCTGGAAAAGGTATATTCTATTAGACCATGTCGTAGTGACTTGTATGATTGAATCACCAAAAGGTGTTGTGGTCCTTGTAAACTCTTATAGTTTGTATCTGGAGAGTGTTTCTTAGTTTGCCACTCCAGCGATGATGCATATGAAAAGAACTGTGGTACATGTGTTTTTTCTAATACACAAACATTTTACCCTGTTACAGTTATATAATGCCATAGACATCTGGCCATCTCTTTTATGTGATGCTTATTCTTGTGCCACCATTTAAGGCAAATGGCAAGGCTTGCTCTTTTTTAATTACATTGTTGACCTTCTGTTGTGCTGGAATCTACATAATGACATGGCATTACTTTAGTTTATTGGTGTGGTTCAGTTACTTGCTTAGTATCTTGGTTTAACTCCATTGTAGATCTACTGACCTCATATGTTTGTTTTTGTAGCTATGGCACTCTCAGTAGATCATAAACCTAACAGGACAGATGAACGAAAGAGAATTGAAAATGCTGGAGGTGTTGTCATCTGGGCTGGTGAGTCTTTGCTTTTCGTTCTTGTATGCATTGGCATTGTCAGTCGACATAGGCACAGTTTGTGGTTGCTAAACTGTGCTGCACTGAGTTTATAATCTGCTGTAAAAAAAAAAGCTATGACAGCAGAAAAAAGTTGGCTAGGCAAATGGGAAAATAGGTAAAAGCTTGTTGGAAAAGCTGGATATGCCTCAATACCAGCCCAGCACAGCCATAATCTTAAGTAGATAAGTCAAGTAACAAAAGTCTTGCTTATTCATTTTGAGCCTTCTGATATCCTCCTTACTTCGGTTTTTAGTGTTCGCGTGCACCTTATATTTACTTCAAGACAGGTCATCTCTGTATAACCGGTAGCTTGTTTTTTGATAGATCAGGCTTTACAAGTTGAATTTTATTACTCGAATTTGTTCCATCTTAATGTGATATTTGCCCAGGTACTTGGAGGGTAGGTGGTGTACTGGCAATGTCCCGTGCATTCGGTAATCGTCTACTGAAGCCATTTGTGGTGGCAGAACCTGAAATTCAGGTAGCTTCTTGTAATTGAGTTATGCCAAGATTTCAATCTTCTATTTCTTTCATAGCTGAAACCAATACTCTTTGCATGCTTCAACCTATCGTAGATCGAAAATGCAGCAAGGTTTCTGGCAACTGCTATTCAATATGTGGTTTTAGATGAGTTGCTCTGTTGCATAATTCTGATGACCTGTTGACCTTGATGAAATCTTCTCTCGCAATATCGCAGGAACAAGTGTTTGATGGAGAATTGGAAAGTCTAGTTCTTGCCAGTGATGGACTTTGGGATGCTGTAGAAAATGAGGTAACTCACTGACTCTATTACCAAGTGTAGTGATGCTCAGCCTGAAAGCATCAGAATAAGCAAACTACTGTTGCATGTGGCTTTGTACAAAGCATTTTCCGTATCTGCTATGTGCTCACATCCTCAGTGATGGCGAAATGCTCGGACGCAAAACGCGGCAAGTGCAACAATGCATAATTCGTAGCTCTTTCATTGATATGTTGGCAATGCTCTCTTTTTTCTCAAACAGGAAGCAGTCTCCCTCGCTAAAACAGAAGATGTTCCAGAGTCCGCGGCCAGGAAACTCACGGAGATTGCCTACTCTCGAGGCAGCGCCGACAATATAACGTGCATCGTGGTGCAATTCCACCATGATAAAACTGTTGGATGAGATGGCCGACAGCTGATTGAAGGATTCTCTGCTTCAGGCCTCTATTATTATCCTGAAAGCCGAGTGGGTTTCTCCCAGATCTACTGCTTCTGTAGCAACTGCCCTTCTATTGATTTTTTTCCTTGTGTGGGAGGTCACTTTTTCTTTTTCTTTTTTGAGTTGTGCAACAAAAAAAAAGGAACTTGAATGCATACTAATAATTTACCAGTTACTGGCTACACATCTTTCTACCTTTTTTCATGTGTGTTGTTGGGGAAACTGTCCATCTTGTTTTCCTTTGAGGGCTCAAGCTTAGCCATGCACCTTTGTCTGTGAAAGTATGTTAAGGACTTCTGTTGAACATTTTTGTCTAACTAGCATAGTTTTGGCGCATTGAGATATTGACAACAATCATATTTGTGTGATATGTTCGGCTATGTAGGAGAAATTGTATCTAATGCTGCCAAACATATTTTTGAACTTCTATTCTACCCAAAGTATCAAAGTTATTCGAAGTCATTGCCATTGCTGGGATTCACAGGATTTGGCTTGAGCGCAACGTGAGAACTTTTGAGAGACAAAGCACGACTCTGTGACAGCTTGTGAACTTAGCAGATGCAGAGCTGGGGAAGTGGACAGCAGCGCTGGGTGAAAGAGTTGCAGGTTCAAGAGGTGTAGTTTTGGGTGGTAAAGTGGATGTCGACGGCAATGTCGTGTGATTCAGGATGATGCAGATTGTTGTGCCGGTATGCAAATATATGGTTCAGCTGTTCTGCTCTACTGGCTATAGATTTCATCATAGCTCACTAAGTCACAAGGCTCTAATCTTTTTGTGCCGTCATTAAAGTTCTGCTACATCGTGGAATGACGTTGCGGAAGTACTTCGAAGAATCGTTGTCTGGAGAATGTTAACTAAATCATTTGTCTCCACAGATGAGTTGTTTTATCTATGTCTCCATCAGCATATCTAATACCCTAGCATGTCTACGTCAAACTCACAGATGAAGTCCTGAAATCTGTCCAGTGCGTACCCTTCTGCATCTCTGGTGTGCTTTTCTTATCCGGACAGTTTACATCACCAACCCTTCTCTTTTGAGAAATTTACAGCGCATTCATTTTGGGCTTACAACACACTAGACCCTTATGCGCGCCTTGCCGCGCCGCTCCTTAATTTAAATTTATTTTCATTCAACGATATGTTGTCAATTTCAAAAATTATCTAGTGAAAAATAATAGACTGGCAATGTCTTTGCCCATCAAACAAAAAGGATGATGCTGAACATCCCCTTGAAATAAATCAGAAGCTACATATTTGTAGTCCATGAGCAATCTGGAAGCAGAGGCGTAAACACTGATTTTTAACCCACAACAATCATAGGTATACCATAATACCAATATTGAGTAATTTGGCTATTATTATTTCATATTCACCAATGGTATATCTAAATAGAAAGATTTTTTTTATCGAAATTGACTTGTATTGAATTTTTTCTCGTCCTCTAAAATGCACTAATCCATACTATCATGTTAATGTGAAACTTGGAAGCAGAAGCGTAAACGCTGATTTAACCCAAAGGAATCATATGGATACCAATAATGGTTAATTGGTTATTACTATTTCATATTCACCAACAGAATATCCAAATAGAAAGGTTTTAGATTATCTCTAATTTAAAATTAACTCCTCTAAATTGCGATAATTCATACTATCATATTTATGTTTATTGGTCACTATATATCTTCAGATACCCATCAACCAAAATAATCAGCTTTGACAATGGAGATAAATTCCCAACATTAATGAAAATGGGTATGCGGGCTCTATTCGTACTGGTAAAGGAGGATTGTATGCCCGAATGCCGGACGAGAAGAAAGTCGAGTACCTGAATAATCTGTTTATATCCTGATAGCAAAAGAAAACTGTAACAACTCTGACTATTAATATCAATGAACCACCACTATCTTCCTAGTTTAGCAGAGTTGCTGCTCTTCTCATTCATCTCAGGTCCAATATTCAGTTCTTTTGATGGAACCATAATAAATGGCTGATGGTTATGTTGATTCTTCAGTAATTGAAATGTTATCTAAAATGAAGCCAATCTAAAATCTGCCGAAGGAATAAAACAACGAACAAATTCTAGATAAACAACAAAATTATGCTTCGATTTATTTTTTCATTGTCGATGCAATCACAAATATGATGAAAAATAAAATGTAAATACTAAAATATAAATAATTATTTTTATAAGTGCAACCCTCTTGTTAACAGTTGACAGGTTCAGCAAGAACAGTAGTGCCAACAAAAAACTGGGAGTATAGAATTAGTATTATCATTGAACTGGAAACAAATACATTTACTATTCTTTAACAACATTTGTTAGTTAATATTAAGTTACTTAAGATAGAGAAACTATCCTTTCATTCTGCTTGACATTAAGGTTTCTGATGATCCGCACAACACATTCATTGGTTGGAAAAATATTATCTACAAACACGACATATTTAAATACTAATGTTCCGTAGATTTATAAGTGCACTACAAAATAATTGTAAACCTGAGAAATGTCAATGTTTTAAAATATCAACAAAAAATTTAATTAGGTTTTATCAAAGTCTAACAGACAAATGAAAAGAACAGACGCAAATTGCCGAACAGACCGCCCACATCAACTTTAATTTGTTTCACAACAGAAACCTAGCTGTATATTTCTATTTTTTAAGGAATAATAACCAGCTGTCGAAGGAACAGACCACACCACACACGTCCAACGGTCCAAGTTCACCAGCTGAATGTTTCCATCTCTGCAGGTGGGCCCTAAGTGTGAAAACGAGTGAATCAACCACAGCTGTCCATTTGCTTCACTACTACTTATTGAAATAGATATCATCGGACCTAGAAAGCACAATTGCCATTATGGGCTTTTGTGAGCCGAATAAGAGGAGCCTTGCTGATGGAGCCTAGATCTATGTGTCACGTTGACAGGGGATCATCCCCCATCGGATCGTATACCACTGCATGTTGTTGACAACGTCGAGGCAGCCCGCTGGACCCGCCACCCTCGAGCTGCTTTCTGTGTTCACCCTAGATCTCCTATCCCCTCCATTGTCACCTATCCGAGAGGAAGGGGAGAGGAAATCGAACATGGGATACAACATCGTATTTCAAACCATTTGAGAGATCGACCCTTAGAGTATTCCAAACCGCGCCGCTAGAACGCTATTGGAGGCGTTGGACACGAAAATAGCACCCCCCCACCCACAAAGGCCCCTTTGTGCCGACGCAATTCAACTCACTGCTCGAGGCTACCACATTGTCCACATTCCATAGGGGCTAGCCTAGCAGCGCCGTACACAACCGGCAACTACAAAACCAACATGTGGGATCCACTTGTCAGCGACCCAACCTAGACGTCCACATCCACCTCACCTCTCCCTTGCCCGTGAGCTCTCCCACCCCACCGAATTGTAGCCGCCGCCTCATTCCGATGACGATAGGTGGACGCGTTGAAGGAAAAAAAAGCCTCAAAGTGGGATATCAGGGTATCTCCTAACCTCGCAAGTCCCTCCCCCTCATCTTCAAACTCACCGACACAGATCGCCTCGCCGGGCTCATATCTCGCGGCGCATGTGACCACTTTGGCCCCGCCTTGCACGCAATGTGTGTCTATTCGCCCTTGTTGTGCAAAAAATTAGATGGGAAAGTGTTTAGTTGTTCGATCGGCATTGTATGCTTCATAGACCATGGATAGCGATGATGAGATGATGATTTAAAATTTGATGGATGACAATGCTAAGGCCGCTGCCTAGATCATCACTTGTTTTCTCAAATTACAGGCAGAGCTAAATGCTAAACCCAAACATTGATGTTTCAAGTTTGGTAAAAGAAATTCCAAGCCAAGGCAGAGGATGGAGAGCCACTGCATAATATACGCCGACTATTTTGCTGAGGCGTCAACATTTACTGCAAAAAAAATTTAGCGACACTTTAGGGTGAACAAAGTATTGTTTATGAAATTGAGTTTGGTGCGAGGGAGTACGATAACTTCTAGTTGAAAAAAATGCTGAAATGTTGCAGCGGAGTATGGAATTCGCAACTCTTTGAAAATGCTATGAGGCTGATTGCATATGGAGCTCCACAATAGACTACTACCTCTTTATGGCTAAGTCCACAACTATTGAAGCCATGTACAAATTCTACATAATGGTGGTAAGAGTGTTTAGACCAAAACAACCAAATAAAACAGACACAACTCACATTCAGAACTCAGCGATATATGTATTGGAATAGAAGAAATGTCCATTTGGGTTCTGGGGATTTCCTATTTTTGTTCAGATTTGCTAAGTAACAATCGCCTGAGAAATTCTTATTTCTCAGTCACCCTAAAAAATATGCATTAGTTGTACTTTTCTCGTAAAAAAGTGCAATTGCACTTTTCTGTAGTAAAGTACAACTTATTGCAGTTGTACATTTTTTTGAACTACAACTACACTTTTCTGAGGTGACTAAGAAATAATTTCTCAGTTAACTAAGACATAGTCAAACCCATTTTTGTTATCTGATGCAACTAAAGAAAGAGCGGAAAATATTTTTATTTTTTACTTGCACAAAATAAAAAAGAGTGGCAAATATAACAAATTTTTACTCTAAACGTGTAGTTTTTTAACAGATCCTAATAATGTGCGGAGTGCCAAAATTTTCACCTAGGATCGCTGGGGGCCGAGTTCAGATACGTCGATATCGATCTGTAAAAAAAGGCAATTACCGATCTCCACAGATTCCTCGTAATTTCCCTTTTGGGTTTCCAATTCCTCTTTGCGGCGGACAGCGCAGACATCCCAGCAACAATAATAGTCCACCCGCCTCCACGGCGCCGGCGAAGCCCTAAACCGCCCCTCTTGCCTTGCCGGCGCGATGGCCGACAGCACCACGGCGGCGGCGGAGGCGAAGACGTCGGTGTGGTGGGACATCAACTGGTGCGCCGTCCCCCCAGGTTCCGGCGATCCCCACCGCATCGCCCACAACGTCATCGCCGCGCTCGCCGCGGCAGGCTGCAATGGCCCCGTATCCTTCTTCGCCTACGGAGACGCCTCCCGCATCGCCCCCGGCGTCCTGGAAGCCCTCTCCTCCACCGGCATCTCCCTCAGCCACGTCGCCGCCGGTATAGGACCCCCCTACCCCCCGCCTTCTAACAGAAGCTATTGTATGACGCTTTTGTACTGAAATATTATCCCCATTATTTGCCATCAGGAGTTAAAGATGGAGTTGACAAGAAGATGCTGGTCGACATGGTGTTCTGGGCGTATGACAACCCTCCGCCAGGCAACTACCTGCTTATCTCAGGCGACCAGGACTTCTCTGATCTCCTCCACAAGCTTAAGATGAAGAAATACGAAATCCTACTGGCGCATCCTCCGAATGTATCGTCTCGGGGACTCTTTAGCGCAGCAAAGATCGTTTGGCTCTGGGAAAGTCTTGCTGCTGGAGAGCCATTGTTGGCGAAATCTCCGCATTTGCCAGACTGCTATCGGAACTCTAATAATCAGGATGCATCAGAGGACGTTCATGCCCTGTATAATAGGAGTGATAGTAATGTGAAGGCAGGACCGAAGTTGATCCAGATATATGTGAAGAAGTCAAACATCACATCTGCTGCTGCAAGCAATCAAGGTCAGTTAGAGCAAGTTGATGGAGTTTCTGAAGATTCTACAGGAAGCACAGCGAGTGAGCTGGACAGGTCTTCTGTTTCATCATCATCATCGTCAAGTTCTGAATCAATCGAAGGAGCAAAGGTGGACCAATCAAGTCTGCTTGGAACTCCTACCTTGTCCCAGTCATCATTGCAGAAGACTGAGGCGCCGGCTAGTTTGTGTCGAACGGAAACATTGCAAGGGTCCATCCTTGGTAAGGGACCTAGCATTTCAACTCAATGTGCGTCAAGAAATGGAACTCTTGATGGCGTAAGTAATGGGCAGTATCATCAAATGCGTAGGCAGTCAAAATCTTGTAAAGCTTATGCGGGTGATAACAATTTAAAAGGGGGTAAGGATTGCAAGGTGAAGCCACTGCAGAAGTATGTAAAGAAGACAAACATATCATCTATCTGTGGCAATCAAGTTGATTCTGTTGATGACTGTTCTGTTCGGAGCACTACGAGTAAGCTACATCTATCTACTGTATTATCATCATCGAGTTCTAAATCAATGGAGGGAGCAAAGATGGATCATGCAAGTCCACCGGCAACATCTTTGTTCCAGTCATCTGCTCAAAAATCTGTGGCGTCCACTCGTCTTCATCAAGTTATAGCACCACAGAAATCCATCCTTGGTAAGAAGCCTAGTACATCAACCGGGCATACGTCAAGAGATCGAAATCATGGTCCTGGCCATTATCACCCAACATATCAGCAGCAATCCCAATCTTCTCACGTGCAGAACAAGCTTCATTCTAACTGCAACATTGGTGATGATAAGGGGAAGCAAGTCAGTCTATATAAGGTGAAACAGCATCAAGAATACGTAAGCAAGACAGATATATCATCTAGTTCTGCAAGTGCAAGCAGTGAAATACATCTCGAATTTCCTAGTAATCCTAAAGGAAGCACTTTGGGCCTTTCAAGTGAATCTATGCCATCTTTGTTCTGTTCTGCAGCACTGGACGAGACAAAGGTGAATCCTCTGTTTTCGCTGTCATCAGCTGAAAAACCTGTCACACCTACTCAATCTCGTCAACAGGGAGCAGAATTCATCTTTAGTAAGAAGCCTAGCACATCAGTTGAGTGCATGCCAAAAAGTGGAACTTTCTGTTTTGGTGCTAGTGGTGGCCATTATTGTCCAACAGATCAGCAAACTCAGTCTTCTGTGTCGCTGAAACAAGACAATTCTGGTCCTCCTCATCCTCATAGTGTATTTGGTCAGTCTTACTCAACAAATTCAGATATTGGCAGTTCAGTCCTGCCATCAGCAGGGCATAATGGTGCTCCTTCTTCTCAACTACAAACATGGCCAAGTGGCTCAGCCTTCCAAGGCCTTGATGACATTTGCTCTGATATGAGTAGACTTTCTATTTCTGAATGCCTGACCAGGCTGCCGTCCCAAGGCACACCTGCTAATTTTTCTTCTTTTAGTATGCCAAATGTCTCTGGACATCCTAGAGGTCTTCATGAGGTCAAATCCTCTTTTCATGCTGGTCCGAACGTCAGCCTCCATCCAAATCACTCTAGTGCTCCTCAGAGTGTGCAACCTCCTCCAAGTGATAGCAGAGCTCACCAACCTAACCTATCCTGCAGCATTCGAAGTCCTGGAAATCTTGGAGAGACTCCAGGATCTCCACCAGATTCTCCTGAGCATGACGGTACTATAAGAAGTCTACTGCATGCTCTAGACATACTGAAGACTGAAAAATTATCCCCAATAGAATCAAATATTGCAGACTGTATACACTACGGCGAGATGAATTTACCTGGTTTTGATACTAAGAAAGCTCTTGAACTCGCCATTCGAAAGCAAACTGTCATTATGAAGAAGTTAGTAAATGACATGCCCTTATTTGTTGCAAAAGATGAAAGCCTCTGGAAATGTGTGGATGTTACAAACAGTAACGCTAAGCGGCCCAAAGCGCTAGAAACGCTTCGTAATTTCATATCATCAGCTGGGGGCTATTCAGCAATAAAGAATTCTCAGTCAAGGTGAGGCATTGTTCATGCTTGTTTGTGCTCATAATTTCATCTTCTATTTCAGATGTTGTAACATTATCTGGGTTTCCGTTGCTGTTAGGTATCAAGCTGCAACCATTTTAAAGAAATTGTGCTTTCAGCAGCATGCCCTTGGTGACATTCTTCAGATTTTGCATATTGTAATCGTTAGAAAGAAGTGGCTTGTGCCTCATTCTTCGGGCTGGCAGCCGTTGTCCTTCAACACAGTAGTGGTGGACACAACTGGTGATGCTACTGGAGAAGTCTCGTCTTGATTCTTTCTCTCTGCTCAGGTGGGATGGATATTTTGGTGCGCTGGTTAGTGGCGACTATGAAATATCTCCAACATCTGAAGTTTCTTTTGGATAGCGTATGTTGGCTATTTGACATTCTACTGTAAGCAACTCAGGTGGTACACGTAGTAGTTTAGGTACCGCGTTATTGGTAGTTTTTAATCATGGGAGTTTAGTGATTAGTCCCAAACAGGACTCTGAATATCCCGTTAGTTTTGTTTCAAGCACAGAGGAGTTACACATTTCAAAGACACCACTAGGCAATCCTTCCAGCAAATTCGATTTTATTCCGTGATCAGCAAGATAGAGAACTGCAAGAAGGCTGTCTTTATTCGTAGCAGTCTAACAGTACCTGCGGCTGAAGGCAGCTTGAAAATTATGGCTTTATGAGTATGGTTAGTTGGCTGACGAACTCCATTGAAGTGGCAATGCTCAATCTGGTGAAATCCCAGTGGTTTATATCGCAGCTAGCAAATGTCATATCGCAGCTAGCAAATGAAATTTAGTACTCCCTCCGACCCATAATACTCTTCGCAAATATAGATGTATCTAGACACATTTTAGTGGTAGATACATCCATATTAGCGAAGAGTAATATGGATCGGAGAGAGTAGCTGCTTGAAGAAGCCAGGGATCTTCGTTGTCATTCAAGTTTTACAATTCGGTTCCAAGGTACCTTTGCTAAACCTGATGCTTAGTGAGGCGCTTGTTGCTGGAAAAAGTTTGTGATTGTTGTGAACTTGGAATCTCTAGTTTTCTTTTCTTTTCCACAATGTAATGTAGTGAGCAGTCAACTTTCGGGTGTATGCAGTTTTATGATACGGCAATCCAATAAATCTATTGCCTCTTAAGGTTCTGTTTGATGCATTTTGATCACTGTTGCACCGATTGCAGCTCTGTTCTGTATTCTCTGTGCAAACCAAATAATGAAGCATCTCTAATTTCATCACAATGGTTAGCGATTCGCACTAGCAGTTTGGCACACAGGCGTTGGCTTATGACACCTACCTGCGAGGCTTGCATCTGCTGGACCTGCTATTTACTTTGATTTGAAGACCCCATGTTTATTTATTCATAAATAACACTATATATTATGTTTAAAAAAAAGTAACAGAAAAACATCTGATCGACAATCAGAATCACACAAATTATCCTAGCCCGAGCCTGACAGAAACACGAGAATTTTCTGATTCTTCCTTTTCTCCCTAGACAAATCCTATGAACGAAAACTCCTATGGTTCAAACAGGCTCTAAACATGTTTTATGGACGATATCTGGCACTAATAATGACAATGGAACCAAGAATTGTGAAGCTGAAACAAGAGTGACCTCCCCAGCAGCAGAAGGAGCAGCAGATTCAGCGTATCATGTCGCCGGTGTGGTGGACTTGAGCTCCTCCAGCGCCGACTTGACCTCATCCTGCAGCAGGTCGATCCGCCGCAGGTACACCTCCAGCTCGAGAATCCGTTGCTGCCTCCACTTCTCTCCCTCCATGGGTATCCCGAGAACCGCAGCCGGCGGCTCCGGCACCTTGACACCGAGACCCAGCGGAGACGGGCAGGCACCCATGCCAAGCATTGCGCGGACCATCTCCTTGAACAGAGGCGTCAGGACGCTGCTCTCTGCGTTCACCGCTGGCTGCGCGGCTGACGGCACGGCAGGCTCCGCGCCGTCCATGGCTGATGTTACCTGAGAAAAGAAGGCCGGGAGCGAGTCCTCCGTCTTGACGGGCATGGAAGAAGGGGTGTACTGCTGCGGCGGCGCCTGCGACGTATCGGCAGCAGCAGCGAAGTCGGCCGTGCGCCTGCGGCGGCCACGGCGCTGCTGCGCCTTGGAGGAAGAAGGGGACTTGGAGTCACCGTTGGCGCCGGCGGCATTGGTGGCGGTGACGGTGGCGTCCTCGTCCGAGTCCGCGGCGTTGGGGTCGCGGCCGTGCTTGTCGGAGGCGGGGCGCCAGATGTTGCGGGCGATCTCGAAGACGGCCTGCTCGTGCGGGGAGCGGAAGGTGAAGGAGGCGCCGGAGCCGCGGAGGCGGTCGACGCAGTTGCGGTACTTGCGCTTGAGGCGGCGGAGCTTCTCGGCGAGCTGGCTCTTGGAGAAGTCGAGCTGGAGGCGGCGGCGCATCTCCTCGTAGAAGGGATCCGTGTCGTACTGGTGGGACGCGAAGGCCGTGCCCCGCTGCGCCGTGAACTCGGCGAAGGCGCGCAGGATCACGATCTCGTCCTCCTCCGTCCACAGCCGCTGGAAGAGGGGCCGGCGCTCCCCGACCGCGGCCGCGGCGGGGGCGGGAGCGGGGACGGCGGCGGCGGAGGAGGAGAAGGGGGCGTTGGCGATTGGGTCGACCGGGAAGTCGATGTCTTCAGAGTCCCCGTTGCCATAGGCATCGGCATCCGGGAAGGAGGAGGAGGCGGCCGCGCCGGCGGCGGAGGGGTCGTCGACCATGGGGAGCATCGGATCCGATCGGAGATGGGGGATCGGCTCGAGTCGGTATTAGGGTTCGGGGTTTTCGGTGGATTGGGTTCGATGAGGGTTAGCGGACCGGGTTAGTCGTCGCACCCCTCCCTTCTCGTGAGTTTGTTGCGCTTGCGCCACGACTCAAGGCAGGGCCATCTCCCATCTTGTAGGGTTCGTTTTGTCATAATTTCCAAATATTGTGGCATATATTCAGGGAATATATTGTGGCATTACTATATCTTAATACCTTGGATTGCTTTCTTTTAAAAAAGATCTATAGAGGCTCTGCATGCTAATCATCTGAGGCTAAATACAGTTTTAGTCCCAAAACTTGCACAATTCGGACGTTTTAGTCCCACAACTAGCAAAACAATTTTTTTCGTCCCAGAACTTGCACGCCCGGGACAGGATTGGTCCAAACCAATATGGAACTGCCACATGGAGGCTGAGTGGGACGGCAGGGTTTGCAATTGAGTCCTTGTAACTTTGTTGCCATACCTGTTCGTCGTGGCGCACCTCGAGTTCTTCGGCGCCGTAGCAGGAGCGGTGTGACGACCTCAAATTTGATACAAATTCGAAGTGCCCGTTATGTATTCCACCGCAATCCCAGAACCATTGTTGCGATATACATAACGTAGTTGGTACTCAGTTCCATAGTCATTACAATACGATGGTTCAAATACAATGGTCATACAGACCAAGTCATATTACAACACAATATAGCAGCGGAAATAACGTCTTCGGCCCATGCCTTCTCCCTACAGGCAAATGGCGACTCACGGAGACGAGCTTAGTTCTGGTACTCTTCTTCATACCCTTCCTCCTGGTATTCCTCCCCATAGTCTGGCCAAGTTGATAGCCAGGGACACAGCCGTGAGTACATTGGATGCACTCGCAAACCATCTTATAAATGAAATGATGAAATAGATATGCAAGGTTGATATGGTGGACTAAGCACTAAGTTTATTTGCAAAAGCTAGTTTTATTTCCCAAGAATGTCCATTGGTAGAAAAGAAGTTTAGTTCTCTAAGTTCAATCTAAAGAGGATTTCAAGTATGTCAACAACATGTCAAGTCCAGTCATTCACCAAGTCACCATTGTCACTTTTAATCCTGACAAAAGTCAAGTACAGCTTGCCAACCGTCCATGACCGCGGACGCGGCTATTCGAATAGTTTCAAAACCTCTGCAGAGGGGTACACTTTACCCACAAGATTCAATACATCTGCCGGGAGAAATCCACGGATCGACATACACAAAGTATGCGAGGTTCAGATAATCAAACAAACTCTTTCACTTGCTCATCCTAGTATAGGGTCCTTCCCTAGAGCCCGGGATACGGAACCCCGCTCCGGCGCCTCTAGTTATGCCCATCCCGGAGGCCGGGTTAGTGGAATCCACCTGGTCCAGAACTAACCGTTTCGCGGTGTCCTTCCATGAAGATTTGATACAAGGCCTCCCATACTAAGATAAACAAGCTACGGACTAAGCCCCTTCCCATATAGGGGTAATGTGGTTGTACGGTAAAATTGGCTCCCATGGTACATCACTCGTTGTCATTGAGAAATATAGTTCATAGTTCTTAGTCAAGATTGATTTTCTTTCATAAAGCCATTCTGTAGAAGAAATCTCCATTTCAAGTTTCAAGTCACCAATTTCAACTAGAGTTCCCCTTATAGATGGCCTCAATATTATTAGCGACTAAGCAACTACATTGAGTGATGACCACTAAATAGAGTTGGATAAACTCAGCTTGATGCTCTTGATAATCAAGACATCAAATATACTTCTATCATTCTACTCTAGCAATTCAATCATGCAATTTACTTAAAACAAGTAGAATGCAATATTAAAACTAGGTAGTGGGAGTATGAATCAAAAGATGGCTTGCCTTGGTTGGCAAAGTGTCCGGGGTTTTCTTCTTCTTCTTGATAATAATAATCCCCTCCAATATCCTCCTCGGCAACACTAGCGTCTAATAACGAATAAACACAAAGAACACCATCACTTCACCAAGCTAACAACACACCAAGCACACATCTTTGTTTGCTAACCAAAGCATTCATGTTGCATTTTTATGGGTTGGATTGTAAGTCTTTCTTCTAAGTTTTTCTTCAAGTGTGCAAGCTAGATTCTTTACTAGGTGGCCAAGGTGGTTCACTTGTGCAGCATGGGGATTGATTTAGGGTTACTAGGACAAGTTTAAGTGGGATGGACCCACTAAGTGAATTGGCAAAGAGGGCAAATAATTCTAAGTGTGCACTAGGAATCTATCATTTTATGCTACAAAAATAGGATTGGGTTAGGGTCTAGATGATCACACTAATAGGGTTTGGGGTAGATTAGTGTTGACTAACAGTAAGAGGGGTCATTAGTAAGTTCACATTTTAATTTTCATGATTTTTGATGGCTTAAATAATTTTCTAGAAATCTTTCATTATTTAACAAGCTATGGTCACACTATTCATATCTGATTTTATTCTGAACTTATTTGGAATTCTAACCAGTTCTATTGGGTAGATTATTTTATAAGCTTTCCAATGCATATTTATTTGCTAGATTTGGATTTATAAAACTCTAGGAATTAAAGTTTGAAAATAGTATCTGAAACATATTTGAAATAAATAAAACGGGCGGGAAAATAATTAAAACGAAACGGACCGAATTCGGAATGAGCTGGGCCCAATTCAGAACAAACCCAAACGGGCCGGCCCATACCGTTTCGCGCGGGGAAAAAGAATTAAAAAAGGGGAGCTGACAGGTGGGGTCGCGATGTCAGCTCACTTAACGATTCCCGAATCGGTATGCTATCGTCGGATCAGAATCGGATGGCTCGCGATCATCTTCTTCCTCAGCACGGGCGGGAGCTCACCTGCGAGCAGTGACGATCGTTCGACGGCGATGGCGAGGCGTAGAGGAAGCAGAGCTCGTCGGCGACGTGCGGGATCGGCGGCGGTGCTCCTCCTCCTCCGATTCCCTGCAGCAGCTTGCTCCCAGGTGCTCGGACGCGGCGGCGCTCCGCTCGTCCAGTACCACTCCGGCGAGGCTGGCGACGGCGAACTAGGGCAAGCGGGGCTAAGCGACGATGTCTGGGAGGGAGCTGGGAGTGAGGTGCGTTGCTCCGTTTGATCGGAGGGGCTTTATATAGGCCGGAGCGACGAGGGCGAGGGCGTCCAGTGAACGACCGGCGCAGGACATGCTGGCGGCGTGCACGGGCGACACTGGCCTCGTCGGCCTTACTCGCGTGCTGGAAGGGGTTGGTCTCGGCCGCGGGGTGCTGTGGGTCGGCGCTGGCGAGGGCAGGGTGGTCGGCGACGTGCAGGTTGCTGGGAAGAAGAGAGGGGGTCCGAGGGTGCTGCCTCCTCTTCTCCTCCTTCTTCCAGGGCTTGGGTCGGGGCAGAGGGGGCTGGCATCGACCGAACATCCTCCCAGGGCATGGCTACAGGCGTGGAGCGAGCTAGAATAGTGCAGCACCAGTAACTTTGATTTCATTTGATTTTGCTTCTACCAGTGTTCGACGAAATGCCCGCAAGAACTCAAAATTCGAATTTTCAAAATTTTCCACTTTGGGTGCTCATCATATTGGATAAGGTACCCAGTCATATTTTTGTTACTGTGAAAGGTTGAGTTTTGCAGAAATTTATATTTCAAATTTGATATAGTTCCTGTTTCAGATTCAAACTTTGGCTCAAGTTTGTGTGATGTTCCAGTTTGAAATTTGGACAAATGCTTGTGGGTTGAGTTAGTCCATAACTTGGTTAAGCTCAACTAAAAGGTTAAACCTGCAGGTGAGCTGTAGATTCCTTAATCTAAGGTCTCAAAGTGGTGTAGTCAATAACAGTTTCTAGATCATATTAACTTTATCTCTTTCTTACCTATTTTTATTTCTGGTTCTTTTGGTTCCTAGTATCTTTCTTAATTGTTTCTGTTGGTTCACTTAGAATTATCTAACCAATGCTCAATCAAAAATAACACACATAAAATCATAGAATACAAATAAAAGAAAATGCATGCATGCATACAATAATAGATAAAAAGTTTTATTTGGGTCCAAAATTTGGCACTTTATTTATTTAGAAGTGGATTACAAATTCTGAGTTGTTACAATCTTCCCCCCTTAAAAAGAATCTCGTCCCCGAGATTCACTAATTAAGAACTGAAACGATTGGGAAACTCTTTCTGAAGGTAATCTTCTCGTTCCCAAGTGGCTTCCTCTTCGGTGTGATTACTCCACTGAACTTTCAGAAATTTGATGCTTCGGGTTCGAGTGGTTCTATATGCTTCCTCGAGGATATGGATAGGCATTTCACGATAGGTCAAATCCTTGTTGATGTCCACCGAACGGTGATCAATGTTCTTGAAAATTTCTGGCTTCTCCGGCACTTCAAGACATTTCCGAAGTAACGACACGTGGAAGACATCGTGTACTTCAGACAATTCAGGGGGCATTTCCAACTGATAAGACACTTCTCCTCTGTGGTCTAGTATCTTGAAGGGTCCAACATATCTTGGTGCAAGCTTTCCTTTTACTTGGAATCTTTGCATTCCCTTGAGGGGTGATACTCTGAGGTAAACGAAGTCTCCACTCTTGAAAGTTAATTCTCTTCGTCTCTTGTCGGCGTAACTCTTTTGTCTTGACTGGGCTGCCTTGAGATATTCACGAATCATGCGAACTTTCTCCTCGGCTTCTTGCAAAATATCTGGTCCAAAAATCTGACTGTCTCCGGTTTCTGACCAATTCAGAGGGGTACGACACTTTCTTCCATACAAAGCTTCAAATGGGGCCATTCGCAAACTGGCTTGATAACTGTTGTTGTAGGAAAATTCCGCGAAAGGTAGACAATCTTCCCACTTAGCTCCGTAAGCTAGGACACAGGCTCTCAACATATCTTCAAGTATTTGATTTACTCTTTCAGTCTGTCCGTCGGTCTGAGGGTGGTAAGCAGTGCTGAAGGCTAATTTGGTTCCCAAGGCTTGATGCAAACTCTTCCAAAATCTCGAGGTGAATTGGGTTCCTCGATCGGAAACGATGGTTTTGGGAACTCCATGTAAACTGACAATTCTGGATAAATACAGATCTGCTAGCTGTCCCGAGTTGTAAGTGGTCTTGACAGGAATAAAGTGGGCCACTTTGGTTAGTCTATCCACAATGACCCAGATAGAGTCATTTCCACGGCTAGACCTTGGAAATCCAGTGATGAAATCCATTCCAACAGAATCCCACTTCCATTCCGGAACTTGCAAGGGTTGCAGCAGTCCAGCAGGATGTTGATGTTCAGCCTTGACTTTTTGACAAATATCACACTTAGATATGAACGATGCGATCTCACGCTTCATTCCATGCCACCAAAATTGTTCCTTTAAGTCTTGATACATCTTAGTTCCACCGGGGTGGATGGAGTAAGGTGTCTCATGGGCTTCCTTCATAATCACTTCCTTCAATTCTGAATCAGCTGGCACACAAATACGGCCTTTATACCAAAGAACTCCTTGATCATCCTCTTCGAATCCTGGCACCTTGCCGGAACCAATTCTGCGCTTGATTCCTTCAATACTCTCATTTCCCTTCTGGGCTTCTTTGATTTGGCTCATCAAGGTGGGTTGAAACTCAAGGTTGGCTAAGAATCCTTGACTGACTAGTTCAAATCCAAATCTTTCAAACTCTTGGTGCAACATGGGTTGCTCCTCTTTGATCGCCATATTCAACGAGCACGGCTTCCTACTCAATGCATCGGCCACTACATTGGCCTTACCGGGGTGGTAGTGAATTTCCAGATCATAATCCTTGATCAACTCTATCCATCTTCTCTGCCTCATGTTCAACTCCTTCTGGGTGAAGATATACTTCAAACTCTTGTGATCAGTGTAGATCTCACAACGGTTGCCCATCAGATAATGCCTCCAAGTTTTCAAAGCTAGGACCACGGCTGCTAACTCTAGATCATGGGTTGGATAATTTTCTTCATGAGGTCGAAGCTGTCGAGAGAGGTAAGCTATGACCTTGCCTTCTTGCATCAATACGCAACTGAGTCCAAGTTTGGAAGCGTCGCAATAGACATCAAAGTTTTTGGTGATATCGGGCATGGTTAGGACGGGTGCGGTCACCAATCGCTTCTTGAGCTCTTGAAAACTCTCTTCACATTTAGGGGTCCATTCAAACTTCTTGTCCTTCTTCAACAATTGGGTCATTGGCCAGGCAATGCTTGAAAACCCTTCAACAAATTTGCGGTAATATCCCGCTAATCCGAGAAAACCTCTAACTTCCGTCTGAGTGGTAGGGGCTTCCCATTCCATGACGGATTTGATCTTCTTGGGGTCCACGGAGATTCCTCCAGCTGATAGCACATGGCCTAAGAATCCAACCTCCTTCAACCAGAACTCACATTTACTGAACTTGGCATACAGCTGATGCTCTCTTAAGGTCTCTAGAATTAATCTCAAATGGGTTGCATGCTCTTCTTCGGATTTGGAGTAGATAAGAATGTCATCAATGAAGACAACAACAAACTTATCCAAGAACTCCATAAAAACCTTATTCATGAGATTCATGAAATAAGCAGGGGCATTGGTCAATCCAAAGGACATTACGGTGTACTCATACAATCCGTATCGGGTAGTGAAGGCTGTCTTGGGGATATCCGTTGCACGGATCTTCAGTTGGTGGTATCCAGTTCTAAGATCTATCTTTGAGAACACTCTAGCTCCAGTCAGTTGGTCAAACAAATCTTCAATCTTTGGGAGAGGATACTTGTTCTTGATGGTCACATCGTTAAGCTTGCGATAATCAGTGCACAGTCGGCTAGAACCGTCACTTTTATCCACAAACAGAACAGGTGATCTCCAAGCAGAAGAACTTGGCTGAATCAATCCTTTACTCAAAAGGTCATCCAATTGCTTCTTCAACTCAACTAATTCCGCTGGGTTCATACGATAGGGTCGTTGGGCTATTGATCCAGTTCCGGGGATAAGCTCAATGATAAACTCAATATCCCGATCCGGTGGCATTCCGGGTAGCTCATCGGGAAAGACATCCGGATATTCACAAACGATGGAAACTTCCCCTATGGTTGGTCCTGAGATACTCTTATGACATCGAGTGGTTTGGGGTGGTTTTACGGACACATGCTTGACTATGATTCCATTGCTACTCTTCATGGTGATGGTCTTCTTGGCACAATCTATCACTCCTTGATGGAAAGACATCCAATTCATACCAAGGACTACTTCCAAACCTTTGGTTCCCAACACTATCAAATTGGCTAAGAAAGCTATTCCATGGATTTCTATGGGCACTGCCAAGCAGGTACAACTGGCTTTGGTTACTGACCCGGGAATTTGCACAGACATGACATCTTTCAAGGGTGTGGGTTGAAGTCCACTTTTATCAACGAATAATTGGGTAACAAATGAGTGTGAAGCTCCAGAATCAAACAGAACTCTTGCAAGAACTGAGTTAACAGGGAACATACCAAGCACCACGTCGGTTGCTTCCTGAGCTTCTTCAACATTCATGTGATTCAGACGGCCGTGAGAATGAGGCTGGTTCCTTGGTGGATAGTTCTTGCCATTTCCCACACGGCGCTGCTGCTGAGCAGGGGCAGTGGTCTTGGATGCATCATTCAGCTTCTTGGGGCACTCATTGGAGTAGTGCCCTTTGAGTCCGCACTCATAACAGGTAATTCCAGACTTGTCACCAGGCTTGGGTAACACAGGGGCACCATTTGGCCTTGGAGTATTGGTGTTGAAGTTGTTGCCACTAGGTCTTGGGGTGCACGGTTGAAGTTGTTGCCGGGTGGACGGCTGGAATAGTTGGGACGCGGAGCAGATACAGACGGCCTCATTGGTCTAGGGGCAAAACCCATAGGTGCATTTCCCCTTGGCTTCTGCGAGTTGCTCGAGTTGCCTTGATACATCATACGACGCTTGCGGTTCTCGGTAGCTTGCTTGAGTTTGCCTTCCATCTGAATGGCAGAGTCAACCAATGACTCCAGGTCGGCAAAGTGAATGCTGACCAGGACACATTGCATCTCATCATGAAGTCCATCCAGAAACCTTTCTTGCTTCTTCTCAGTGGTGTTGGTGTCATCTGGGGCGTACCTAGACAAGGTAAGGAACTTGTCACGGTAATCCACCACAGACATAGAACCTTGCTTCAGATTTCTGAACTCATCTCTCATCCTTTTAACCAATCCCATAGGGACATGGGCTTTGCTAAACTTGCTCTTGAACTCCTCCCAAGGCATCACATACCCTGGGGCTTGCATTGCACGGGTGCTATCCCACCACGCTCTCGCTGCTCCAGCAAGATAGTGGGTGGTGTACAAAACCTTCTCATTTTCACCAACTTCGGCGACTGCCAAATTGTTCTCCATGGTACGAAGCCAGTCATCGGCATCCAAGGGCTCTTCAGACTTAGTGAATATAGGAGGGTTGGTGTTTTGGAAACTCCTTAACTTGGATCGGTGCTCTCCATTGCCATGGTTTTCTCCTTCACCATTGCCATTGCCATTGTTGTGGTTCATTGCCATCTGGGTTAACTGCTGAAGAGTGGCCAAGTTGGCTTGGCGCTCAGCTCGGGCTGCTTCCCGGTCTTCCATGATCAACCTTAGCAATTCGGCCATTTCCGGGTTCGGGGGTGGGGGTGCTCGCGGCATCTGAAGATAAGGTGTGTAAGACAAGAGGGAAAAGCTAATTTGCTAAGATTTAAAGGTAACATGGATGATGCAATTTTGTCTTACTAAGGCCTTAAAGGCCAAATTCATATTTCATTCATCACTCATCAAACATATCATACACACGAGTTCACATATTACAAATAGTTTACATCAAACCATTGCGACTCGTCTACTAGAGAGGGGGATACAACTCACACCTACACGAAGTGAAAATAAATAAAGTGGAACTCATAACTAGATAACACGTGGATCTCGAGTCTAAACAGCGGGCTCCTCGGGGTCTTCCTCCTCGTCACTCACAATGAATCCATTGTGTCCACCATCCTCCGGATCATCGAGGTCCTCCATGAAGTCATCCTCATCACTAATGAGGGCATTATCCTCCTTGCGGAGATCAATGCCTTCCTCCTCACCAAGGAGATCCTCCAGACTCTCAATGTACTCAGTCAACTCCGCCACATTGGCCTTCAACTCCTCAAGGTCCTGTTCCTTCTCATTGCGCTGGCGACGAAGGCTCTTGCGCTCCTTCGCAAGAATCCTGATAGTGCTCCTCGCCTCCACTAGTGCAACGTGCTCGAGGTTGGCCCTAGTACGGGCACGATCGGCCTCCTGCTGAGTGGAGTACAGCAAGAAGTCCATGTGATCGATGTAGGTACTCGGCTCATTCTGCCCTGGCATGTTTGCGGGACGTCCATCCGCATCACGCCGAGCAAAATCCCTGAAGCGTCCTCCCTGAACCTCCTCAACATGCAGTCCGCACAAGCGGGCGTGCATCTCCTGCATCGCTCGGACCAAACCATCGGCCCAAGTGTTTTCTACAAGCTCAAACTTGATCCTTGGAGAACCCAACATCCCCTTCTTGCCACGGCAACTAGCTCGGATGAGCCACCGTAGCTCTCCATCCGGGTGCTCATTGAGCACGGCTCCCTTGAACTCCGGGTACAAACGGTTCAGGAACAAGGTCAAGGTGGTGAGGTCGCGCTCGAAACAAAGGCTGCCACCATGGCCCAACTGGTACTGCTCAGTGAATACCGGGGCCATCTACAAAATTTTAAATTAGTTCAAGTTAGTGATCAACTCAAGTGTGCAAAATTTTAAGTAGGCAAAAACTGAAGTATGTATAAAACTTTGCAACTAGAGAGGAAAGACTAAGCAATTTTTGCAACCGTTCTTGTATCTTTGCTTTTATCAAGGTTTTGTTTAACGCCCATTCTAACTAAGGTCTCCTATGGTCAGCCTAGGCTCTGATACCAACTTGTGACGACCTCAAATTTGATACAAATTCGAAGTGCCCGTTATGTATTCCACCGCAATCCCAGAACCATTGTTGCGATATACATAACGTAGTTGGTACTCAGTTCCATAGTCATTACAATACGATGGTTCAAATACAATGGTCATACAGACCAAGTCATATTACAACACAATATAGCAGCGGAAATAACGTCTTCGGCCCATGCCTTCTCCCTACAGGCAAATGGCGACTCACGGAGACGAGCTTAGTTCTGGTACTCTTCTTTATACCCTTCCTCCTGGTATTCCTCCCCATAGTCTGGCCAAGTTGATAGCCAGGGACACAGCCGTGAGTACATTGGATGCACTCGCAAACCAACTTATAAATGAAATGATGAAGTAGATATGCAAGGTTGATATGGTGGACTAAGCACTAAGTTTATTTGCAAAAGCTAGTTTTATTTCCCAAGAATGTCCATTGGTAGAAAAGAAGTTTAGTTCTCTAAGTTCAATCTAAAGAGGATTTCAAGTATGTCAACAACATGTCAAGTCCAGTCATTCACCAAGTCACCATTGTCACTTTTAATCCTGACAAAAGTCAAGTACAGCTTGCCAACCGTCCATGACCGCGGACGCGGCTATTCGAATAGTTTCAAAACCTCTGCAGAGGGGTACACTTTACCCACAAGATTCAATACATCTGCCGGGAGAAATCCACGGATCGACATACACAAAGTATGCGAGGTTCAGATAATCAAACAAACTCTTTCACTTGCTCATCCTAGTATAGGGTCCTTCCCTAGAGCCCGGGATACGGAACCCCGCTCCGGCGCCTCTAGTTATGCCCATCCCGGAGGCCGGGTTAGTGGAATCCACCTGGTCCAGAACTAACCGTTTCGCGGTGTCCTTCCATGAAGATTTGATACAAGGCCTCCCATACTAAGATAAACAAGCTACGGACTAAGCCCCTTCCCATATAGGGGTAATGTGGTTGTACGGTAAAATTGGCTCCCATGGTACATCACTCGTTGTCATTGAGAAATATAGTTCATAGTTCTTAGTCAAGATTGATTTTCTTTCATAAAGCCATTCTGTAGAAGAAATCTCCATTTCAAGTTTCAAGTCACCAATTTCAACTAGAGTTCCCCTTATAGATGGCCTCAATATTATTAGCGACTAAGCAACTACATTGAGTGATGACCACTAAATAGAGTTGGATAAACTCAGCTTGATGCTCTTGATAATCAAGACATCAAATATACTTCTATCATTCTACTCTAGCAATTCAATCATGCAATTTACTTAAAACAAGTAGAATGCAATATTAAAACTAGGTAGTGGGAGTATGAATCAAAAGATGGCTTGCCTTGGTTGGCAAAGTGTCCGGGGTTTTCTTCTTCTTCTTGATAATAATAATCCCCTCCAATATCCTCCTCGGCAACACTAGCGTCTAATAACGAATAAACACAAAGAACACCATCACTTCACCAAGCTAACAACACACCAAGCACACATCTTTGTTTGCTAACCAAAGCATTCATGTTGCATTTTTATGGGTTGGATTGTAAGTCTTTCTTCTAAGTTTTTCTTCAAGTGTGCAAGCTAGATTCTTTACTAGGTGGCCAAGGTGGTTCACTTGTGCAGCATGGGGATTGATTTAGGGTTACTAGGACAAGTTTAAGTGGGATGGACCCACTAAGTGAATTGGCAAAGAGGGCAAATAATTCTAAGTGTGCACTAGGAATCTATCATTTTATGCTACAAAAATAGGATTGGGTTAGGGTCTAGATGATCACACTAATAGGGTTTGGGGTAGATTAGTGTTGACTAACAGTAAGAGGGGTCATTAGTAAGTTCACATTTTAATTTTCATGATTTTTGATGGCTTAAATAATTTTCTAGAAATCTTTCATTATTTAACAAGCTATGGTCACACTATTCATATCTGATTTTATTCTGAACTTATTTGGAATTCTAACCAGTTCTATTGGGTAGATTATTTTATAAGCTTTCCAATGCATATTTATTTGCTAGATTTGGATTTATAAAACTCTAGGAATTAAAGTTTGAAAATAGTATCTGAAACATATTTGAAATAAATAAAACGGGCGGGAAAATAATTAAAACGAAACGGACCGAATTCGGAATGAGTTGGGCCCAATTCAGAACAAACCCGAACGGGCCGGCCCATACCGTTTCGCGCGGGGAAAAAGAATTAAAAAAGGGGAGCTGACAGGTGGGGTCGCGATGTCAGCTCACTTAACGATTCCCGAATCGGTATGCTATCGTCGGATCAGAATCGGACGGCTCGCGATCATCTTCTTCCTCAGCACGGGCGGGAGCTCACATGCGAGCAGTGACGATCGTTCGACGGCGATGGCGAGGCGTAGAGGAAGCAGAGCTCGTCGGCGACGTGCGGGATCAGCGGCGGTGCTCCTCCTCCTCCGATTCCCTGCAGCAGCTTGCTCCCAGGTGCTCGGACGCGGCGGCGCTCCGCTCGTCCAGTACCACTCCGGCGAGGCTGGCGACGGCGAACTAGGGCAAGCGGGGCTAAGCGACGATGTCTGGGAGGGAGCTGGGAGTGAGGTGCGTTGCTCCGTTTGATCGGAGGGGCTTTATATAGGCCGGAGCGACGAGGGCGAGGGCGTCCAGTGAACGACCGGCGCAGGACATGCTGGCGGCGTGCACGGGCGACACTGGCCTCGTCGGCCTTACTCGCGTGCTGGAAGGGGTTGGTCTCGGCCGCGGGGTGCTGTGGGTCGGCGCTGGCGAGGGCAGGGCGGTCGGCGACGTGCAGGTTGCTGGGAAGAAGAGAGGGGGGTCCGGGGGTGCTGCCTCCTCTTCTCCTCCTTCTTCCAGGGCTTGGGTCGGGGCAGAGGGGGCTGGCATCGACCGAACATCCTCCCAGGGCATGGCTACAGGCGTGGAGCGAGCTAGAACAGTGCAGCACCAGTAACTTTGATTTCATTTGATTTTGCTTCTGCCAGTGTTCGACGAAATGCCCGCAAGAACTCAAAATTCGAATTTTCAAAATTTTCCACTTTGGGTGCTCATCATATTGGATAAGGTACCCAGTCATATTTTTGTTACTGTGAAAGGTTGAGTTTTGCAGAAATTTATATTTCAAATTTGATATAGTTCTTGTTTCAGATTCAAACTTTGGCTCAAGTTTGTGTGATGTTCCAGTTTGAAATTTGGACAAATGCTTGTGGGTTGAGTTAGTCCATAACTTGGTTAAGCTCAACTAAAAGGTTAAACCTGCAGGTGAGCTGTAGATTCCTTAATCTAAGGTCTCAAAGTGGTGTAGTCAATAACAGTTTCTAGATCATATTAACTTTATCTCTTTCTTACCTATTTTTATTTCTGGTTCTTTTGGTTCCTAGTATCTTTCTTAATTGTTTCTGTTGGTTCACTTAGAATTATCTAACCAATGCTCAATCAAAAATAACACACATAAAATCATAGAATACAAATAAAAGAAAATGCATGTATGCATACAATAATAGATAAAAAGTTTTATTTGGGTCCAAAATTTGGCACTTTATTTATTTAGAAGTGGATTATAAATTCTGAGTTGTTACAAGCGGCGACGGAGGAGACGTCCGCGGCGGCGATTCCGTCAGCAAATCGTCGACGATGAGGCTGCGGGAGCATGACGACGAGCCGCCGATGTACGGTACGTTCTTCCTCCTTCTTCTCCACCTTTGTTCTCTTCTGTCGACGACGCCGCTCGTGGAGGTCACGATGGGCGCATGATCGGCGGCGCTGCAGATGAAATTAGGTTAGGGAATCATGCAAACAAACATTGCAAATGGTTGTGCTATCGTATAGAGGTGTAACTCTGAAGAATTCTTCATGGTTTAGATGAATCTGTGATGGCGAGCTCCGCCAAACGCGATACAGTGAAGAAAGGTGACAACTTTAGGGTTTTTGATGGTTCCAAAATCTGTTTTTCGAAGTTTCTTATGTCGATAGATGGTTAAAATCAGTGATGTGGGATGACAAGTGCACTGATTGTTTATAAAATCATGAGATATGGCATGGTAGCAGTATTGAATCTGAAGATTTTTCAGAAATTCAGTTAGTGTCAATTCTGACAGTAACTTTCATTGCACTATTGTTTCCAGGACAAGAGACCAACATGTTTACTATTGTATTGGTGCACAATGGATTTTTCACTGGATTGAGAGGTACTGTGGAATATATTGATGCAACAGCCTACTCATTTGATAACTGCAGTAGTGACACTTGGTCTTTGTTCTAGGTTGATGAAATATTGAGGATGGTTGGGTTGTCTAGAGAAGGGAAGCTGAGGGTTTATTGGTTGTTGCTAGACAAGGATGTAGACAATGGACTTGTTCCATTGGAGAGTCAAGCTGTCATCAGACAAATGATCAATGCTAGCAAGATCAGTAAAACTTTGCATTTGTATGTGGATCACACTGGTTTCTTGACTAATTTGAGACCAGATGTTATTATTGCACCTCCAGCTCCACCTGCAAGGTCTGCTGCAAGTGCAGCTCCACCTCCAAGGCAACAGGCAGCTATTGTAGCTCCACATCCAACCTTCCAGCAACCGAGTGCAGCTGCACATCCAAGCTTCCAGCAAGCAAGTGCATATCAACCTCCAAGATTCTAGCAAGAAAGTGAAGTTGCACCTCCTGCCCTAGCTGGCTCATCTAGATCATCTATTATCAGGGTGAGGGAAGAGAATGATCTGGAAGAAGAGAGTCATACTGACAATAGTAGTACAGATGAGAGCTACTTCATTGACAGTGACTTCAATGCACAATCAGGAGATGATGACCTATTTGCTGGGAATATTGACAAATCTGTTCATGATAACAATGAGAGGGAATGTGATGATGAACTAGAAGATGATGATGCCCTTGAAGATGATGATCTGGTTGTAAGATAAGATGGTATGCAACATTTGCAGAATGTGATCAAGCCATTTAATGCAGAAGTAGACATGGATAATCCTTGTTTCTTAATTGGCATGAAGTTCAGTGGTGTTGAAGAGTTAAGGAAGGCACTTACCACATATAGCATCAGAAATAGGAAAAAAATCAAGAAAACCAAGAATGACAAGAGGAGGTTGGAGGCTCATTGTGCACCAGAATGCACTTGGTTTTTGAAAGCATCAAATGATGCAAAAAGGACTGGTGGTTTTATTGTAAATTCATATGAAGGAAAGCATACCTGTGAAGGAAGCTGGCCAATTAAATCAATGACTGTGAAAATACTAGCTGACAAATTCATGCATGAGTTCAGAGATAACCAGAAATTGGGTCTTGCTTCATTTGCTGCAAAAGTGACAAGAGAATTTAAAATGTGTCCTCCAAGGTGGAAGCTAGCTAGAGCTAGGAGAGCAGCTTTGGAAGTGATCCATGGTGATGAGGTTGCCCAGTTCAACCACCTTCTAGATTATGGTCAGGAGTTGAGGACAAGCAACCCTGGATCAACATTTTACTTAACTACTAACAGAGTAAATGATCCAGCCAGTAGTGAACACAAGGAGCATCTAGCCACTGTCTACTAGAGCTATGATGATTGCAAAAGGGGTTTACTTGCTGGGTGTAGGCCATTTCTGTGTGTTGATGGTTGTCACATTAAAACAAAATACAAAGGTGTGCTCTTGACAGCTGTGGGAATAGATCCAAATGATTGCATTTTCCCTATTGCTTTTGGTTTAGCTGAGGTTGAGTGTACCCGTGCATGAGAATGGTTTCTAAGAAATCTGAAGGAAGACCTAGGAATCACCAACACTGCTCCCTGGACAATTATGAGTGATAGACAGAAGGTATGGTACTTGTGATCTTGCTCATCACTGTCCATTGTTGCATTTTCTGATACTAACATATTTTCTAAACTATTTGCAGGGTCTTATAAATGTTGTGGAGAAAATTTGGCCAGATGCAGAGCATAGGTTTTGTGTTAGGCATTTGATTCAGAATTTCCAGAGAGTAGGCCACAGGGGTGAAACACTGAAGAATGATATTTGGGCAATTGCTAGATCTACACACATTCCTAAGTGGCAGAGGAACATGGACAAGCTCAAGGCTGATAGTGCTCAAGCATTTAAATGGGCAGAAGAACTTGTGCCAACAACATGGTTAAAAGCATTTTTCAGTGAGTTTCCCAAGTGTGACATGCTTTTGAATAACCATTCAGAGGTGTTCAACGGCTACATTTTGGAAGCTAGGGAAATGTTTTTCTTATCTATGCTTGAAACTATTTTCTACAAAATATTGCAGAGGATTAAGACTAAGCAGAGGGAAGCTAAGAAGTGGACTGGAAGGATATGTCCAAAAATAAAGAAGAAGATGGACAAGTTCTTGGAATGGAGCAAGCAGTGTGATGTCACTCCAGCTGGAAATTACCTATACTATGTGAGCAGCCATGAATTTGTGAAAGAATATATAGTGAATTTCCTAACAAGAACTTGTGACTGCAAAAGGTGGCAGCTAAGTGGCATACCTTGTCACCATGCAATAGCTTATTGTAGGCAAGATAACATTAATCCTAAGAACCTGGTTCACCAATGTTACACAGTAGATGCCTACAATAGGGCATATGGTTTCAACTTAGTACCAATGAGAGGGAGAGAGTTCTGGGAGAAAGTTAATGGACCTACCATTCATCCACCTCTATTCACCAAGGTAATGGGGAGGCCAAAGAAGAATAGAAAGAAGGCACCTGAGGAGAAAAAGAAGAAGGGAGTTACAGTATTCACAAAGGCAGGGGTTGCCATTCATTGCTCACAATGTGGAAAACCAGGGCATAACAAGAAAGGACATGACAAATATGTTGAGTACCTAGCAGAGCAAAGGAGGAACAACATTGTACTGGAAGATGATGAAATAGACATTCCATCAATATTAGAGGTATAAAATTTAATATTCTGACAAATTTTACCCATTTATCTTTCCATATTATGCAATAAACATGCTAACATGATATTGGACAGCATGTCATCCCACATGTTCCAGAAGAAGCAATGGATCCTACACAACATGAAGACAGTATGGTGTTCATGAATGCAAGCAGAGGTATTCAAGTCAATTCAATTTCTATCATATAGCAAAGAACATGTGCCCATACAAAAATCAACTTAATATTTATCATGTAAATAATGGCAGGAAAGAGAACATGTGCCCATGCAAAGATTACTTGGTCCACTGCCAGAAAATGCCTTTGTTGTAGAAGCCAGAGAAACTATACCACCTGCAAGACAGAGAGTTACAACAACATCCATCAGATGTAGTTTGAGAGGAAGAGGAGGAAGGGCAAATAACAAGAAGAAAGTAGCAGAATAAGGAGGAAGCAAACTGCAAGAGGTAGAGGCAGAGGTTCTTCAAAGAGAAAATCAGCACAAGCTGGTGGTACCAGACCTCCAAGACCAAGAACTCCCCCTGTTGATGAACAGGTAGAGGCATCACAACCTGCAAAAGACCCAAGCACATACCCAACTGGCCCTGGATCTGTACATTGGTGGCTATTTGGTGATGAACAGACCCAAGCAGGATCACTAATTCCTGATCTCAATGAAGATCTTCAGGATGAAATCCAGATCACATAGAATGCTCCACCAATGTAGGATATGAGATTAGCAAGACAGTGAACTTCTGTTACTTTTTTCTTCTCTGAATTATATGTAAGAAGACAGTGAACTTTTATTTCATGAGATATAACTTCTATTACTTTTTTGTTCTTTGAATTATATGTAACAAGACAGTGAACTTTTATTACTGAGCAAATACTATTACATGCATTTGCTACATGTTGCAAGAACAAACACACTCCAACTACATCACACACTACCCTGCTTCAAACTCTGATACAACAAGCACCCTCACTCTAACAAGAACACTCACACTTACAAGAACAAACACCCTCACTCTGCCACACAAACACACACTCTGACTACACAGGCTCACTCTGGTTTCCTTCTTATTCCCTTCAAAGTGTGGCCCATACCTGATCCTCCTGACAAATGTCTCCATGCCTTTCTTCATCTTACACAGCAAGATGACAGCACTAACTTTCTTCTCTACCTTGGATGGGATATAAATGGGAAAAACCATAGGAGGTCTCTTGTACATGGACCAGGTTACCTTTTCACCTAGCTGCTTCATGCCTTCAACAGCTTCTTCCTCCTTCTTCTCCCTGATAGCTTGTCTCCTTGTTGCTGCATCCCTCTCCTCCACACTCCTTCGATGATACACCTTCATTTCTTTCTCTTCAGACCTAGCTACACCACTCCTGAAACCAGTGCTCCTCCTTCTCTTGTCATTCCACTGGAGGTCCATTGAATCACAAATGTGGGCAGCACAAGAGAGAATACCCGTACTTGTCTAAGTGGAAAGGAGATGGCTGCCAAAATAGGGAGGAACAAGCCAACAAACCTACATAAGTACAATAGTACAAAGGAGAAGAAGACAAGCACATGTACAACAGTAGAAGGGATAAGGATGGCTGCCAAAATGTGTTTATTCCATTTTTTGCAAAAGTTGATGTCTGATACATCAGTCACAAGGTGCACAAGCATCTTTCCATCAGACATACATACTACATTCGTACACAAGGCAAAGGACAATGTAGTCCACATATGGCACATGCTAAAATCTACTCCCTCCATTTAGAAATATAAGATGTTTTAGTTTTGTGAAGCTAATGTATCTAGACATCTTTTAGTGTATAGATTCGAGCGAACCTATACACTAAAGGATGTCTAGATACATTCGCTTCACAAAGTTAAAACATCTTATATTTCTGAACGGAGGGAGTACTTGTTATTTCCAAAGTAAAGCAATGACAGTGGCAACCAGGAGAGCACTCACTGATACTAGAGCAATTAGGAGCATCTTCTTCTGGTGCTGTTCTACTTCTCTGAACCTTAGTTTCCTGGCCATCTTCTTCTTCTCTTCTTTCATTTTCTATAGTTCCAGCTCCATGTCTGCTACCTTGCTAACCAGAAAAGCATTGTCCTCCTGCATTTCCATCATGCTAACACCTGATCCAAGCCTAGCAGTCTACAACAAGCACAACAGCAATATTTAGTTAACTGAACAAAATTTAGTTACACCTGCTAAATTCAGTTAACTGCTATGCAACACACCTTAATACCAGCAGCACAAACAGCACTTCTACCTGATGCATTCCCATTCCATTGCACCTCACTAGTCTGCACTGCCCACCCGTCTCCCTCCTTCCAGATCCTAGGGTCAGATAGGTTGCAGTGGGCATGCTTCAAGGATCTGCAGGTGCAGAGGGAGGTACAAGGGGATGCTTGGCATCGAGGCGTGCCTGGAGGATGCGAAATTGCTCCTGTAGGCTTATGTTCGTCGGCAGCTCGGGTCGCCACCCAATCGGCTCGGCCATTCGAATTTGCTCCTCCGGCGATGCTAGCTGATAGTACAAGAACATTACCTTGTGGTACAGCTTGTCCTGCCTCTCCGCCTCCAGCGAGTCTGTCAGTGCAACCCGAGAAGCTCCCGGCCTCTACGCCTCCGCCACCTCCCGAGCACCGCCGCGCCCAGTTCCAGCAGACATCGCCGCCCCGCTGCATCGGATAGCAGGGCAGGTCCTGCCTCCCCTCAGCAGCATGCCACAACGAGTTGGAGGCGGCGACCTCGCCGTGCTGTCCAGCGACCCCTCTCCTTGCTCCGACATCAGCCAATTTGGTCACCGTCGCCACCGATTTGGTCGCCAGTGATGCGAGGGTGGGTGCGATGCGGGGGTGGGTGCGATGCGAAGGTGGGTGCGATGCGGGGGTGGGTGCGATGCGGGGGTCCGGACACGTGCGACGCGATTGGTTAGGACTTGTGTCTTAAAAAGCTCTAGGGACTAAACTGCTAATTTTCATAGCCAATGCAGCCTCCACGTGGCAGTTCGTGATTGGTTAGGACTAAAACTGTCCTAGGCGTGCAAGTTATGGTACCAAAAAATTTGTTTTGCTAGTTCTGGGACTAAAACGTCCCAATGGTGCAAGTTGTGGGACTAAAACTGTATTTAGCTCTAATCATCTTCTTGCGGCTGCCTATTCCCATGGGCTTCTTATTTAGGTGCGTGCCTTGGTGTGCGGCCTCCACTTTTCACACTAATAATTATTTTGTAAAATACTATAATAATCATGTATAAAAAATTAATATAAGCAAGCAACAAGTGAAGAGTACACATGATCAGTCCAATTTATGAGGGTGGGGATATACATGGTGTGTTAAAAAAGAAAAACAACTGAATCATCTTTAGGTTCACATTTCCCTAAATATTATAAAAATAGCATCATATGGTAGAGCAGAGAAATGCACAGACAAACGATTCAACAACCACAGTATTAACCATACATTAGGTTAAACTTCAGTACCTTTTCAGAATAAATAACACATCGCACTTGCCAATAAATAATTGTTTGTATCAAGAAGTTACATAAGTCATTTTCCCTATAAAAGGTTTATTGCACACCAAGACATACCTCTGCACTAACAAACATCCCACGAGCCCTAGAGTGCCAACCCACACAGAGACTAAGCCAAAGTGATGTGTCCCTTGGCCCGCATCTGTGCGACTCCTCCCACCGTTGTGCGTGGAGCAGGGGCATGGTCTCTCAAGCTCACGCTTTAGGATGGCGTCCACCCGCTCGGGATGTAGGTGCGGGTCGCCGCTAGCTCGGGTTGCAACGCTGGGGCAGGGCATCGCCACCTGATACGTTGAGGAGGTGATGCACCTCATCCTTCGGACGTCTCCACCCGAACACCGAGGAGTCTCCCAAATGGCCCCATGAAAAGAGCAAGGTCCAAAGCAATCAATGACAAGGTGAGCGCGCTCCTCTCTATGATTGATTTTGATCATACCATGGATGGGTCTCTCAATCATTTGGTACGAGCCCAAGGGAACAAGGTCCACGAATCAAGCATTGGAAACCAAGTGTGGAAGAGGAGAGCCAAAGAACGAAGAAGACGTGGAGACCGGTCCAAATCAAGGTCCCACCGGGCCCCAAACTGAGACCCCTCCAAAACCAACCAGAGACAAAATTGACTAAGCTCGGTTTGAGACTGATCTGGATCCCGGTTTGAGCCCGGTCTAGATCTCGGTTTGAGACCGGTTGAAATCCCGGCTTCAACCGAGGTCTCCGGTTCAGACTTCGGTCCAACCGGACCTAGAACTGATCGATCCCAAATCAAGTGTTGTTTTGTTCATTTGAGTTGTAACTTTATTCCCCACCTACCCCATCACCCTAGTACTATATAAGGCTCATAGTGGCTCAAATCTATGGTTAGACTAAGATTAAGATAAACCAAAAGGTATGAGCATGAGCTCCTCCTTCTTCCCATGGGGAATTCATCTATTTAGTTCATAAACTCAAGAGGTGTAATCAAGGCCTCCTTAAGCACTTGAATCTTTTCTCTTTGGTGGATTCTATTGCAAGTGGTCTTTTGCCTAGCAATTCTACCCCTTTGCAATCTTTCTTGCCTTTGAGAGTTATATCTATTTGGCTTGTTGATCTTTCTCTTGGGATTCTACTACCTCGGTGATATTTCCTCCGGGATTCTATTACCCTTGGTGGTCTTTCTCTTGAGATTCTATCGAGTAGGTTTGATTGGGCCTACGGGAGATTTTTTTTATCGTGTGCGTGCATGTGTTCTTCGTGTTCATCGACAATCCGTGAGATCGGGCCACCCTACAAGAGGTTCACCCCCATCATGAGGGGTAGGTCGCCACCGACCATGTTTTAGGGGATGGGTGCACGACAGGCCATGGCCAGAGGCGGCTGCTCCAGTGCTTCTTCCTTGCGGTTATGTTGACAAAAAAATTGCAAGAAGGTTGAAGATAGATATGACAAGTGGCCAGTGGTATCAATGATTGCGTAGCAATTTTGAGTTTTTTCTTGGACATGAAAAATGTGTACAAGGTTGAGAATAGAGTCCGAGATTTTTTTTTGAGGATACACCCTGGGAGGTGTATCGGTTTCATAGAAGAAGAGGCCAAGACGGCCTATACAATGCCAAAAGGCTCCACGATGCCACGCGGACAACAACACAACCCACACCAGCCAAGCGATAAGACTCGCCTTGCATCGACTCCCGCCAAGAATGACAAGGAGGGGATACATCGAGCTTCTAGGCCGCGTCACAACCTAAGCTAAGAACTCCACGAGACTGACTCCAACTCCAATATAGCACATGCCAATGCACCACCCGTCCACAAGCGCCCTAGATTGGCTAGCGGACGGCGGGGCCGAACCATACCGAACGAGACGCCGACCAAGACGTGCCACCGAAGGTGTACATAGCGCCCCGTGATACGTCTCAAACGTATCTATAATTTTGATGCTACATGCTTGTTTATATACCATTTGCTTTGTATTTTGTTTACACTTCATGGCGTTTTTATGCATTTTTCGGAACTAACCTATTAACGAGATGCCACAGTGCCAGTTCCCTATTTTCTGCTGTTTTTGTGTTTCAGAAAAGTTACACAGGAAATATTCTCGGAATTGGACGAAACAAAAGCTGAAGTCCCTAATTACCTAACACAAAGACGGAGTCCAAAGGAGAGCAAGAGACGGACCAGGGGCCGGCCACACCTGGTGGTGGCGCGGGCCACCCCTAGGCCACGCCACCAGGGGGTGTGACCGCCTGGTCCACCTCCTGACATCGCCCTTCCGCCTATTTAATCCCCTCGACGGGAAAACCCTAAGGGCCCAAACTCTTTTCTAGAAAACATACTACAAGCCGTCGTCATCATCGACGCGAGATCGGGAGGGTCCAGAAGCTCTTCTCGGCACCCTACCAGAGAGGGGAATCACCACCGGAGGGCTTCTTAATCGCCATGCCTTCCTCTGGAGTGATGTGTGAGTAGTCTACCTTGGATTACGGGTCCATAGCAGTAGCTAGATGGATGTCTTCTCCTCCATGTGCTTAATGTTTAGATCTTGTGAGCTGCCTATCATGATCAAGATCATCGTTATGTAATTCTACATGTTGTGTTTGTTGGGATCCGATGAATATTGAGTACTATGTCAAGTTGGTTTGTGATTTATCATCTCTATGTTGTTTATGATCTTGCATGCTCTCCGTTGCTAGTAGATATCTTGGCCGAGTAGATGCTAGTGACTCCAAGAGGGAGTATTTATCCTCGATAGTGGGTTCATGCCTCTAGTAATCTGGGAGAGTGACAATAACTTCTAAGGTTGTAGATGTGTTGTTGCTACTAGGGAGAAAACAACAATCTTGTGTTCAAGGATATTTGTATTGTTTACATTACACACTTTGCTTAAGGTGATAATCTGTTGCTTGCAACTTAATACCCAACAGTTGTTCGAATGATATCCGGCGGGTGGATTATTAGTCATAGATGTAGTTGGATTACGGTCTATGTATTATGTTGTAATGCCCTAGTGAATCTCATAGTGATCCTCATGACATGTGCATGCATTGCTTGCATTCTTTATTCTGTCAATTGCCCAACTGTAATTTGTTACCCAGCATGTTATTTATCTTTTTATGGAGAGACACCTCTAGTGAAATGTGGACCCCGGTCCATTCTTTTACATTCATATTACCGTTTACTTTCTACAAGCATTATTTACTTTCTTGCAAACAAACATCTATTACCACACGATATGTTTAATCCTTTGTTTACAGCAAACCGGTGAGATTGACAACCTCACTGCAAGTTGGCGCAAAGTACTTTGGTTGTGTTGTGTGCAGGTTCCATGTTGCTGCTGGCGCCAAAGCTACGCCCCAGATAGGTGATGGTGCGGTGTTGATGATGTAGATGACCGACCAGTTGGGAACCCCAAGAGAAGGTGTGATGAGCACAACAGCAAGTTTTCCCTCAGTTCTGAAACCAAGGTAATCAATCCAATAGGATAAAGCCAAACTTAAGAAGGTGATGCTTGCTAGCTTCGTGACACTCCGGACAATGGCGCCAGACAACTTGTGGGTGTGTCTTCACCTAGCAGCAACGTGAAACCTGCACACAACACAAACAAGTACTTTGCTCCCAACTTACGATGAGGTTGTCAATCTCATCGGTTTGCTGTAAACAAAGGAATGAGCGTATCGAGTGGTAAAAGGATAATAGTAATGCAAGTAAAGTAAATAGTGCGAGTAAAGTAAACGGTAAAGCTATGTAAAGAAATTGGACCGTGGTCCACAGTTCACTAGTGGTGTCTCTCCATAAGATAAATGAAGCATGCTGGGTAAACAAATTACAGTTGGGCAATTGATAGAGTAAAGATAACATACATACATCATGAGGATCACTATGAGGCTTACTCTAGGCATTACGACAAAATACATAGCCATAATCCAACTGCATCTATGACTAAAAATCCACTCGCGGGGAATCATCCGAGGACCCCTTGAGTATTAAGTTGCGAACAACAGATAATTGCATTAAGCAAAATGCATAATATAAACAAAGCAAATGTCCTTGGACACAAGAATGTTGTTTTCTCCCTAGTGGCAACAGCACATCTACAACCTTAGAGGTATCTGTCACTCCCCCCAGATTAAATAGAGGCATGAACCCAACTATCGAGCATAAATACTCCCTCTTGGAGTTACTAGCATCTACTCGGCCAAGATAGCTACTAGCAATGGAAAGCATGCAAGATCATAAACAACATAGAGATAAGATAAAATATATAATTCAGCACATCAACTTGACATAGTACCAATACTCATCGGATCCCAACAAACACAACATGTATGATTACATAAAGATGATCTTGATCATGTAGGGCAGCTCACAAGATCTAAACATGAAGCACATGGTGGAGAAGACAACCATCTAGCTACTTCTATGGACCCATAGTCCAAGGTAGACTACTCACACATCACTCCGGAGGCGACCATGGTGGTGGAGAAGGCCTCCGGCATGGATTCCCCTCTCCGGCAGTGACGAGGGTTAACTCGACAAATGTCCTAGATGAAGGACTTAGGATCGGGGAAGTAGGGCGTCGGATGAACTCGAAGGTAAGATCAGTCAAACAAGGTGCGTATCGAAAGTAAACGTAAGAGTAAACTTGGTTTTCTTTCAATCTGTCCCTTACCGTTCTCTCCTGGCCCCTATATATAGGTGGCCAGGTCTCAAGGATCGGGAGGAGTCCGATACAGATTACAGTATCGACATACGACATGAACTCGTATATCGACTAGTATTACAATTGGGCCTAGCTTAACGGGCCTCTGGGGTACTTTAACTGATGGGCTCTATTATCTACACCCTTGTCAGGCAGGGTGCCGGGAAGAGCTCTTGGATCCTCCCGATCTCGTTTCGACGACGGCGACGGCTTGCAGTATGTTTTGAGGAAAAGCGATCCGTCCCTTAGGTTTTCCCGTCGAGGGGACTTTATAGGCGAAGGGGCATCGTTAGGAGGTGGACCAGGAGGCCTCACCATGGGTGGGCGCGGCCAGGGGCTGGGCCACGCCCCCCTATGGTGTGGCTGGCCTCTGCCCCCCCTCCGTCTCATCTTCGGTCTTCGCGAAGCTTCGGTAAAAATAGGAGGTTTGGCTTTTGTTTCGTCCAATTTCGAGAATATTTCCTGTGTAACTTTTTTGAAACACAAAAATAGCAGAAAATAGGGAACTGGCACTGTGGCATCTTGTTAATAGGTTAGTTCCAGAAATTGCATAAAAACGCCACGAAGTGTAACAAAACTCAAAGCAAATGGTGTAAGAACAAGCATGGAGCATCAAAAATTATAGATACGTTTGAGACGTATCAAGCATCCCCAAGCTTAACTCCTGCTCCTCCTCGAGTAGGTAAGTGATAACAAAAGAATAATTTTTGAGGTGACATGCACCATCACAATCTTGATCATCTAAGTAAGCATTGAGTGTTGGGATCAAAGAACTTAAAACATGGGCATAAAAGACATAATCTTGACAATAAGAACTTAGCAACCATGTTATAACATGAAAATAAACACAAACGAAAGATCATGAATAATGAAACAATGAAATTCAAATGTGTGTTCAAATCATATAGAAAAACATAGCAAATGGTTTTTAGCTTGTCCTTCATGGAATAGCAAAACATAAATGCATAGGACACCTTCAAGTTTAAAAGGGCGACTAGATACAAATAATTTAAGAACAAGTGAAACCATAATCATAAATCAATCAATGATAACTTTGGGACTATGCACATTAAACTCAGAATGGCAACTATACTCTCTTAGATGGTGCATAAAGGTAGAAGGTGGTGACTCAACATAAAAGTAAAAGAAAGGCCCTTCGCAGAGGGAAGCAGTGATTGCAAGTTTTATAAACCTTCAAAGATTATGGTACTTACTAGCTTTGAGCTCTCATTGCCCCCATCATAGGCATCTTGAATGGTTAAAGTAAATGCAAGAACTTTATGAGCATATACTTGACAAATCATAAGTTGAAAACCTCGTGTCCCATGAAGTACGAATACCCAAACCTCATGCTACTCGACTTAGAATCCCAAGCAAGCTCTTGTCATTGTAAGTTTACACGTATCATTGAGAACTGCCAACGGGGTACCTCCTTGCCCGATGACATGGAACAAGCCCACATCAAAATGATAGGTCAAACAGACAATGAACACCTCGGCATCTCTTTTATTTACCATTGGTATAGCTTTTTATTTTGAGATGCGTCGTCGAATGTCCACTATGGGCATGCTGTAAATTTCCACCATGAATGATGCATGGCTTAGATTAGCGGCCCAGGCATTTCTCTAACATGTATACAAACTCCATGATCCTGCAAGATTCCCAACTTATTTCACATCGCGAGTATCCATAAACAAAAGATCACGATATCTACTCAAAAGAGAAGTGCAATGTTGAAAGCTTACCCCATGACGACATGGTTTGGCTAATTTACAACTTGCAAGCATAACGTCAACATAAAAGAGCCACAATGTCAAAATTTTAAAAGCGAGAAAAGTAAAGTGTGCCATTAGGTGAGAGCTTTACTGACTAATTTTCACATAACACCAAAAGAGTTTAATTTGAAAGATAGATAAAAGCAAGTCAAATGTACTTTGGAATAGCAAATTGCTAAAAGGTATGTATGGTGGACACATTGGAATAACTTGGTTTTTGGGAGTTGGATGCACGAGTAGAGCTCATACTCAGTACAAAATGAGGGCTAGCAAAAGACTGGGAGCGACCAACTAAGAGAGCAATAACGGCCATAATCATGCATAGCGACAAAACATCATTAAGAGAAGCATAAAATGGCATCAAAAGTCAAAAACTAAATGATCATAGAGGCTTATGGTGACTTTGTATGAGTCAAACATGTTGTAAGCATGCGCCAAGTCAACCCAAATAAAGCATCAAGGAGAAAACCAAATTAATGCTTCCATAAAATAAAAACAACGCATGATTTTTTCAAAGGCTCATTAAGCAATCTCAGTCATTTGAGACTAGTCATGCTACAGCAAAAATCACTAAGCATACTATCAAAACGACATCAAGCATGGCATGAAAAAGTCTAAGCCGCAGTCTAAACAAGCTCCTTTTTGTACCACTTTTTTGCATGAAACTTTTTCTCTTTTCCAACACCATTCAAAACTTTTTGAAACAACTCTTTTGATGAATACCAACATAGACCAGTGGTCCAAATACACCTTGATGCAAAGATAAAACAAGATCTGAACAAAAATTAAGGCAAAAAATGAAAGTTAAACGCAGTTCTAGAAAAAGAGAACACTCGTTGAACGATAAGAGTGAAAACGGAGTGTTCTTGGCAAATGAAAAGCAAGTAAATCTCCTCCAAAAGAAATTTGTTGGGGTCCAACCATTTATTGCAGCAAATAAAACAAAATAAAACTGAAATTAAAAGTAAAGACGCTCCAAGAAAAACGCATAGAATATGAAGCAATAAAATATAGTGTTTTGAAAGGTGACCTGATTTTTGCCGATGAAGAAGGGGTGCCTCGGGGGCATCCCGAAGCTTTGACGCTTGTACTTCTTGGATATTTCTTGGGGTGACATGGTCATCCCCAAGCTTGAGCTTTTGTCCATTCTTCATCTCATCTCATCATTCTCCGATCCCTACACTTGAAAACTTCCTTCATACAAAACTTCACACAATTCTATTAGCAACATTAGCATAAACATAATAATGAATCAACCCTTTTTGGTTCAGGTTTCAACTCAAAAACACCACATATAAAGCATATACTACTGTAGCAACTTCCCCAAAAGTTTCGTGATCAAAAGAACTAAAAAAGAAAGCGATCGAGAGGCAAACACAAATAGTGGCAGAAATCTGTCAAAACAGAACAACTAACAAAGGTCGATTTGTTCGAGGATCTTCTATTGCTCACATCAAAAAGTGCAAAACTAATGGAAATTTGGATATAACCTGGGGCATATGCACAAGAAATCGCAGGTCAAAAAGATATACTGAAAATTTTCACAAATTTTTATGGTGCAGTACCAAAATCTGTTTTAGGACAGCAACTTCCCCAAATCTTACCTCCCTCAAATTAGAGGTTCTTCTTGGCACAACAACGAAATAAAAAGGATAAGGAGAGGTTATTACAGTAGTAATAACTTACAAGACTCAAATAAAAGAAAAATTACTGAAAAGAAAACAATAGGTTATCTTCCAAGAGTGCTTTTCTTTAACGCCTTTGAGCTAGGCGCAGAAAGTGCGAATCAAGTAATATCAAATGATGAAGCATCAAGTTCATAATTTGCTCCAAAAATAGAGTCAAAAAGTAATTTCTTCCTCCTACTAGGGAAGTGTTCCATACCTTTCATGAGTGGGAATTGATATTTGATGGTGCCTTCCTTCATATCAATGATGGCACCTACAGTTCGAAGAAAAGGTCTTCCCAAAATAATAGGACATGAAGCATTGCAATCAACATCCATAACAAGAAAATCAACGGGAACAAGGTTATTGTTAACCATAATAAGAACATCATTAATCCTTCCCAAAGGTTTCTTCTTAGCAACATCAGCAAGAGGAACATCAAAATAACACTTTTCAAGTGGTGGTAAACCAAGCATGTCATAAATCTTTCTAGGCATAACAGAAATACTAGCACCTAGATCACATAAAGCATGGCAATCAAAACCATTAACATGCATATCAATGATGGGCTCCCAACCATCTTCTAACTTCTTAGGAATAGAAGCTTTTTGCTTCAACTTTTCCTCCCTAATTTTCATGAGATCATTTGTAATATGATTTGTAAAAGCAATATTCAAAGAACTAGCATTAGGACTTAAAGCAAGCTTTTGTAAGAACGAAATAACATCAGATATATTCCAGCCATCAACATCAAAATCATTAAAAGAAATAGAGTTATCATCTCCCATACTCTGAAATTTTTTAGCACTTTTTGTAGAAAAACTTTTTGCAGTTTTGGGCTTTTTAACACAAGGAGTAGGAGTTTTCTCTACACCAATCAAAGTAAGAGGATTGCTAGCATTGGGACCAACATAATTAGAGGTAGTAATGGTATATACCTTCATCTTTCTAGCCATCTCATCTTCTCTTTCCCACCTGGCATGCAATTCTGCTAACATCCTAACATTTTCATCAATTCTAACTTGAATAGCATTAGTAGCAGCAAAAGTATTATTTTGCTTCACATCATTAGGCAACACTTTTAGTTTTAGAAGTTCAACATCAAGAGCAAGGCTATCAACCTTAGAAGTAAGAGTATCAATTTTACCCAACTTTTCCTCAACAGACTTGTTAAAAGCAGTTTGCTTACCGATGAAGTCCTTGAGCATGACTTCAAGCTCAGAGGACGCGCCCCTAGTGTTGTTGGAGGAATTACCATAAGAGTTAACATAACCATTACCATTGGTAGAAGGGTACGGCCTATAATTGTTGCTAGCAAAATTGTTCCTATAAGCACTGTTGTTGAAATTATTATTTCTAATGAAGTTTACATCAACATGCTCTTCTTGAGCAACCAAAGAGGCCAAAGGAACATTATTAGGATCAACATGAGCTCTATCATTAGAAAGCAGAAGCATAATAGCATCAATCTTATCACTCAAGGAAGAGGTTTCCTCAATAGAATTTACCTTCTTACCTTGTGGAGCTCTCTCGGTGTGCCACTCAGAATAATTTACAATCATGTTTTCAAGAAGCTTTGTTGCAACGCCCAAGGTAAGGGACATAAAAGTGCCTCCAGTAGCTGAATCCAATAGATTTCTTGAAGAAAAATTCAGTCCTACATAAAAAGTTTGGACAATCATCCAAGTAGTCAGTCCATGAGTAGGGCAATTCTTTATCATAGATTTCATTCTTTCCCAAGCTTGAGCAACATGTTTATTATCAAACTGTCTAAACTTCATGATATCACTACGCAAAGCTATAGTCTTAGCAGGAGGATAGTATTTTCCAATAAAAGCATCCTTACACTTATCCCAAGAATCAATACTATTTCTAGGCAAAGATAGCAACCAATCCTTAGCTCTTCCTCTTAAAGAGAAAGGAAACAACTTAAGCTTAATAATATTACCCTCTACGTCCTCATACTTTTGCATCTCACATAGCTCAACAAAATTGTTGAGATGAGCTGCAGCATCATCAGAAATGGCACCAGAAAATTGCTCTTTCATAACAAGATTTATCAAAGCTGGTTTGATCTCATAAAAAATTGCCTCAGGAGCAGGTGGCGCAATAGGAGTGCAGATAAAATCATTATTTTTGGTGCTAGTAAAGTCACACAACTTGGTGTTTTCAGGAGTACCCATTCTAGCAAAACTAAAAGCAAGTAAATAAAAGGAACTATAAAGGAAACTATTTTTTTTGTATTTTTGATAAAAAGATGCAAGCAAAAATAAAGTAAAGCAAAACAAAAAACAAAGTAAAAGATTGTGCGTGCGAGACTCCCCTTGCAGAAATCTTCTTTCTCCCCGGCAACGGCGCCAGAAAACTTGTTGATGGTGCGGTGTTGATGATGTAGATGACCGACCAGTTGGGAACCCCAAGAGATGGTGTGATGAGCACAGCAGCAAGTTTTCCCTCAGTTATGAAACCAAGGTAATCAATCTAGTAGGAGCAAGCCAAACTTAAGAAGGTGATGCTTGCTAGCTTCGTGACACTCCGGACAATGGCGCCAGACAATTGGTTGGTGTGTCTTCACCTAGCAGCAACGTGAAACCTGCACACAACACAAACAAGTACTGTGCTCCCAACTTACGATGAGGTTGTTAATCTCACCAGTTTGCTGTAAACAAAGGAATGAGCGTATCAAGTGGTAAAAGGATAATAGTAATGCAAGTAAAGTAAACAGTGCGACTAAAGTAAATGGTAAAGCTATGTAAAGGAAATTGGACCGGGATCCACAGTTCACTAGTGGTGTCTCTCCATAAGATAAATGAAGCATGCTGGGTAAACAAATTACAGTTGGGCAATTGATAGAGCAAAGATAATGTACATACATCACGAGGATCACTATGAGGCTTACTCTGGGCATTACTACAAAATACATAGACCGTAATCCAACTGCATCTATGCCTAAAAATCCACTCGCGGGGAATCGTCCGAGGGCCCCTTGAGTATTAAGTTGCGAACAACAAATAATTGCATTAAGCAAAGTGCTTAATTGATACGTCTCAAACATATCTATAATTTTTGATGCTCCATGCTTGTTTTTACACCATTTGCTTAGTGTTTCGTTACACTTCGTGGTGTTTTTATACATTTTCCAGAACTAACCTATTAACAAGATGCCACAGTGCCAGTTCCCTATTTTCTGCTATTTTTGTGTTTCAGAAAAGTTACACAAGAAATATTCTCGGAATTGGACGAAACAAAAGCCGAACATCCAAAAATTTACCGAAGCTTCTAGAAGACCGAAGAGGAGACGGAGAGGGGCCACGGGCCAGCCACACAACAGGGCGGCGTGGCCTGATACGTCTCAAACGTATCTATAATTTTTGGTGCTCCATGCTTGTTTTTACACCATTTGCTTTGTGTTTCGTTACACTTCGTGGCACTTTTATGCATTTTCCGGAACTAACCTATTAACAAGTCGCCACAGTGCCAGTTCCCTGTTTTCTGCTATTTTTGTGTTTCAGAAAAGTTACACAGGAAATATTCTCGAAATTGGACGAAACCAAAGCCAGTCGCCCAGAATTTCACCAAAGCTTCCAGAGAACCGAAGAGGAGACAGAGTGGGGCCACGAGGGCCCCACACAACAGGGCGGCGCGGCCCAGGCCCTGGCCGTGCCCCCTGATGAGCCACAAGTATAGGGGGTGTATCATAGTACTTTCGATAAATAAGAGTGTCGAACCCAACGAGGAGCAGAAGGTGTTGATTAGTGGTTTTGATCAAGGTTTCACTATAAATACTAGCAAACAGGTTTTTAGAGGTATTTGGTAATGCAAATAAATAAAGTGCGAGTAATTAAAAGACAGTAGTAATAATTGCAGCAAGTGGCCCAATCCTTTCTTCAGCAAAGGACAAGCCGGTTGTGTACTTATAATAACCAAACGTTCTCGAGGACACACGAGAGTTTCTGTCAAGAGCTTTCACTTCATACTGCTAAATAGTCTTTATTGGTTTGATAAGTGTTATGGGGGTGAACCTGTGCTAGCGCACTACCCTTACTAGGATAAATACACACTTGTGATTATACCCCTTGCAAGCATCCGCAAATACAAGAAAGTAATTAAGATAAATCTAACCACAACCTTAAACTCTAAGATCCTACGCTCCCTGGTGCAATGGTTTCCCAACGGAGGTTTAGGTTTCTGTCACTCCAGCAACCCCACAATTGGTAGCCAAATACACAATGCATCTCACTAGGCCCATAAATGGTGAAGTATCATGTAGTCGACGTTCACATGACACCACTAGTGAAATAACACCACAACAATATCAAACCATTAAATATTTCTCAACAATAATTCACTACTAACATCTTGACTTCTCCCATGTCCTCAAGAACTAAACGAACTACTCACAAGACATCATATGGATCATGATCAGAGGTTAAATAATGGTAAGTAACAATCTGAACATAAACCTTAATTCAACGGTTCCACTCAATAGCATCAACTACAAGAGTAATCAACACCGGGAATGTTTCCCCTAAGAATATAACAAGATCCAACTCAAGATGTTACAGCGGGATGGCGTGGTGATGGTGGAGATGAAGGTGCTGGTGATGGAGATGATGATGATGATCCCGATGAAGTCCGGTGCGATGGTGATGACGATGGCGACGATCTCCCCTCTTCAGGAAGGAATTTCCTCGGCAGATTTCTACCTGCCGGAGAGTTTTTCTCTCTCTGGTGTTTTCCGCCCCGCAGAGGCGGCCGTGTCTAACTCTGAGCCCCCCCTTGACTTAGGTTTTCGGGGACGATGAAGTACGCGAAGGGGCGAGACCAGAAGTGGGCTAGGGTGCCCTCACACAGGGCCGGCGCGGCCAGGGGTCAGGCCGCGCCCCCTGTGCGTGAGGCCGCCCCCTGGCTCCTCTCTCCTTCCCCTTCTAGCTTCCGGAGTCTTTTGGTAAAATATAATTTTTTGGTATTTTTCTGGAATTTTCCCGATCTTCCAAAATATGGTGTCTTGACGGTCCTTTTCCAGCAGAATCCTGACTCCGGCAGCAAATCCTCCAATGATCATCAAACATGTAAAAACAGAGGAAATAACATAAGTCTCATATCTAAATATGAAATATATCAATGAATAATAGTAAATTATGATACAAAATAGTGATGCAAAATGGACGTATCAACCCCCTCAAGCTTAGACCTCGCTTGTACCCAAGCGAAAACTAAACTCGGTAAACATGACCACAGGTTTATGGAGTGAAGTGTCGATAATCAAAATACGGACAAGAAGCATCACATTCACCAAAGGCACAAGTTATAATAGACAGCAACTCCCCTTTATATAATATAGACTTGCAATAAGTAAAGGGAATCACATATGAAGATGCACAAAATAAACTATAATTGGTGATGGCAAACCTTAGTTCTTGGTCAGAGAACAATGAACAACTATACTAGCCTTTGAATGGAGCCTTTTTAAAACAGAGCTAATATAGCAAAAACCATATGCTCAACGAAACGAACTTTTTGCGTTCATAGAAAGCTTTCAAAGATATATTCCTTCAGACAAAAGCATTGTACAAAACAAAGAAGATAGTAAACATGATTGAACGGATCAACATATGGATGAGTGAAACATAACAATTCAAATGCTTGCTTGAGATAGAGGGGAATAGGTTGACTCAACATAAAAGTAAAAGATAGGTCCTTCGCAGAGGGAAGCAGGGATTAATCATGTGCTAGAGATTTTCATTTTGCAAAACAGAGGTAAAAAGTTATTTTGAGAGGTGGTTGCTTTTGTCAACGACTAGCAACGGAGTTCTTGATATCTTCCATACTAAACAAGTGAGAGCGGTTCCGAGATGTTTGATTATTTGGCACATTGGTGCTCTTTTATAGCTTTGCACTCCTCCCCACCTTTTTCCCTTCTCAAACCATGGCTAACCGATTCCATCGGGTGCCGACCAACTTTCACATACCATGGAGGAGTGCTCTTTTCTTTCTTCTTTTTGAGATTATAATGGTCTGACCAGCTCCCTTGCAAAATTAATGACGAGCAAATGAAGCTGCCTAGTCGAGGGGTACTTAATTTAGCATGGAAGATAACAAACCCATCCACTACGTCCTCATGAGCTAAAAACAGTGGCACAAAATGAGAAGTATTTGAAGGTTTTTGAAAGGTAGCAAATGAAAATTTACTTGGAATGTCTTGAAATACCATGCATAGGAATTTATAGTGGACTCTTTGGAAGTGACTTGGCTTATGGGATTTGGATGCACGAGAAGTATTCCCTCTCAGTACAGGTTTTTGGCTAGCAAGGCTGGGTAGCAAGCATAGGAATTGCATGAAACAAACAAACATACATATAATAAGAACAATAATGCAAACTCCCTTGAAGGTACAATGATTTTAACTTTGAGAATAACAATGCTTATAAGCCAAACATGAAGGGTAAACTGAAGTGATGTAGCTACAAACACTTCTTTATTCTTTTCTACCCAAACCTCAAGGTAATGCTGCTACTGACCAAGCTAAGTCTGCCAAAACCAAATAAATTTACTCATGCTCCCAAAGTGATACCAATACTAATCAACAAGACTAGTCATATAAGAAACATTGCAACCTAAAATAAAGTGTGCGGAGAGTAAACGATAGAACTTCTCATTAATATTTCATTACCGCAACTCATACCAAGGGATACATAGATAACCAACTAAGGAGGATACTTCCACACTGCGAACTATTCTATAGGACAAATTCTCTATTCATGATATGACTCTACTTAAAAAGTAAATGAGTAAAAGGTAATGATGTGATACCGCGGCACTCTCCCAAGCTTGGAACAAGCCAAGGGGATGCCAATACCGATGACGAGTTACTCTTGTGGCGGCGGCGGTAGTGGAAGCATCCTTGGGTTAACAAAGTATTCCAGCATCCGGCGAAGCCTGAGATTTTCTTCTTGAAGCATCTCTACCTCCCTCTTCAAAACTCGATATTGAGCGCAAAACTCATCAGTGACCAGCATACCCTCTTTTATCACAGGGATGGAGTTTAGATCCAAAACATGTAATGTTGGTCCCTGCATATCATGAGAAAAGATACATCTAGCTTTCGTTGGTCCTTCAAAAGCAGGGTTTCTTGGCCTTGATCTTCCAGCATCTTGCTCCTCCTTCCACTTTTGGCTTTGGTGATTACCTTCCCAGGGCCTTTTGCCCTTGTCGTTGCTTTCAGAGGCCATGGTACTCCCCCAAGCTTAAGATCAACTCCTGACAGAAACAGCTCGAAACAAAACACGACAAGAAAACAATGTACAGACCTTGGGGACTCCGGGGGGTTACATAGGCAAAAATTAGTACATCGAAACGAAATCACAGGAGGAAACCGGGATGGAAACGATTTTTGGTGTGCTCTCACACCAGGGTGGCACGGCCAGAGGTGGGCCCGCGCCCCCTATGTGTGAGGAGCACACATACTTCTTTTCCTGCCCGTTTTCATCTCGTGATTTTTCATATTTAGTAAAAACAGCAAAAATAATAAAGGAAGAGTTATTCGCGAAACTTCTCTGACTAGAACTGTTACCTATTCGAAAACGAACTCTGCAGGTTCCTGCAATTTGTCTTGGATGAATTCTTCTGGAGAAACTGTTTCAATTACATCAACATCTTCATTATAAGAATCTCCAGTAATATAATGTTTGAGTCTTTGCCCATTCACCACTTGTGTAGAGTCATCTTTCAATGAAGCAATCTTAATAGCACCTGAGCGGTATACTTCCACAATAACATATGGTCCTTCCCATTTAGAGAGTAATTTCCCTGCAAAAAATCTGAGACAAGACCTATACAATAGAACTTTCTCACCAACATGAAACTTATCATGCCATTGCTTGACTTTCTCTTTGAAAAGTCTGGCATTCTCATACGCTTCGTTTCTCCACTCGTCTAGATAACTCAAATCTAACAACCTTTTCTTACCAGCTAGTTTAAAATCTCTATTAAGCCCTTTCACTGCCCAAAAAGCTTTGTGTTCTAATTCTAAAGGCAAGTGACACGCTTTTCCGTAAACCATCTTATAAGGAGACATACCCATGGGGTTCTTATAAGTAGTTCTATAAGCCCATAAAGCGTCGTTTAACTTACTAGCCCAGTTTTTCCTAGATCTGTTGACAGTCTTCTGCAAAATAGACTTGATCTCTCTATTTGAAAGCTCTACTTGCCCACTAGTTTGGGGATGATAAGCAGAAGCAATTATATGATTAACATCATATTTAGCAAGAGTCTTTCTAAAACTGCCATGAATAAAATGAGAACCTCCATCAGTCATAAGATATCTAGGCACACCAAACCTAGGAAAAATAACATCTTTAAGCATTTTTAACGAGGTCTCACCATCGGCGCTCTTTGTAGGTATGGCTTCTACCCATTTAGTAACATAATCAACAGCAACAAGTATATGGGTATAGCCTTTTGAAGGAGGAAAAGGACCCATAAAGTCAAATCCCCAACAATCAAATGGTTCAATAACAAGAGTGTAATTCATAGGCATTTCATTGCGTCTAGAAATATTATCAACTCTTTGACATTCATCACAAGATAAAACATACTTCTAGCATCTTTAAAGAGGGTTGGCCAATAAAAACCTGATTGTAGAACCTTTTGTGCAGTTCTATCTCCAGCATGACGCCCTCCATAAGCACTGCCATGGCATTTCCTTAATATCTCTTGTTCCTCATATTCCGGTACGCATCTTCGCATAATACCATCAACTCCCTCTTTATATAAATGTGGGTCATCCCAAAAGTAATGCCTCAAATCATAGAAGAATTTTCTTCTTTGCTGAGCTATAAACGTTGGAGGCAAATACTTGGAAACAATAAAGTTAGCATAATCAGCATACCAAGGAAGGTCTCGCGAAGTTACGTTTACAGCAGCTAACTGTTCATTTGGAAAACTATCATTAACAGGAATAGGATCAAAAGAAATGTTTTCCAATCTAGACAAGTTGTCAGCCACAGGATTTTCAACACCTTTCCTATCTACGATATGCAAATCAAATTCTTGTAAAAGCAACACCCATCTAACAAGCCTAGGCTTAGCATCCTTCTTAGTCATAAGATATCTAATAGCAGCGTGATCAATATGAATAGTAACTTTAGAATTAACAATGTAAGATCTAAACTTATCACATGCAAAAACAACAGCAAGAAACTCTTTCTCAGTGGTAGCATAATTTTTCTGAGCAGCATCAAGAGTCTTACTAGCATAATGAATAACATTCAACTTATTATCTACTCGCTGTCCAAGAACAACACCAACAGCAAAATCACTAGCATCACACATAATTTCAAAAGGTAAATTCCAATCAGGTGGTTGAACAATAGGAGCAGTAGTTAAAGCCTTCTTAAGAGTTTCAAAAGCTTCCTTACAATCATCATCAAAGACAAATGGTACATCTTTTTGAAGAAGATTAGTAAGAGGCTTTGAAATCTTAGAAAAATCTTTAATAAACCTCCTATAGAAACCAGCATGACCAAGAACACTACGAATACCTTTAACATCTCTGGGACAGGGCATCTTCTCAATTGCTTCCACTTTTGCTCTGTCAACTTCAATACCTCTTTCAGAAATTTTATGTCCAAGGACAATTCCTTCATTTACCATAAAGTGGCATTTCTCCCAATTAAGAACAAGGTTAGTTTCTTCGCACCTCTGCAAAACTTTATCAAGGTTGTGCAAACAGTTATCAAAAGAAGTTCCATAGACGGAAAAATCATCCATGAAGACCTCCACAATTTCTTCACAAAAGCCATGGAAAATAGCAGACATGCATCTTTGAAAAGTAGCAGGAGCATTGCACAAACCAAACGGCATACGTCTATAAGCATAAGTTCCATAAGGACAAGTAAACGTGGTTTTTTCTTGGTCTTCCTTTTTAACAGCAATTTGAGAAAAACCAGAATAACCATCAAGGAAACAAAAATGAGTCTTCTTAGATAACCTTTCTAACATTTGATCTATAAACGGTAAAGGATAATGATCTTTCTTAGTAACTTTGTTTACCTTCCTATAATCAATGCACATCCTATAACCCACTACTACCCTTTGAGGAATAAGCTCGTTATTCTCATTAGGCACAACAGTCATACCTCCTTTCTTAGGAACACAATGAACAGGACTAACCCATCTACTATCAGCAATAGGATAAATGATACCAGCATCAAGGAGCTTTAATACCTCATTTCTTACCACATCCTTCATCTTTGGGATTAAGCGGCGTTGATGCTCCACAACTGGCTTCGCATCTTTCTCCATATTAATAGCATGCTGACATAAGGTGGGGCAAATCCCTTTTAAGTCATCAAGAGTATATCCCATAGCTCCTCGGTGTTTCCTCAATATCTCCAATAATCTTTCTTCTTCCTTTCCTAAAAGTTTAGCACTAATAATAATAGGATATATTTTCTTATCATCTATATAAGCATATTTAAGATTATTAGACAAAGGTTCTAATTCAAAAACAGAATCTTCCTTAGGCGGCAAAGTGGTACCAAGATCCTCAACAGGTAGATTATGCTTGATCAGCGGTTGTTGACGAAGGAAAATGTCGTCAATCTCTTCTCTTTCCTTACTGAAAACATCACTTTTGTGATCTTCCATGAATTGCTGCAAAGCATTATTAGGAGCAAGGGCAATAGAAGCAAGCTGTTCAACTCAAAAAATTTCATTAGGCGTGTCATTTTCATAAGAAGTCTTAGCAAACTTGGAAAAATTAAACTCATAAGACTCTCCATTAAACTTAGTGAAAATTTTCTCCTTCTTACAGTCTATCACGGCACCACAGGTGTTCAAAAAGGGTCTACCAAAAATAATAGGACAAGTTTTACTAGCCTCCTTACCAAGTACTAGAAAATTAGTAGGGTATTTAGTCTTACCGCAAAGAACTTCAACATCTCGAACGATACCAAGAGGCCAAACAGTCTCTCTGTTAGCAAGTTGAACAACCACATCAATATCTTCAAGTTCACAAGCGCCAATCTCGTGCATAATTTCTTTGTAAAGCTCTAAAGGAATAGCACTTACACTAGCACCAATATCACATAAACCATAATAGCAATGATCTCCAATCCTGACAGAAATAACGGGAACACTTGTTTTCCTATGCTTTTTAGGATGTGAGAGAATGTTAGAAGCATCTTCACAAAAAAGAATATATTCATCCCCTACATCTTTAGTAACAAGGTCCTTCAATATAGCTACAGGAGACTTAACAGTAATTTGCTCATCAGGTTCTGCAGCTTTCTTAGTACTTTTATTAGACACACTTACCAAAGTAGAATACTTTTTTTACCTTAGCAGGGAAAGGTGTCTTCTCAAAATAAGGTTCAGGCACAATGCTATCAACAGTACAAACTTCAGTAGCTGCAGCAGATATATGACTAATAGAATCTTTATAAGGCGCATGATATTTGTTCCAATCTTTCTTTGGAACATCAAGATAAGAGGCAAAGGCCTTAAGACAATTAGCAAGTATTTGAGAATCAAGACCATAAGTAGTGCTAACACTATGAAAATCATCGGTTCCCATAAAAGCTTTAATGCATTCATAATCATAGTTTATACCTGACTTCCTACCTTTGTCGTTTTCCCATCCTTCAGCATTCTCTTGTATACGGTCAAGAAGTTTCCACTTAGCATCTTCTTTCATATGAGTAAATGATCCAAAGCAAGAAGCATCCAAATAATCCTTATCAGGAAGAGTAAGCCTCACATAAAAATTATCAATAACAATATTATTGGGGAGCTCATGAATGGGGCATTTGAGCATTAGTAACTTCAATCTCCCCCACGCTTGGGCAATACTTTCTCCATCATGAGGCCAAAAATTATATATCCGATTACGGTCTTTATGGATTTCACTTGGAGGATAAAACTTGGAATAAAAGAGAGGTACAATGTCCTCCTATGCCATAGATGGACCATCTTGGAGTAGTCGATACCACTCCTCAGCTCTGCCTTTCAATGATAAAGAGAATAACTTCTTCTTGACCTGGCTTGGTGAAATACCTGCACACCTGAACAACTCGCATAATTCATGTATAAATAATAAGTGATCACCTGGATGGACAGTTCCATCTCCTGAATAGCTGTTATCCATAATACGCCCAACAATTTTCATAGGTATTTTAAAAGGATCAACTTCAGCAGGTGGTGGCGGTGGTGGTTCATCCACATGTGCAGCAGTGGTAGAAGTGTTCCAAATAGGAAAGCAAATGGAGAATTCTCCATAGCAGAGTAAAATAAAAATAAAAGACAAAATAAAAACAATACTCACAGCGACGGTTACCTTTACCAATTCCACTCTTCAATAGCGCTTCACTCCCCGGCAATGACGCCAGAAAAATAGTCTTGATGACCCACAAGTATAGGGGGTGTATCGTAGTACTTTCGATAAATAAGAGTGTCGAACCCAACGAGGAGCAGAAGGTGTTGATTAGTGGTTTTTATCAAGGTTTCACTGTAAATACTAGCAAACAGGTTTTCAGAGGTATTTGGTAATGCAAATAAATAAAGTGCGAGTAAATAAAAGACAGTAGTAATAATTGCAGCAAGTGGTCCAATCCTTTCTTCAGCAAAGGACAAGCCGGTTGTGTACTTATAATAACCAAACGTTCTCGAGGACACACGGGAGTTTCTGTCAAGAGCTTTCGCTTCATACTGCTAAATAGTCTTTATTGGTTTGATAAGTGTTATGGGGGTGAACCTGTGCTAGCGCACTACCCTTACTAGGATAAATACACACTTGTGATTATACCCCTTGCAAGCATCCGCAAATACAAGAAAGTAATTAAGATAAATCTAACCACAGCCTTAAACTCTAAGATCCTACGCTCCCTGGTGCAATGGTTTCCAAACGGAGGTTTAGGTTTCTGTCACTCCAGCAACCCCACAATTGGTAGCCAAATACACAATACATCTAACTAGGCCCATAAATGGTGAAGTATCATGTAGTCGACGTTCACATGACACCACTAGTGAAATAGCACCACAACAATATCAAACCATTAAATATTTCTCAACAATAATTCACTACTAACATCTTGACTTCTCCCATGTCCTCAAGAACTAAACGAACTACTCACAAGACATCATATGGATCATGATCAGAGGTGAAATAATGGTAATTAACAATCTGAACATAAACCTTAATTCAACGGTTCCACTCAATAGCATCAACTACAAGAGTAATCAACACCGGGAAAGTTTCCCCTAAGAATATAACAAGATCCAACTCAAGATGTTACAGCGGGATGGCATGGTGATGGTGGAGATGAAGGTGCTGGTGATGGAGATGATGATGATGATCCCGATGAAGTCCGGTGCGATGGTGATGACGATGGCGACGATCTCCCCTCTTCGGGAAGGAATTTCCTCGGTAGATTTCTGCCTGCCGGAGAGCTTTTCTCTCTCTGGTGTTTTCCGCCCCGCAGAGGCGGCCGTGTCTAACTCTGAGCCCCCCTTGACTTAGGTTTTTGGGGACGATGAAGTACGCGAAGGGACGAGACCAGAAGTGGGCCAGGGCGCCCTCACATAGGGCCGGCACGGCCAGGGGTCAGGCCGCCCCCTGGCTCCTCTCTCCTTCCCCTTCTGGCTTCCGGAGTCTTTTGGTAAAATATAATTTTCTGGTATTTTTCTGGAATTTTCCTGATCTTCCAAAATATGGTGTCTTAACGGTCCTTTTCCAGCAGAATCCTGACTCCGGCAGCAAATCCTCCAATGATCATCAAACATGTAAAAACAGAGGAAATAACATAAGTATCATATCTAAATATGAAATATATCAATGAATAACAGTAAATTATGATACAAAATAGTGATGCAAAATGGATGTATCACCCCCTTTGTGTGAGGTCGCCTCGGTCCACTCCTGACGATGCCCCTTCGCCTATAAAGACCCCCCAACGGAAAAAACCTAAGTACCCGATCACTTTTCCAGAACACATCGCGATCCGCTGCCGCCGTCGACCTGAAGATCGGGAGGGTCCAGAAGCTCTTCCCCGCACCCTGCCGGAGAGGGGAATCACCACCGAAGGTCTTCTTCATCATCATACTTGCCTCCAGAGCGATGAGTGAGTAGTCTACCTTGGACTATGGGTCCATAGCAGTAGCTAGATGGTTGTCTTCTCCACCATGTGCTTCATGTTTAGATCTCATGAGCTGCCTTACATGATTGAGATCACCGTTATGTAATTCTACATGTTGTGTTTGTTGGGATCCAATGAATATTGGTGTTATGATTGAGTTGAAGTACTGAATTTTATCTTATGTTATCTCTATGTTGTTTATGATCTTGCATGCTCTCCGTTGTTAGTAGTTATCTTGGCCGAGTAGTTGCTAGTGACTCTAAGAGGGGGTATTTATGCTCGATAGTGGGTTCATGCCTCTATTTAACCTGGGGGAGTGAAAGAAACCTCTAAGGTTATAGATGTGCTGTTGCTACTAGGGGGAAAACAACATTCATATGCTCAAGGGCATATGCTTTGTTTACATTACACACTTTGCTTAATGCAATTATCTGTTGTTCGCAACTTAATACTTGTGGAGTTCTCGGATTGATTCGCCACAAGTGCATTATTAGTCATAGATGCAGTTGGATGGCGGTCTATGTATCTTGTTGTAATGCCCAGAGTAAATCTCATAGTGATCCTCTCGACATATGCACGTTGTCTTTATTCTATCAATTGCCCAACTATAATTTGTTTACCCAGCATGTATTATTTTATCTTATGGAGAGACACCACTAGTGAACTGTGGACCCTGGTCCTATTTCCTTTATATTGCTATCACCTGTTACGTTACTCGCACTGTTTACTTTACTCGCATACTATTATCACTTTCCACTCGATATGCTCATACCCTTTGTTTCAAGCAAACCGGTGAGATTGACAACCTCATCGTAAGTTGGGAACAAAGTATTTGGTTGTGTTATGTGCAGGTTCCACGTTGCTACTGGTTGAAGACGCGCTAACAAGTTATCGTTAATGGTGCCCTTGTTAGAGCATCACGCAGCTAGTGGGCATCACCTTCAGTCGTTTGTCTGCCTCCTACTGGATTGATAACCTTGGTTTCTTACTGAGGGAAAAACTTGCTGCTATATTCATCACACCTTGATCTTGGGGTTTTCCAACTGGCCGGTCATTTACTTCATTAATTACATGCCAACAAGTTCTCTGGCACTATTCATCACCGCGTCATCAACAAGTTTTTCTGGCACCGTTGCCGGGGAGGAAGAAGACTTCTGCAAGGGGAGTTTTCGGATGCACATCCTTTACTTTGTTTAAGTTTTGCTTTACTTTATTTTTACTTGCATCGTTTTATCAAAAACCCAAAAAAAATTAGAATCCTATGTAGTTGTTTTTACTTGTCTGCTTTTAGTTTGCTAGAATGGCTACTCCTAAAAACACCAAGTTGTGTGACTTTACTAGCATGAATAATAGTGATTTTATGTGCACTCCTATTGCGCCACCTGCTCCTGCTGCAAATTTTTATGAGATTAAGCCTGCTTTGTTGAACCTTGTTATGAAAGAGCAATTTTCTGGTGCTAGTACTGAAGATGCTGCAGCTCATCTCAACAATTTTGTTTAGCTATGTGAGATGCAAAAATATAAGGATGTTGAAAGTGATATTATTAAGCTTAAGTTGTTTCCTTTTTCTTTGAGAGGAAAAGCTAAGGATTGGTTGCTGTCTTTGACTAAGAAGAGTATTGATTCATGGGCTAAGTGTAAGGATGCTTTTATTGGTAGATACTATCCTCCTGCTAAGATTATAGCTTTGCGTAGCAATATTATGAAGTTTAGTCAGTTTGATAATGAACATGTTGCTCAAGCTTGGGAAAGAATGAAATCTATGATAAAGAATTGCCCCACTCATGGACTGACTACTTGGATAATTGTTCAAACTTTTTATGCAGGACTGAATTTTTCTTTGAGGAACCTACTTGATTCAGCTGCTGGAGGCACTTTTATGTCCTTTACCTTGGGCGCCATAACAAAGCTTCTCGACAATATGATGGTAAATTACTCTGAATGGCACACCGAGAGAGCTCCACAAGGTAAGAAGGTAAATTCTGTTGAGGAAACCTCTTCCTTGAGTGATAAGATTGATGCTATTATGCTTATGCTTTCTAATGATAGGACTCATGTAGATCCTAATAATGTTCCTTTGGCCTCTTTGGTTGCTCAAGAAGAGCATGTTGATGTAAACTTCATTAGAAATAATAATTTTAACAACAATACTTATAGGAACAATTTTGCTAGTAACAATTATAGGCCGTATCCTTCTACCAATGGTAATGGTTATGGTAACTCTTATGGTAATTCCTCCAACAACACTAGGGCCGCGCCCTCCGAGCTTGAGGTAATGCTCAAGGACTTCATCGGTAAGCAAAATGCTTTTAACAAGTCTGTTGAGGAAAAGTTAGGCAAAATTGATATTCTTGCTTCTAAAGTTGATAGCCTTGCTCATGATGTTGAACTTCTGAAATTAAAAGTGTTTCCTAATAAGGTGAAAGAGAACAATGTTTTTGCTACTGCTAATGCTATCCAAGTTAGAATTGATGAAAATGTTAGGATGCTAGCAGAATTGCATGCCAGGTGGGAAAGAGAAGATGAGATAGCTAGAGAGATGAAAGTATGTACCATTACTACCTCTAATGATGTTGTTCCTAAAGCTATCAATCCTCTTACTTTGATTGGTGTAGAGAAAACTCCTACTCCTTGTGTTAAAAAGCCTAAAACTGCCAAAACTTTTTCTCAAAAGAGTGCTGAAATTTTTCGGAGTGTAGGAGATGATAGCTCTATTTCCTTTAATAATTTTGATGTTGATGGCTGCAATATATCTGAAGTTATTTTGTTCTTGCAAAAGCTTGCTTTGACTCCTAATGCTAGTTCTATAAATGTTGCTTTTACTAAGCATATTACCAATGCTCTTATGAAAATTTAGGGATGAAAAGTTGAAGCAAAAAGCTGCTGTTCCCAAGAAATTAGAAGATGGTTGGGAACCCATCATTGATATGCATGTTAATGGTTTTGATTGCCATGCTTTATGTGATCTAGGTGCTAGTATTTCTATTATGCCTAGAAAGATTTATGATATGCTTGATTTACCACCGCTTGAAAAGTGTTATTATGATGTTCCTATTGCTGATGCTGCTAAGAAGAAACCTTTGGGAAGAATTAATAATGTTCTTATTATGGTTAACAATAACCTTGTTCCCGTTGATTTTCTTGTCATGGATGTTGAATGCAGTGCTTCATGTCCTATTATTTTGGGAAGACCCTTTCTTTGAACTGTAGGTGCCATCATTGATATGAGGGAAGGCACCATCAAATATCAATTCCACTCAAGAAAGGTATGGAACACTTCCCTAGCAAGATAAATAAATTGCTTTTTGACTCTATTCTTAGAGCAAATTATGAGCTTGATGCTTCATCACTTGATGTTACTTGATTCGCATTTTTTGCGCCTAGCTCAAAGGCGTTAAAGAAAAGCACTCTTGGGAGATAACCCAATGTTTTTACATTCAGTTCTTTTTCTTTTATTTGAGTCTTGGAAGTTATTACTACTGTAATGACCTGTCCTTATCCTTTTTATTTCGTTTTTGTGCCAAGAGAAGCCTCTAATTTGAGCGAGGTAAGATTTGGGGATGTTGCTGTCCTAAAACAGTTTTCGGTGCTGCACCGTAAAAATTCATGAAAATTCTCTGTATATCTTTTGGACCTGCGATTTCTTGTGCATATGCCCCAGGTTATATCCAAACTTTCATTAGTTGAACACTTTTTTATTTGAGTAACAGAAAACCCCTTAAAAATTCGACCTTTGTCAGCTGTTCTGTTTTGACAGATTTCTGCCAATATTTGTGTTTGCCGCTTTATCGCTTTCTTTTTGAGTTCTTTTGATCACGGAACTTTTGGGGAAGTTGCTACAGTAGTATATACTTTATATGTGGTGGTTTTAGGTTGAAACCTGAAGCAAAAAGGGTTGATTCTATGTTATGCTTACACTAATGTTGCTAATAGATTGTGTTTAGTTTTGTATGAAGGAAGTTTTCAAGTGTAGGGATTGGAGAATGATGAGATAAGTTGAAGAATGGACAAAAGCTCAAGCTTGGGGATGCCCAGCAGCCCAAAAATTTTCCAAGAAGTACAAGCGTCAAAGCTTGGGGATGCCCCCGAGGCACCCCTTCTTCATCGGCAAAAATCAGGTCACCTTTCAAGACACTATATTTTTATTGCTTCATGCATTATGCATTTTTCTTGGAGCATCAGTTGTTTTAGTTTTCAGTTTATTTTAGTTTTGTTTGCTGCAATAAATGGTTAGACCCCAACAAATTCCTTCTGGAGAAGTTGCCTTGCTTTTCATTTGCCAAGAACACTTCGTTTTTCACTCTATTCGTTTCAACGAGTGTTCTTCTTTTTCTAGAACTGCGTTTAGTTTTCAATTTTCTCCTTGATATGTGTTCATATCTTGTTATATCTTTTCATCAAGGTGTATTTTTGCCTCTGGTCTATATTGGTTTTCATCAAGAGAGGTGTTTATAAAAAGTTTGAATGGTGTTGGAAAAGAGAAAAAGCTTTATGCAAAAAAGTGGTACAAGAAGGAGCTTGTGTAGACTGTGGCTTAGACTTTTTCATGTCATGCTTGATGTCTTTTTGATAGTATGCTTAGTGGTTTTGCTGTAGTATGACTTGTCTCAAATAACTGAGATTGCTTAATGAGCGTTTGAAAAAAATCATGCGTTGTTTCAATTATTTGGAAGCATTATTTTGGTTTTCTCCTTTGATGCTTTATTTGTGTTGACTTGGCGCATGCTCACACATGTTAGACTCATACAAAGTCGCCATTGCCTCTATGATCATTTAGTTTTTGACTTTTGATGCCATCTTATGCTTCTTTTAATGTCGCTTTGTCGCTATGCATGATTATGGCCGTTATTGCTCTCTTAGTTGGTCGCTCCCAGTCTTTTGCTAGCCTTCATTTTGTACTGAGTATGAGCTCTACTCGTGCATCCACCTCCTAAAAACCAAGTTTGCCAAAGTGTCCACCATACATACCTATTAGCAATTTGCTATTCCAAAGTACATTTGACTTGCTTTTATCTACCCTTCAAATTAAACTCTTTTTGGTGTTATGTGAAAGTTGGTCAGTAAAGCTCTCACGAACCGGATGGCACACTTTACTTTTCTCGCTTTAAAATTTTGACATTGTGGTCTCTTATATTGAGTTGTTATGCTTGCAAGTTGTAAGTTGGGAATTAGCCCAGCCATGCCGTCATGGGGCAAGCTTTCAACATTGCACTTCTTATTTGAGTTGATATCGTGATCTTTTGTTTATGGATACTCGCGGTGTGAAATGAATTGGGAATCTTGCGGGATCATGGAGTTTGTATATGTGTTAGAGAAACACCTGGGCCGCCAATCTAAGCCATGCATAATTCATGGTGGAAATTTGCAGCATGCCTATAGTGGACATTCGACGACGCATCTCAAAATAAAAAGCTATACAAATGGTAAATAAAAGAGATGTCGAGGTGTTCATTGTCTGTTTGTCCTGTTATTTTGATGTGGGCTTGTTCCATGTCATCGGGCACAGAGGTACCCCGTTGGCGGTTCTCGATGATATGTGTATACTTACAATGACAAGAGCTTGCTTGGGACTCTAAGTAAAGTAGCATGAGATTTGGGTACTTGTATTCACGGGACACAAGGTTTTCAACTTATGATTTCTCAAGCATATGCAGCATAAGTGTTCTCACATTAACTTTAATCATTCAAGATGCTTATGATGGGGGCAATGAGAGCTCAAAGCCGGTAAGTACCATAATTTTTGAAGGTTTATAAAACTTGCAATCACTGCTTCCCTCCGCGAAGGGCCTTTCTTTTACTTTTATGTTGAGTCTCCACCTTCTATCTTTATGCACCATTAAGAAAGCATAGTTGTCATTCTGAGTATAATGTGCATTGTCCCAAAGTTTTCATTGATTGATTCATATTATTGGTTTCACTTGTTCTTAAATTATTTGTATATAGTCGCCCTCTTAAACTTGAAGGTGTCCTACGCATTTATGTTTTGCTCTCCATGAAGGATAAGCTGAAAACCATTTGTATGTTTTTCCTTATGATTTGAACACACGTTTGACTTTTATTGTTTCATTTTCATGATCTTTTGTTTGTGTTCATTTTCATGTTATAACATGGTTGCTAAGTTTCTTCTATCAAGATCATATCTTTCATGCCCATGTTTTAAGTTCTTTTAATCCCAGCGCACAATGCTTACATACATGATCAAGATTGTGTAGGTGCATGTCACCTCAAAAATTATTTCTTTTGTTATCACTTACCTACTCGAGGACGAGTAGGAGTTAAGCTTGGGGATGCTGATACGTCTCAAACGTATCTATAATTTTTGATGCTCCATGCTTATTTTTACACCATTTGCTTAGTGTTTCGTTACACTTCATGGTACTTTTATGCATTTTCCGGAACTAACCTATTTAACAAGTCGCCACAGTGCCAGTTCGCTGTTTTCTGCTGTTTTTGTGTTTCAGAAAAGTTACACAGGAAATATTCTCGGAATTGGACGAAACCAAAGCCAGTCGCCCAGAATTTCACCGAAGCTTCCAGAGAACCGAAGAGGAGACGAAGTGGGGCCACGAGGGCCCCACACAATAGGGCGGCGCGGCCCAGGCCCTGGCCGCGCCCCCTATGTGTGAGGTCGCCTCGGTCCACTCCTGACTATGCCCCTTCGCCTATAAAGACCCCCGACGGAAAAAACCTAAGTACCCGATAACTTTTCCAGAACACATCGCGATCCACCGCCGCCGTTGACCCGAAGATCGGGAGGGTCCAGAAGCTTTTCCCGACACCCTGCCGGAGAGCGGAATCGCCACCAGAGGCCTTCTTCATCATCATGCTTGCCTCTGGAGCGATGAGTGAGTAGTCTACCTTGGACTATGGGTCCATAGCAGTAGCTAGATGGTTGTCTTCTCCACCATGTGCTTCATGTTTAGATCTCATGAGCTGCCTTACATGATGGAGATCACCGTTATGTAATTCTACATGTTGTGTTTGTTGGGATCCAATGAATATTGGTGTTATGATTGAGTTGAAGTACTGAATTTTATCTTATGTTATCTCTATGTTATTTATGATCTTGCATGCTCTCCGTTGTTAGTAGCTATCTTGGCCGAGTAGTTGCTAGTGACTCCAAGAGGGGGTATTTATGCTCGATAGTGGGTTCATGCCTCTATTTAACCTGGGGGAGTGACAGAAACCTCTAAGGTTGTAGATGTGCTGTTGCTACTAGGGGGAAAACAACATTCATATGCTCAAGGGCATATGCTTTGTTTACATTACACACTTTGCTTAATGCAATTATCTGTTGTTCGCAACTTAATACTTGTGGAGTTCTCGGATTGATTCACCACAAGTGGATTATTAGTCATAGATGCAGTTGGATGGCGGTCTATGTATCTTGTTGTAATGCCCAGAGTAAATCTCATAGTGATCCTCTCGACATATGCACGTTGTCTTTATTCTATCAATTGCCCAACTGTAATTTGTTTACCCAGCATGTGATATTTTATCTTATGGAGAGACACCACTAGTGAACTGTGGACCCCGGTCCTATTTCCTTTATATTGCTATCACCTGTTACTTTACTCGCACTGTTTACTTTACTCGCATACTATTATCACTTTCCACTCGATACGCTCATACCCTTTGTTTCAAGCAAACCGGTGAGATTGACAACCTCATCGTAAGTTGGGAACAAAGTATTTGGTTGTGTTGTGTGCAGGTTCCACGTTGCTACTGGTTGAAGATGCGCTAACAAGTTATCATTAACGGTGCCCTTGTTAGAGCATCACGCAGCTAGTGGGCATCACCTTCAGTCGTTTGTCTGCCTCCTACTGGATTGATAACCTTGGTTTCTTACTGAGGGAAAAACTTGCTGCTATATTCATCACACCTTGCTCTTGGGGTTTTCCAACTGTCAGGTCATTTACTTCATTAATTACACGCCAACAAGTTCTCTAGCACTATTCAACACCGCGCCATCACAGCCCAGCCCCTGGCCGCGCCCCCTATGTGTGTGACCGCCCTGGTCCACTTTTGACGCTGCCCCTTCGCCTATAAAGACCCCCCGATGGGAAAAACCTAAGGACCCGATCAATTTTCTAGAAACACATCGCGATCCGCCGCCGTCGTTGACCCGAGATCGAGAGGGTCTAGAAGTTATTCTCGGCACCCTGTCGGAGAGGGGAATCGCCATCAGAGGTCTTCTTTATCGCCATGCTTGCCTCCGGCGCGATGAGTGAGTAGTCTATCTTGGACTATGTGTCCATAGCAATAGCTAGATGGTTGTCTTCTACACCATGTACTTCATGTTTAGATCTCGTGAGCTGCCCTACATGATCGAGATCACCGTTATGTAATTCTACATGTTGTGTTTGTTGGGATCCGATGAATATTAGTGTTATGTTGAGTTGATGTGCTGAATCATATATCTTATGTTATCTCTATGTTGTTTATGATCTTGCATGCTCTCCATTGTTAGTAGCTATCTTGGCCAAGTAGATACTATTGACTCCAAGAGGGGGTATTTATGCTCGATAGTTGGGTTCATGCCTCTATTTAATCTGGGGGAGTGACAGAAACCTCTAAGGTTGTAGATGTGCTATTGCCACTAGGGAGAAACAACATTCTTGTGTCCAAGGACATTCACTTTGTTTACATTACACACTTTGCTTAATGCAGTTATCTGTTGTTCGCAACTTAATACTCATGGGGTGTTTGGATGATATCCCCGTGGGTGGATTATTAGTCATAGATGCAGTTGGATGGCAGTCTATGTATTTTGTTGTAATGCCCAGAGTAAATCTCATAGTGATCCTCGTGACATATGCACGTTATCTTTATTCTATCAATTGCCCAACTGTAATTTGTTTACCCAGCATGTTGTTATTTATTTTATGGAGAGACACCACTAGTGAACTGTGGACCCCGGTCCAATTTCCTTTACATTGTTATCACCTATTTACTTTCTTGCATACTACTATTGCTTTCCACTCGATATGCTCATACCTTTGTTTATAGCAAACCGGTGAGATTGACAACCTCATCGTAAGTTGGGAGCAAAGTATTTGGTTGTGTTGTGTGCAGGTTCCGTGTTGCTACTAGTTGAAGACGCGCTAACAAGTGTCGTAAATGGCGCCCTTGTTGGAGGGTCACTAAGCTAGCAAGCATCACCTTCTGGAGTTTGGCTTTTTCCTACTGGATCGATAAAGCTTGGTTTCTTACTGAGGGAAAATTGCTGCTATACTCATCACACCTTCCTCTTGGGGTTCCCAACTGGACGGTGATTTATATCAACACCGTACCGCAACAAGCAACAATTTTCTGGCGCCGTTGCCGGGGAAAAAGAAGACTTCTGCAAGGGGAGTTTCGCACGCACATCCTTTACTTTGTTTATTATTTTGCTTTACTTTATTTTTGCTTGCATCTTTTTTATCAAAAATACAAAAAAATTAGTTCCTACTATAGTTGTTATTTTTATTGGTCTGTTATTGTCTTGCTTTATCATGCTTTCTATGAATGGTTGGTTTCTTTGAAACTAAATCTTTTTGGCAAGGTGGGTTCACGGAAGAGCAGCAAAATTACAATGAGGAACACCGCTTGTCACAAAAAGGGAAACACTTATGGGAACAAATCAATAGATTATATATCATTGCTAGAAACGTGTGCTCTACTTATAATGTTACTTATTGCTTTGATAGATCTTGTTGCTGTAGGAGGTATAAACACCTCCCTTTTCAATGTGAGTATAATGATGATGTTACCATATCTTCTTATATTAATGGAAATTATGACTTTTATGATGTGGAACAAATTGAAGAATTTATTGCTTGGAAGGGTGCATTCGAACTTGCTTGTTTGCTTGAAAATATTGATGATGCACCTTATAAATATGAGGTTTATGATATACTTATATTTTGCTTTGATAATTACAAGGAAGAAAATGGCTATATTCCTAAATATCTTAATAGATGCTCTCCAACGGAAGAGACTAATGCCTTGAAGGAGCCTATGGAAGAAGAAATTGCTGAAAGTGGAAGCTCATTGGATGAAAAAGAGGAGGAGAGTGATGATCAAGAGGAGGAAGAATGGAGCTACCCATGTCTACCTCCCAATAAGAGTAACTCTTTAACTAATACCTTATTTGATCGCCCTCCATGCTTAACAAAGGAGGGTGAGTGTGATATTTATATTGTTGAGTTTGTTCATGATGCTACTAAAAATTATTATGAGAGAGGAAAATATGGTTGTTGGAATTCTCATGTTACTAAAACACCTCTCTTTATATTGAAAGTTCCAAAGTTGCTCTTGTTTTATCTACCCATACTTGTGACTATGTGCTTCTTTGATGTATTTTCTTACAAGATTCCTATGCATAGGAAGTGGGTTAGACTTAAATGTGTTTTATATTTGCTCCTTGATGCTCTTTTTGGCTTCCATTCACATTTCTTATGTGAGCATCTTCTCAAATTACTGAGCCTAGCTCAAAGGTGTTAAAGAAAAGCACTCTTGGGAGATAACCCATTGTTTTACTTTCAGTACTTTTTATTTTATTTGAGTCTTGGAAGTTATTACTACTGTAATAACTGCTCCTTATCCTTTTTATTTCGTTTTTGTGCCAAGAGAAGGCTCTAATTTGAGTGAGGTAAGATTTGGGGATGTTGCTGTCCTGAAACAGATTTCGGTGCTGCACCGTAAACATTTGTGAAAATTCTCAGAATATCTTTTTGACCTGCTATTTCTTGTGCATATGCCCCAGGTTATATCCAAGCTTTCATTAGTTATACACTTTTTGATTTGAGCAACAGAAAACCCTCGAAAAAATCGACCTTTTTCAGCTGTTCTGTTTTGACAGATTTCTGCCACTATTTGTGTTTGCCTCTTTATCGCTTTCTTTTTGAGTTCTTTTGATCACGGAACTTTTGGGGAAGTTGCTACAGTAGTAGATGCTTTATATGTGGTGGTTTTGAGTTGAAATCTGAAGCAAAAAGGGGTTGATTCATTATTATGTTTACACTAATGTTGCTAATAGAATTGTGTTTAGTTTTGTATGAAGGAAGTTTTCAAGTGTAGGGATTGGAAAATGATGAGATGAGTTGAAGAATGGACAAAAGCACAAGCTTGGGGATGCCCACGCACCCCAAAAAATATCCAAGAGTTACAAGTGTCAAAGCTTGGGGATGCCCCCGAGGCATCCCTTCTTCATCGGCAAAAATCAGGTCACCTTTCAACACACTATATTTTTATTGCTTCATGCACTATGCATTTTTCTTGGAGCGTCTTGTCTTTAGTTTTAAGTTTTGTTTTGTTTTGTTTGCTGCAATAAATGTTGTACCCCAACAAATTTCTTTTGGAGAAGTTGCCTTGCTTTTCATTTGCCAAGAACACTCCATTTTTCACTCTTATCGTTCAACGAGTGTTCTCTTTTTCTAGAACTGCGTTTAGCTTTCATTTTTTGCCTTGATTTTTGTTCAGATCTTGTTATATCTTTATATCAAGGTGTATTTTGACCTCTGGTCCATGTTGGTTTTCATCAAAAGAGATGTTTCAAAAAGGTTCGAATGGTGTTGGAAAAGAGAAAAAGTTAAATGCAAAAAAGTGGTACAAAAAGGAGCTTGTTTAGACTGTGGCTTAGACTTTGGCATGTCGTGCTTGATGTCGTTTTGATAGTATGCTTAGTGGTTTTGCTGTAGCATGACTGGTCTCAAATTACTGAGATTGCTTAATGAGCCTTTGAAAAAATCATGCATTGTTTTTATTATTTGGAAGCATTAATTTGGTTTTCTCCCTGATGCTTTATTTGGTTGACTTGTCGCATGCTCACACATATTTGACTCATACAAAGTCGCCATAAGCCTCTATGATCATTTAGTTTTTGACTTTTGATGCCATCTTATGCTTCTTTTAATATTGCTTTGTCGCTTTGCATGATTATGGCTGTTATTGCTCTCTTGGTTGGTCGCTCCTAGTCTTTTGCTAGCCCTCGTTTTGTACTGAGTATGAGCTCTACTCGTGCATCCAACTCCTAAAAACCAAGTTGTTCCAATGTGTCCATCATACATACCTATTAGCAATTTGCTATTCCAAAGTACATTTGACTTGCTTTTATGTATCCTTCAAATTAAACTCTTTTTGGTGTTATGCAAAAATTGGTCAGTAAAGCTCTCATGAACCTGATGGCACACTTTACTTTTCTCGTTCTTAAAATTTGACATTGTGGCTCTCTTATGTTGAGTTGTTATGCTTGTAAGTTGTAAGTTCGAAATTAGCCCAGCCATGCCGTCATGGGGCAAGCTTTCAACATTGCACTTCTTATTTGAGTTGATATCGTGATCTTTTGTTTATGGATACTCGTGATGTGAAATAATTTGGGAATCTTGCGGGATCATGGAGTTTGTATACGTGTTAGGGAAACGTCTGGGGCGCTAATCTAAGCCATGCATAATTCATGGTGGAAATTTACAGCATGCCCATAGTGAACATTCGATGACGCATCTCAAAATAAAAAGTTATACCAATGGTAAATAAAAGAGATGCCGAGGTGTTCATTGTCTGTTTGTCCTGTTATTTTGATGTGGGCTTGTTCCATGTCATCGGGCACGGAGGTACCCCGTTAGCGGTTCTCGATGATACGTGTATACTTACAATGACAAGAGCTTGCTTGGGACTCTAAGTCGAGTAGCATGAGGTTTGGGTATTCGTACTTCACGGGACACAAAGTTTTCAACTTATGATTTGTTAAGCATATGCTTCATAATTGTATTCGCATTAACTTTAACCATTCAAGATGCCTATGATGGGGGCAATGAGAGCTCAAAGCTAGTAAGTACCATAATTTTGAAGGTTTATAAACTTGCAATCACTGCTTCCCTCTGCAAAGGGCCTTTCTTTTACTTTTATGTTGAGTCACCACCTTCTATCTTTATGCACCGTCTAAGAGAGCATAGTTGTCATTCTGAGTATAATGTCCATTGTCCCAAAGTTTATCATTGATTGATTCATGATTTTGGTTTCACTTGTTCTTAAATTATTTATATCTAGTCGCCCTCTTAAACTTGAAGGTGTCCTATGCATTTATGTTTTGCTCTCTCATGAAGGACAAGCTGAAAACCATTCGTATATTTTTCCATATGATTTGAACACACGTTTGACTTTCATTGTTTCATTTTCATGATCTTTCGTTTGTGTTCTTTTTCATGTTATAACATAGTTGCTAAGTTTCTTCTATTAAGATTATATCTTTCATGCCCATGTTTTAAGTTCTTTTGATCCCAGCACTCAATGTTTTACATAGATGATCAGGATTGTGTAGGTGCATGTCACCTCAAAAATTATTTCTTTTGTTATCACTTACCTACTCGAGGACGAGTAGGAGTTAAGCTTGGGGATACTTGATACGTCTCAAACGTATCTATAATTTTTGATGCTCCATGCTTGTTTTTACACCATTTGCTTAGTGTTTCGTTACACTTCGTGGCATTTTTATGCATTTTCTAGAACTAACCTATTAACAAGATGCCACAGTGCCAGTTCCCTATTTTCTGCTGTTTTTGTGTTTCAGAAAAGTTACACAGGAAATATTCTCAGAATTGGATGAAACAAAAGCCGAACATCCAAAAATTTATCGAAGCTTCCAAAAGTCCAAAGAGGAGACGTAGAGGGGCCACGGGCCGGCCACACAACAGGGCAGCGTGGCCCAGCCCCTGGCCGCGCCCCCTATGTGTGTGACCGCCCTGGTCCACTTCTGACGTTGTCCCTTCGCCTATAAAGACCCCCCGACGGGAAAAACCTAAGGACCCAATCAATTTTCCAGAAACACATCGTGATCCGCCGCCATCGTCGACCCGAGATCGGGAGGGTCCAGAAGCTCTTCCTGGCACCCTGCCGGAGAGGGGAATCGCCACCGGAGGTCTTCTTCATCGCCATGCTTGCCTCCGGCGTGATGAGTGAGTAGTCTACCTTGGACTATGGGTCCATAGCAGTAGCTAGATGGTTGTCTTCTCCACCATGTGCTTCATGTTTAGATCTCATGAGCTGCACTACATGATCGAGATCACCGTTATGTAATTCTACATGTTGTGTTTGTTGGGATCCGATGAATATTGGTGTTATGTTGAGTTGATGTGCTGAATCATATATCTTATGTTATCTCTATGTTGTTTATGATCTTGCATGCTCTCCGTTGTTAGTAGCTATCTTGGCCAAGTAGATACTAGTGACTCCAAGAGGGGGTATTTATGCTCGATAGTTGGGTTCATGCCTCTATTTAATCTGGGGGAGTGACAGAAACCTCTATGGTTGTAGATGTGTTGTTGCCACTAGGGAGAAAACAACATTCTTGTGTCCAAGGACATTCGCTTTGTTTACATTACACACTTTGCTTCATGCAGTTATCTATTGTTCGCAACTTAATACTCATGGGGTGTTCAGATGATATCCCCGTGGGTGGATTATTAGTCATAGATGCAGTTGGATGGCAGTCTATGTATTTTGTTATAATGCCTAGAGTATCACGTTATCTTTATTCTATCAATTGCCCAACTGTAATTTGTTTACCCAGCATGTTGTTATTTATTTTATGGAGAGACACCACTAGTGAACTATGGACCCCGGTCCAATTTCCTTTACATTGCTATCACCTGTTTACTTTACTCACACTATTTACTTTCTCGCATACTACTATTGCTTTCCACTCGATACGCTCATACCTTTGTTTACAACAAACCGGTGAGATTGACAACCTCATCGTAAGTTGGGAGCAAAGTATTTGGTTGTGTTGTGTGCAGGTTCCGCGTTGCTACTAGTTGAAGACGCGCTAACAAGTGTCGTAAACGGCGCCCTTGTTGGAGGGTCACTAAGCTAGCAAGCATCTCCTTCTGGAGTTTGGCTTTTTCCTACTGGATCGATAAACCTTGGTTTCTTACTGAGGGAAAAATGCTGCTATACTCATCACACCTTCCTCTTGGGGTTCCCAACTGGACGGTGATTTATATCAACACCGTACCGCAACAAGCAGTAATGTAAACAAAGCAAATGTCCTTGGTCACAAGAATGTTGTTTTCTCCCTAGTGGCAACAGCACATCTACAACCTTAGAGGTATCGATCACTCCCCCAGATTAAATAGAGGCATGAACCCAACTATCGAGCATAAATACTCCCTCTTGGAGTTACTAGCATCTACTCGGCCAAGATAGCTACTAGCAACGGAAAGCATGCAAGATCATAAACAACATAGAGATAACATAAAATATATAATTTAGCACATCAACTTGACATAGTACCAATACTCATCGGATCCCAACAAACACAACATGTATGATTACATAAAGATGATCTTGATCATGTAGGGCAGCTCACAAGATCTAAACATGAAGCACATGGTGGAGAAGACAACCATCTAGCTACTGCTATGGACCCATAGTCTAAGGTAGACTACTCACACATCACTCTGGAGGCGACCATGGTGGTGGAGAAGGCCTCCGGCAGAGTGCCGGGAAGAGCTCCTGGATCCTCCCGATCTCGTTTCGACGACGGCGGCGGCTTGCAGTATGTTTTGAGGAAAAGCGATCTGTCTCTTAGGTTTTTCCCATCGAGGGGACTTTATAGGCAAAGAGGCATCGTCAGGAGGTGGACCAGGCGGCCTCACCATGGGTGGGCACGGCCAGGGGCTGGGCCGTGCCCCCTGTGGTGTGGCTGGCCTCTGGCCCCCCTCTGTCTCATCTTTGGTCTTCGCGAAGCTTCGGTAAAAATAGGAGGTCTGGCTTTTGTTTCGTCCAATTCCAAGAATATTTCCTGTGTAACTTTTCTGAAACACAAAAACAGTAGAAAACAGGGAACTGGCACTGTGGCATCTTTTTAATAGGTTAGTTCCAGAAAATGCATAAAAACACCACGAAGTGTAACAAAACTCAAAGCAAATGGTGTAAGAACAAGCATGGAGCATCAAAAATTATAGATACGTTTGAGACGTATCAATAGGCGCCATATATAAATTCTCTGGAGCAGACGCCAAAGCCAGCTAGCATCAACCTTCAGAAGTGGTTTCTTTCTCCTACTGGTTCGATTAAACCTTGGTTTCATACTGAGGGAAAACTTGCCATTGTGCTCATCATACCTTCCTCTTGGGGTTCCCAACTGGGCGGCTAGCACCGCTATCAAGCAACTTTTTCTGGCACCGTTGCCGGGGAGAAAGAGGATTTCTACAAGGGGAGTCTCTCGCTTCCAATCTTTTACTTTGTTATTGTTTTGCTTACTTTCTTTACTTTATTTTTGTTTGCATCTTTTTATCAAAAATACAAAAAAAATAGTTCCTTTTATAGTTGGTATTTCATTACTTTTACTTTTAGTTTATTATGTTGTTCCCTAAGTATGTTCTGGAAGACTTATCAATAGGTAGTGGATCTATAATTGGGAAAGATAACATTGAAGAGTTCGTTAATCATGTCAGCAAGCACAAAAATGTTGAGGATAGATCCTTAGCCGAACTCGCTCCTAGTTATGAAGTTGCTGCTGCTTACTTAGTTCACATGTTGGAGGCTAGGTTTGTTAACCATAATCCCTTTATGCAGCAAATGTTTCTTAAGCTTCATGATATCGAAGACTCTGAAAAGAGAGATTTTATTTTGGAGACTTTGCATAAAGAATTTAGAGATGTTGTTATAGAAGCTAGGAAAGTTTTTGAGCATTTTAATATGCTTGGCTCACGTGTAGAGGTTGTTGGTACAAATAAGGAAGAAATCAAAGTACCAATACCTTTCAAACTCGTAGGGATGCAAGAAGCTTTGGAAAAGAATTTTGATTGGATTGTTCTTGAAAACCCTTTTGATGAAAGTAGTGAACCCAAGAGTGTTCATAGAGGATCTTCTAAAACTCATTGGATAAAATATAATTCCTTGTTGAAAGGACTTCTGCTATTGATCTTAATGCTTCATTTGAAAATACTTGAGTTCCACTTTCTGGGCCTAGCTCAAAGGCGTTAAAGAAAAGCACTCTTGGGAGATAATCCAATGTTTTCTTTTCAGTACTTTTTCTTTTTGTTGAGTCTTGGAAGTTATTACTACTATAATGACCTCTCCTTATCTTTTTTATTTCGTTTTTGTGCCAAGAAGAACCTCTAATTGGAGGAAGGTAAGATTTGGGGAAGTTGCTGTCTTGAAACAGATTTCTGCGCTGTACCATAAAAATTCTTGAAAATTCTCAGAATGTCTTTTGATCTGAGATTTCTTGTGCACATGACCTAGGTTATTTTCTAACTTTCATTAATTTTGCACTTTTGTATTTGAGCAACAGAAGATTTTCCAAAAAATTGATCTTTACCAGCTGTTCTGTTTTGACAGATTTCTGCCGCTATTTGCTTTTGCCTCTTGATCTCTTTATTTTTGAGTTCTTTTGATCACAGAACTTTTAAGGAAGTTGCTACAGTAGCTTATGCTTTAATGGGTGCTATACTTGAGTTGAAACTGAACCAAAGTGTGGATTTACTATCTTGCATACACTAATGTTGCTAATAAGAATTGTGTGAAGTTTTGTATGAAGGAAGTTTTCAAGTGTAGGGAAAGGAGAATGATGAGATGAAGTATGGAAAAAAGCTCAAGCTTGGGGATGCCCCGAGGCACCCCTTCTTCGTCAACAAAATATCAAGTCATCTTTCAAGACACTATATTTTTATTGCTTCATATGCTATGCGTTTTTCTTGGAGCGTCTTTATTTTTGCTTTCAGTTTTATTTTGTTTTGTTTGCTGCAATAAATGGTTGGACCCCAACATGTTTCTTTTGGAGAAGACACACTCCATTTTCATTGCCTAGAACACTCTAGTTTTCACTCTTATCGTTCAATGAGTATTCTGTTTTCTAGTACCGCGTTTAGCTTTCGTTTTTCGCCTTGATTTTTCTTCAGAACTTGTTAGTTCTTTGTAGCCAGGTGTGTTTAGACCTCTGGTCAATTCTGCTTTTCATCTTCAAGAGTTGTTTCAAAAAGGTTGATTGGTGTTGGAAAAGAGTAAAAAGTTTTATGCTTATAGTGGTATAAATGGGAGCTTGTTTAGACTGTGGCTTAGACTTTTACATGTCATGCTTGATGTTATTTTGATTATATGCTTAGTAGTTTTTGCTGTAGCATGACTTGTCTCAAATGAGTGAGATTGCTTAATGTGCCTTTGAAAGAATGATGCGTTGTTTTTATTATATGGGAGCATAATATTGTAGTATTCTCCTTTGATGCTTTATTTGGGTTGACTTGGTGCATGCTTACACCATGTTTGACTTTAACCAGTCGCCTCAAGCCTCTATAATCATTTGGTTTTTGACTTGTGATACCACTTTATGCTTTGGTTAATAATGTTTTGTCGCTATGCATGATTATGGCCATTATTGCTCTCTTAGTTGGTCGCTCCCAGTCTTTTGCTAGCCTTCATCTGTACTGAGAGGGAATACTTCTTGTGCATCCAACTCCCAAAAACCAAAAGTTTTCCAATGTGTCCACCACATCTACCTATTAGCAATTTTCTATTCCAACTACATTTGTCTTGCTTTTATCTATCTTCCAAATTAAACTTTTTGTTATGTGAAAATTAGTTAGTAAAGCTCTCACGAACCTGACGGCACATTTATTTTCTTGCACTTAATAAACTTGACCATTGTGGCTCTCTTATGTTGATTATATGCTCGCAAGTTGTAAGTTGGGAGTTAGCTTAGCCATGCTGTCATGGGGCACGCTTTCAACATTGCACTTATTTCTATTTAAGTTGATATTATGATCTTTTGTTTATGGATGCTTATCTATGTGAAAGGAGTTGGAAACTTGTGGAGTTCATGGAGTTTGTATATGTGTTAGAGAAATGCCTGGGCCGTTAATCTAAACCATGCATCATTTATGGTGGAAATTTACAGCATAACCATAGTGGACATTCGACGACGCATCTCAAAATAAAAAGCTATACCTAATGGTAAATAAAAGAGATGTCGAGGTGTTCATTGTCTGTTTGTCTTGTCATTTTGATGTGGGCTAGTTTCCATGTCATCGGGTAAGAGGTACCTCGTTGGCGTTCTCGATGATAAATGTATACTTACAATAACAAGAACTTTCTTGGGACCTAAGTCGACTAGCATTGTTTAAGTACTCGTATTTATGGGACATGAGATTTTTAACTTATGATTTGTCAAGCATATATCTCATATTTGTACTCGCATTAACCTTAACCACTCAAGATGCCTATGATGGGGGCAATGAGAGCTCAAAGCTAGTAAGTACCATAATTTTTGGAAGGTTTATAAAAACTTGCAATCACTGCTTCCCTCTGCGAAGGGCCTTTCTTTTACTTTTATGTTGAGTCTTCACCTTCTACCTTTATGCACCGTCTAAGAGAGCATAGTTGTCATTCTGAGTATAATGTGCATAGTCCCAAAATTTATTATTAATTGATTCATGATTATGGTTTTGCTTGTTCTCAAATTATTTGTATCTAGTCGCCCTCTTAAACTTGAAGGTGTCCTATGCATTTATGTTTTGCTACTCCATGAGGGACAAGCTGAATACCACTTTGCTATGTTTTTCTATATGCTCGAAACAAACAATTGACTTTCAATGCATTATTACTCATGATCTTTTGCTTATGTTACCTTTTATGTTATAACACGGTTGCTAAGTTCTATTGTCAAGATTATATCTTTTATGCCCATGTTTAGAGTACTTTGATCTCAGCACTCAATGCTTTACATCGTTTTGATCAAGATTGAGTTGGTGCATGTCACCTAAAAAATTATTGTTTTGTTATCACTTACCTACTCGAGGGCGAGCAGGAGTTAAGGTTGGGGATGCTTGATACGTCTCAAACGTATCCATAGTTTTTGATGCTCCATGCTTGTTTGTACACCATTTGCTTTGTGTTTTGTTTACACTTCGTGGCATTTTTATGCATTTTTCGGAACTAACCTATTAACGAGATGCCACAGTGCCAGTTCCCTGTTTTTTTTGCTGTTTTTGTGTTTCAGAAAAGTTACACAAGAAATATTCTCGAAATTGGATGAAATAAAAGCTGAAGTCCATAATTACCTAACATGAAGACGGAGTCCAAAGGAGAGCAGGAGATGGACCAGGGGCCGGCCACACCTGGTGGTGGTGTGGGCCACCCCTAGGCCGCGCGACCAGGGGGTGTGACCGCCTGGTCCACCTCCTGACATTGCCCTTCCGCCTATTTAATCCCCTCGATAGGAAAACCCTAAGGGCCTAAACTCTTTTCCAGAAAACATATTGCAATCCACTGCCGTCATCGACACGAGATCGGGAGGGTCCAGAAGCTCTTCCCGGCACCCTGCTGGAGAGGGGAATCACTACGGGAGGCATTCTTCATCACCATGCCTGCCTCCGGAGTGATGTGTGAGTAGTCTACCTTAGACTACGGGTCCATAGCAGTAGCTAGATGAATATCTTCTCCTCCATGTGCTTCATATTTAGATCTTGTGAGCTGCCTATCATGATCAAGATCATCGTTATGTAATTCTATATGTTGTGTTTGTTGGGATCCGATAAATATTGAGTACTATGTCAAGTTGATTTGTGATTTATCATCTCTATGTTGTTTATGATCTTGCATGCTCTCCGTTGCTAGTAGATATCTTGGCCGAGTAGATGCTAGTGACTTCAAGAGGGAGTATTTATGCTCGATAGTGGGTTCATGCCTCTAGTAATCTAGAAGAGTGACAATAACTTATAAGGTTGTAGATGTGCTGTTGCTACTAGGGAGAAAACAACAATCTTGTGTTCAAGTATATTTGTATTGTTTACATTACACACTTTGCTTAAGGCGATAATCTGTTGCTTGCAACTTAATACCCAATGGTTGTTCGGATGATATCCGGCGGGTAGATTATTAGTCATAGATGAAGTTGGATTATGGTCTATGTATTATGTTGTAATGCCCAAGTGATTCTCATAGTAATCCTCATGACATGTGCATGCATTGCTTGCATTTTTTATTCTGTCAATTGCCCAACTGTAATTTGTTTACCCAACATGTTATTTATCTTTATGGAGAGACACCTCTAGTGAACTCTGGACCTCGGTCCATTCTTTTACATTCATATTACCGTTTACTTTCTACAAGCATTATTTACTTTCTTGCAAACAAACATCTATTACCACACGATACGTTTAATCCTTTGTTTACAGCAAACCGGTGAGATTGACAACCTCGCTGCAAGTTGGGGCAAAGTATTTTGGTTGTGTTGTGTGCAGGTTCCACGTTGCTGCTGGCGCCAAAGCTACGTCCCTGATAGGCGCCATATATAAATTCTCTAGAGCAGACGCCAAAGCCAGCTAGCATCAACCTTCAAAAGTGGTTTCTTTCTCCTACTAGTTCGATTAAACCTTGATTTCATACTGAGGGAAAACTTGCCGCTGTGCTCGTCATACCTTCCTCTTGGGGTTCCTAACTGGGCGGCTAGCACCGCTATCACCCCGGAAGCCCAAGCTTCGAGCAGCGGCCAACATCGACTACAACTGCCGAACCGAAGACTCCACGAACCACGAAGGCGATGCCTCCAAAGAGGGAACGACGCAGCCACGCCACCGCTGCCCGATCCGAAGGCTGGATCTAGGGTTTCTCCCGGTGCTTGAGGCGGGGAAGCACGGTCAGCACCATGACAACGCCTCCAAGAATGTGACGGCGCCCACGGGCGTCGCCATCATCAGCTTCACGCAGGGATTTCGCTCTGGCCCTGCCGTCGACCGTATAGCCCATTGGATTGGCGCAGAAAACCGATGGAGAGAGATGAGCCAAATCTATCAAAGATGGAGCAGGGAGCGTCGTTCGCCGCCTCACCACCACCGAACGGGGGCTGCTGCGGCAAGGAGGAAACCCTCGCCATGCCATGGCCATGAAAATCGTGCCAGATTCCACACGCTCGGCGCTGACCTCTCCACCTCCACCCGCAGTCCTCTCCACCAGCGCCGCAAACTGCACCAACTCCACGCTATCGCCGGGAGCCACAACCGTGCCCAGCAAAGCACGCACCCCCAGGCCCCGAGCCAGCCCGCTCGGCCCAGATCTGGCTTGGCCGCGCCCCGCCACTGGCCAGGCCCCGCAGGCTTCTCCACTGCCACCACACGCCTCTAGCAGCCGGCGTCGTTGCCACATCCACCATCCACGGCCATGCCGCGTGCAGGCCACAGCACCGCCGACCTTGCCAGAAGAGGGCCACGGAAATTCGGGAGAAGCCCCGAGATGGGGAAAAGAACGCCCTGCCGCCGCCATCCCAGGGGCACACGCGACTTCGCCGGCGGCCCCTCTGGCGGCAACGAAGTGGGGAAGGTAGGGCAGGGGACTACAGACGGCGGCGGCTAGGGTTCCCCCGTATCGCCAGAGGAGGGCGATGCGGGGGGGGGGGGGGGGAAGGGTCGAGGTCCTGAGTCCGAGATTGATAAGTTTGGAGTGTCAATTTTCCGATTCAAAGTTGAGGATCTGATATATATGTCATCTATTCTCTTTGGTCGAAGTAAGTCAGATAATCTCTACCTAATAATAAAGTACGTAAGGGTTCCATGGTTTGGTTCTTCTATATCGGTAAATTTGTGTCGTCTGGTTTTTATCGTCTAGTTTTTGGCCCGCTATCGATAGCTGTTTTCATCGGCCCACCCTTTTCTTCATCCGCACAACCAACAACGTGAGGAAAAGCTTGATCCAAACTCATGTATCCTGACCGGAACCGAGTCAGCCTCTGCTTGCCTTCTCTAGACCCTTAATATATGGGAGCAATTGATTGCTCTGCATCAAATCGGTGGAAGCTTACAAACAAAATCAAGCGTACGTTCCTAAGCTACATCAGACGCGCGAGCTACCGATTTGATGGCGATGGAAGCAAAATCTTCAGCTCCGACGTGGGCGCTCTATCGCCTCGACTCCACCCACCATCCAGGACAGAGGGAAAGAAAAATGGCAACGCCGGTACCATGGTTTCATCTGGTTCGGCCGGAGCTTCTAAGTAAATCACCATGGTGTCGTCTCGGCCCTCACAGTAGTGCTTCTACAGGTCACGACAACGCTGGATTCCGCCGACGGACGTGTGGATGAGCAACACGGACGCTGCCCCGGACAATCAGATCGAGCAGGTCTCAGCCTTGTTGCTGCCTTCTACGCCATCGAGAGGGGCAAGGTGAGAGGTGCACTTCTCCAAGGCTCAGCGGGCCCATTGACTTCGAACGTTACAAAGCAAGTTTCATGAACTGCCCAGCTTCAAGGACGCTACCGGCGCTGACCATGCCAAGATCGAGCTCAAGGAGGTCTTCATTTTCCTAAAAAACCAAGTACAACTCGCTCGGGGCCAAGACAGCAAGGGGTGCTTACTTGTCGGCCGCGCCCGGGACCGGGACGACGCTGCTCGCACGTGCCGTTGTGGGGAGGCCAGAGTGTCGTTCTTCTCCGGCGCCGCGTCGGAGTTCATCGAGCTCTTCGTCTACATGGGTGCGTCCATGTGAAAGACCTGTTGCGCTGTTCGAGAAGACCAACATGTGATGCATCAACTTCGTCGATGATATTGATGCTGTTGGGAGGCAGCGTGGCGTCGGGATGGATCAAATCATGCATCAACCAGCGAATAATTAAATTTCAGGTTTAGCAAGCTGACTTATTCAATGGATAGAGCAAGCTGTCATCGAGAGGCAGCGTGGCTATGTTTCTCAATCTTCTTCACTGAAGAAGGCTCAGCCTGAATAATCAATTTCAGCTATGGTAAACTGACTTATTTCGTGTTTGGCAATCTAACTTTCACAATGGATAGAGTAAACAATGCACCGTAGCATTTTGGTAGTGTAGTGAGGACCACTATGTGCCGTTCTTGAAGAGATATGCAAACAGAGGTAGATAGAAAAATATCCAGATTGTTTATATCAGTCATGTGATTTAACCTGTAGCAACAAACCAGATTAATAATATTATTTAGCGAATGTTTAAAGAGTACTTCAAATAAAAAAATAGTTAAAGATTGCAACAAAAGGTCAAAACAAGGTTAAAGTTAAATCAGTAGAAAAAATATTTCTCTTCCATTGCAACGCACAGACATGTTTCCTAGTTTAGTATAAAATCATTATTACTATTTTCAACCGGAGGAAATACAAGTTTACGGATACAACAAAAACAGATGAAGCAGCCCACCCCGCACGAAGCCACAAGCCCACGACCGCACCGAAAGTGGAAATCGGAACCTCTACCTCCTCGCCTCCTCCGCTGGACACTCCCCCAACCCCCAAAAGCTCACGCATTTCCGCCTCTTCTTGCGGCGGCCCTGCTCAATCCAGTGAATCGGTGATGGCGGTGGAGGATGACGAGGAAGGGGAAGCTGTGGGTAGCACGAGGAGGAAGAAGGCCCAAACGGAGGGTGCCTCGAAGAAGCAGCGTGCCGGCACCTTTAGCGCCGCCGAGGAGGCCGCTGGCAAGCTGGGTGGCGCGGGGAGGGCGGTAGAGAAGACGAAGAAAACGGTGGTAACGAAGAAGAAGGGAGAGGCCGCCGGCAGCTTCAGCACCGCCGAGGAGGCCGCCGGCAAGCTGGGCGGGGTGGGGAGAGCGGTAAAGAAGAAGAAGACGGCGGCGACGCCGGCGGAAGCGCGGACCGAGTTCTTCGGCGTGTCCCGGGCACTAAACGGCAAGTACAGGGCGCAAATATGGGACTCGAAGGGGCAATCTAAGCTGTGGCTCGGAACCTTCGGCACCGCCGTTGAGGCCGCCAGGGCATATGACGCCGCGGCAGTCGAGCTTCACGGCACGAGCGCGGTAACAAACTTCAAGGAATGCTGCGAGCTGACCGGTCAAGCGGCGGGGAGCGTGAAGATGAAGGTAAATAAGCAGGTGGCGGCTAGGGCCGACTCCCGGAGCGGGATCCGCGGTGTCTGCAGGAAACCGGGCGGCAAGTACGCTGCAACGATATGGGATCCATCGCGCCGTACTCACGTGTACCTCGGAAGGTTCGGCACCGCCGAGGAGGCCGTCAGGGCATACGATGCGGCGGCTATCAAACTGCGCGGCTGCGCGGCCGCTCCTGATGACGGCGAGGTGTCGTCCATGGACTTCCTCGACGATTTCCCGGAGCTGCCGGCGCTCGACTTCTCGGAGAGCCTCATCCCAGGCCCGCAGAAGGACGATCTACGGACCGACTCATCGCCGGTGGAGCGTCAGCTTGTGCACGAGTTCCTCAAGGACATGGAGTACGCCGATGTGGTGGCTTAACAGGTGTGTGGGGGAAAAACTCTGCTTATTTTGTGTTTAGCCGGCGTATAAATTAAGGAAGAAATGAGTCGAAGTAGGATCAATTTTTGTTTGGGATGAGATTTACACTGGTGATCAAAATCCTCTGATGTTTTTGCATTATTACTTCTAGACTACTACTGAAACATGAATATATATTCAGCTATCATTTAAGTTTTAGGGGATGCTATGCTTCCACATGCAGTGTGTATATAACTTGCATAGCTGAATTCGATTAAATGTGCACTGTTATTATCTGCTCTAGAAAGGTGAACTGAGTGCCTTTCTTCCTTATCACTGAGAAGATTTTATTTAATGAGAAGATACTAACAAAGCTTTCAGAGTATATATAGATACTAACAATTTGAATGCCAACGCTCCAACTTGTAGTTTTATGTGCAGTATAAATACTACTGGGATAGTCTAGGTTAAGAGAAAAATTATCAGAATTGTCGCTGTGTTCAGAGCTAGAGCTGGGTGTCAGATTAGAAATGAGACGAAGTAGGGCCAATCTTTGTTTGGGATAAGATTTGCACAGGTAATCAAAGTCCTCAGGTTTTTCTGTATTACCTCTAGGAAACATAAATAAATATTCAGCTATAATGTTAGTTTTAGGGGATGCTATGCTTCAACGCAGTGTGTATTACTAGCACGGCTGAATTCAACTAATTGTGCTTTGTTATTATCAGCTCCAGAAAGGAGAATTGACAGTGCTTTCTATTCCTTATCACTGATAACATTTTAATGAGAAGATACTTACAAACTACAATCTGAATGCCAACGTTCCAACTTGCAGATTAATGTGCAGTATATAGATACTAGTGGGCTGGTCTAGGTTAAGAGAAAATCGTCAGAATTATGGCTGGGCTCAGAGCTAGAGCTGGGTGACAGATTAGCATTCAGAGTTTAGTTAGCCCATAATGTATGTCATCGATGTTATTTCTAGAGCTGCCTTATTAATCTGCGTGCTGCTGGTTTAGGCCTACAGTCTCACAACTGTCTTGAACTCTTAAGAGAATGCAACAAAAGCTAGTAATTTCAGATAGAAACAACCTTTTAGGCCAGGGTGCCCTGTTCGTAGTTACAACTTTGACATCTGGTGTAGTAATCTCAATGCTTGATGCATGGCCAGGTTTTCCTTTATTTTTGGCTAAGTTTGGCTTTATTATAGACCTAATGTGTGAACCATTCTGTTGTCTTGTGATATATCATGTAATGTGTCACGGATTTCTCGCCAGGAAACGATTCCAGCAGCTAGCTCCTTGTAATCCAGCCATCAGGTTGACAGATAATTTTTTGCAGAAGGGAAGAAAAGAAGGAATTGCTCAAGGTTTTCCACCCTTCGCGTCTTATACCTGTTTTTGCTAGTACATTAGGTTGCTTCAATCGTATTTACTCTTGCAGTGCATTATCAGTGCCTAATATATAGCAAGATTTGAAATTGAACCTATGGGCCTTTGAATACAGTAATGCGAAACTGCAAATTAAGTAAATTTCTCCAGCTTGGTTCATCTCTAAACTGAAAAGCCCTGAAATCTTGTTTATTTTGATTTCAACATTGGTCGAGTCCATTATTTCTACAGCAATGTGAGATATGGAATGAAGCACGAAACCGCGTCGGACTCATCAAAGACATCCGCGCCCTAGACTTTCCAAATGCTAAGATATGGAATGTGAATCCCCCACGGGCACGGACTTGCGCTCTCCATGCCTGCCAGTGCCCGCGGCTTCGGTATCTGTGATGGGGTCGAACTCGGACTGCGTAGACTGTAGGCAGGCGCGTGAGCGATCGATCCATAAATACCCCGGCCGGCGCTCCTCGTCTGCATCTATCCATTGCTCCATCGACCGCCTACCTCCATCACGCCGGGACAAGCGCAGATACCACCCGTTCACTCTCGACGATGACGGCGCCGCGCCACGCCGGCAGCAAGCGGCCGCTCGCGTTGGGGCTCCACGAACCTGACGCCGCTGAGAAACGGGCCAATACGGGCGCCGGCGCTATGGTGCCTTTCGTGCCACCGTTGGTCCCGCTCTCCGCCATCGCTCCAGAAGTCCGGGTGGAGCCGCCGTGGCTACGCACGGAGCTGCTCCGGTACCTGCGGCTCCGCATGGACCTACCAGTGCACTTCATAGCCGAGAAGACAGTGACGGCCACCGACCTCGTCTCGGACCAGAACCGGTTCCGCCTCCCGAACGAGGGCGTGATGCGCAACCTCCGGCCCGTGCTCTCCCCGCTGGAGCTCAAGGCGGCCAACCTGCTGGATGAAGTAGCCCCGAGACCACGTAGGCTGCCGACGACGCCGCCCGCCATTCCTGGTGGCCCTGGGGAGAAAGTAGTGAGGAGGAAGAGAAAGGGGAAGAAACACGGCGGGCTCCCCGTGCTCGTCGTCGGGCTCCACGCCGGCATGAGGGAGCTGCAGCTGTCGCGGTGGGAGAGCAGCGGCGTCACAATCATCAAGGGAGAGGGGTACGTGAACTTCATCAGCAACAGCGGGTTCGTGCCGGGGGACGTGGTTGAGATCTGGGTGTTCAAGGAGACCCACTTTCGTCTCTTCGGCGTGGACGTGTGCCATGAAAGCCCGCTCTTTGTTCTCATCACCAAGAAAGGAGAGATGCTACCAGGTCGCAACTAGCTATTTCGTAGGAAGGGAAATACTAGAAAGAGGTTCTGATTTTTTTCTTGAAATATTCATTGACATGTACTTCTTTTTGAAGGAAATCCATTGACATGTATACTTGTTCTTATATATCTTATGTTGACATGTTTATTCTTTGTACTACCTAGATTTGGCAATATGTTTGCCCCTTAATCATTCACTATATAGGAAGGCCGACACGCCGCGCCTGTAGGGTGATTGTGATGTGATTCAATAAAAAAGGTAGTCATATGGCGAAGAATAATGAGTTTTTTCTGAAGCTAATATAGAGAAAAAGTGTAGTATGTTTCCCAAATAAAAGTATCATAAAATGGTGGAGTATTTTTTTAAAGGACGTAGTAAAATTTTCCCGAGTAAAAGAGGCAATGGATAATGGATTTTTTTAATGTGTTATAAAAGAAACAATAGTATATTTTTGACCGCCGACGAACAATCCAACAAATTTCCCTTAGTAGTGGTGAGCGGTCCAACATTTTTGTTCCAACTAATATGGAATGTATTGTTAAAACACTAGTTACTCCCAGATAAAAGAGACGTGTTAAGCCGTGAGCGATCGTGAGGCGATCAACAAAATAAGATAGTAATATGGTGATCAATATTGGAGTTGCTTTTTTGTGAAGCTAGTGTACAAGAATGTAGTAGTATGTTTCCTGAATAAAAGTAGTGGAGTGTTTCTTAAAAGCATGCAGTACTATTTTCCTGGGTAAAAGAGGCTATGTATAATGGAATTTTTTTTGTGAAGCTACTGTAAAAAAGGAGTATTATTTTTTAGGAAGTAGTACTTTTTCCAAGAAAAGAGACGACGGATGATCCAACAATTCTTTTCCCAAAATAATGCAAAAGGCAATGTTGTCTAATAATATTATATTTAAAGCAGTAGTATTTTTCCGGGTAAAGAGTTGGCAGACGGTCCAATAATTTAGTTTCGATGATGCCCCATAGTGAAGAAGGCACCGTGGGCTAATAATATATTTTTACAGGTAAAAGAGTCGACGGACGATCCAACAATTTATTTCCAAGAAATAGATTAAAAGGCACTATAGGCAAATGGTTCACCAATATTTTGGTTCAAACTAATATAGAAGGTACCGCCAAAACACTGGTTACTCCCAAAAAAAGAGAGGTAGGAAGTTGTACCGCGACGACATGTAGCCTTTTTAGAGCATCTTCAACAGGCGCTGCATAATTAGGCACGCTAAAAGAGCTATACCGCGCGCTGTATCGTGTTTAGCGCGTGCAGTTGCGTTCGGCCAATCTCAGGCGCTGCAAAATGGATTTTTAGCGCGCCGATGCAAAATCGATGCTTCTCCAGGCGCTGTAAATTTACTGCGCGCGCTGCGCCTGTTGGGGATATACCAAATAGGTATACCAGCGACGTAGTCCTAAATCAGCAAGCCAGGGTGGCCCATCAGGGGTGGTATGGCGGATTCGCCATACCGGGCGGCCCAGTTGCTGAAGTTGGCACGGCGGTACTGGACGCAGGCGCTTATGGCGGATCCGGAGACAGGTCCATGACGGGCTACTAGCGGCGAGCTTATGGCGGATCCGGATGACGGCCCATGGCGGGTGACCTTGTAGCGTACGCGCAGGACTTAGTCTAGGATTCCAAGTTGTATCCGCTCCGGTACCAACGTGTAGCCCACGCCAGGCGCCTTTATAAGTCCGGCGTGGAGCAGCCCTTGAGGCATCAGACCAATCTTACGGCCAATCGCATAGCGAAACAGCCAACCTCATCATTGTAATCGAGCACTTGTTGCCATATAGTGAATTATAGCAGCACGTAGGGTCTCGCCACCGTTGCGGGATCTGAAGCTGGGTAAACTCGTGCTACCACCGTCCTGGATCGCTCCTCCGTGTTCACCCCCTTCCACAAACCGCCATACCCCTACCTCTATGGCAGATCTGTTGACGAAACCACGACAGTTGGCGCCCACCGTGGGGCTAGGCGCGTCTGGAGCGCGGATCCAGACGGGATCCGCCTTTGCAGGCATCGGCGACACCGTCGCCATCGGGCGCGTCCTCTACGATTCCGGCTTCCCCATCGTCCCAGCGGATAACCTCTGGGTGCCGGCTAGAGAAGACCCTGCTCGATTCACCGTCATCCCGATTGGAGATATCCATATCTTCATTGGAGAGACAAACCCTACCCCCGCTACGAAAACCAATTTCCGGCGGATTGGTATGGCTGAATTCCCCAAACGGACCGCTTTCGAGCTGGATACGGAGGAGGACTCATCTGATCTAGAACTTTCCAAGATGCCCAGATCGGATCTGAAAAGTAATCCCACCCAGCCCGCCCTAGAGGTAGAGGAAGTGGTGGAAGACCGCAGTGAATCCGCCATGAGCAATCTGGCGTTAGAGACACCGCGGTACTGCCTTGTTGCGTTCGCAGGTATCACTTCGGGATCTACCTCTAATGGAGAAGATAGCCCAGGTGAATCCATCCTAGAGGCACTTAACGAAAGTGGTGAATCGGATGACTGGGACAGCAAAGGCTATGATTCTGACCATTACGATGCCGCCATGAGGAAACTCGAGGCGGAATTGGCGCAGCAGGCACTTGAAGAGCAACAAGCAGCGGCCAAGCAGGTGTTTGTCACCAACAAAGGAGATGATGCTGGGCAGACAACCGGTGATCCGCCATCTCAGGCAGTCCACGACGGAGATACCGGCAATGAGCAGGGTAACCCGCCACCAGCCGCCGATCCCGCCGCGGAACAACTTCCCGAGATTCATGGCGGACCCAGGCCGTTACCCGCCATCCCCGAGGACCAGCACCAAGAAGACTTCACGACCCTGCTGGATAAGGTCGTCTACGGAACTCTAGCAGATCCAATCACCCTTGACTATGTCAGAGATGTGAACGATCTCGAGAAGAAGAGGCGAGCACTCCTCAAGGAAGCAAAGCGAGTCGAGAAGATGGGCCAGCAGGTTGATGACGACATTGCTAAAGCTCAGGACACGCTGAAGCGCGCAAGGAACATGGAAGAGAAGTATGCCACTCTCATTCAGAACCAGATCAACGAGGGAGGCGACCCGCAGCTGGTACGAAACCTCGAGTTCACCGTACCAACAGCGGAAACTCTGGCCAGGATGTACATCAAGAATCTGCCATACGTGGACAAAAACCGCGATGAAGTTAGGGCTACGCCCATCGAGAACATCGTGGCCGCAAAGGAGCTATTGGAGCATAACAAGAGTCCAGCAGCCCTAGAGACGGTGGTTAAACTGATGACCAAAGCATTAGTGCAGCAGGAAAAGGCTACGTCGTCACGGCGGCTCGAATCTGATCCTGCGCTATGCAGGTCCAGTACTGCGTCTAAAGCTCAGGGGGCTGGCAATAATGGTGGACGTCCTAACAACGAATCTCATACCGGATCCTCGGAGATCCGAAGAAGAGAAGCTCGCAATCAGAGACACGCCATCCCAATATCCTCCGATGACAAACCACATGGCAAAGGCCCACAGAGAAATCCATCGCCACCCCGCAAGAACTACCCGGCTTACGGATACCAACAAGCCACTGCTGCTCCCCGCCATAAGACCAACATGCCGCCGCCAAAGCATAAGACGTTCGAAGTCCCTAAGGGAGGAATCGTCATACGCGACAATGATGGCAAACGAGGACGAAGCCGTGACGCTGGACGCAGAGACGATCCGCCACGACGAGAAAACAGCAGGGATGGCGGATCCAAGAGAAGGGACCGATCTCGCCATGACGACGGCGCGCATCGTGACGGTGACAAGGACAAGCATCGCTCCACTCGCCACCACGATGACAAAGGGCAAGGCTCCCGCCGCCATGACGATGACCCATCTCCGCGAAGGACGGACGGAAGTCATAGCTGCAGAGAACAGTCGCAGGACGGCGAGAGTAAGCGCAGACGCGACCCTTCGCCATCCCCACCAGGGAGCCCTCATGGCGGCGGCGGCGGTGGCGGCGGACCAGCAAGGTCGCGCAACTCCCGCAAGGATCCGCCAGATCAGAAGCCCTACGACGCCCGTACCCATCTAAATGAGATTGCCAAGTCTCAAACGGCCTTCTTCCTCGGCCCAAAGTGCTTTGGACAACGGATTCGTGATGAGCCCATCCCGTATGGGTTCAAAATCGAGAAAAATATCCGCCAGTACAATGGAGTCGATAGGCCTTTGACTTGGCTACAAGACTACTTCAACGCAGTACAATTCGCCGGGGGATCTCCCAATGGTGCTGTCCGCTATTTGCCCCTGATGCTATCCGGCACTGCGAGGCAATGGATCAACGACTTGGCAGAAAACTCCATCCAAACCTGGTTCGATATGCAAACTGCGTTCACCGAAAATTTCGAGGGGACTTACAAGAGACCCCACAACATTGGTGACCTCCAACGGTGCCGACGGGCCGACGACGAGACCTCCCAAACTTTCCTCGCACGATGGCTGGATATGAAGAACTCCTGTGAAGGGGTTACTGACGAATCCGCCATCCTCGCGTTTATTGACAGTTTGGAGAGAGGCCAACTGCTCCGCCATCGCCTGTTGCAGGAAAGGAACGAAGGGAAATTGATCCTAAATTCCATGATCACCATCGCAAGCAACTACGCGGCCGCTGACGACGACGCCCGCGAATCTCTGAAGGCTTCCGCCATCCAGAACACTGGAAAGCGGAATAGCAGTAACAAACGGAAGAATCCGCCAGAAGAGCCGCAGGCTCCGGACATGGTAGCCACAACCTTTGCTGACAAGGGTCAAAACAGCCAGCGCGGCCGAGGACGCGGAGGTGGCGGTGGCCAGCCGCGGAGTTCCACAACTCCCGCTTCGGCGCCATCCGCCCCCGTGTCCTACGATGAATACCGCGATATGCCATGTTTTGCCCATCGTGACGCGTCGGGAGAGTGCAACCACACCAATCGGAACTGCAAGTTTGTCAACGACCTCAAGGCGGATCAAGAAGCCGGCTTCAAACGCAGCCGGCGACAACGGCCTCGTGGCAAAGGAAAAGCGGATAAAGACAAGGAGTCTAGGGATGGCAGTGATATGGATGAAGACCCTGCGCCCAAACCCGCCGAAAAGGCAGAGGGTGGTGCTGGCAAGGGTAACGCAATCAAGGACAAAAAAGGCGCCTTTCACACATTCCTTGGACCCCCCACGGCTAAGGCACAGAGAGCTGCTATGCGCTCACTTAACGCCACCGTGCCAAAAATCCGCCAGTACGTCAGATGGTCCGAAGTACCGGTGCACTGGAGCCGCGATGATCATCCAGAGCACATCCCAGATGGCTTTTACGCCATGGTGGTATGCCCTGTAATTCATGGCTATGAGTTCTCCAAATGCCTAATGGATGGCGGCAGCAGCCTGAACATCATGTACGTGGAAACGCTGACAAAGCTCGGCCTTACCAAGACCCAACTCCGCCATAGCGCGGTCACCTTTTACGGGGTGGTTCCTGGTCACCAAGCTAAGTCCCTCGGATCCATCACACTCAAGGTTGCCTTCGGTAGTGAGGAAAACTACAGAGAAGAGCCCATAACCTTTGAGGTGGTCCCGTTCAAAAGCACTTACCACGTGATCTTCGGGCGCCCCGCCTTCCACAGCTTCCATGCAAGGCCATGCTACATCTACAATCAACTGAAGATGCCAGGACCGGATGGCATAATCACCGTTTATGGCAGCTTCAGAAAGGCAAAGGAGTGCGAGGAAGGAGAAGCCGCCTTCGCGGAAGCAGTGTTCTTCGGCGAGGAGTTCAAAGAAATCCACGCCGCTACGGACCCCGCGGAGATGTCGGCATCCAAGCAGGAGGTTTCCGCCTCCCCGCCCACCTTCAAGCCTACAGTCGATACAAAACAGGTGGAACTTGTCGCTGGCGATGCCGCCAAGACCACCGCCATTGGGACGAATTTGTCCCCCGCATAGGAAAGCGCGCTCGTCGAGTTCCTCCGTGAGAACCGGGACATCTTCGCATGGCAGCCATCTGACATGACGGGTGTACCCAGGGAACTTGCCGAGCACGCTCTGCAGATAATTCCTGGCTCAAAGCCAGTAAGACAAGCCATGAGACGCTTCGGAGATGAAAAACGCCGCGCCATAGCAAAGGAAATTTCCAAGCTGTTGAAAGCATGCTTCATCAAGGAAGTGATACATACCAAGTGGGTGGCGAATCCGGTGCTAGTTCCTAAGAAAAACACAAAAGTTCTGCGCATGTGTGTAGATTACACTGGCCTGAACAAAGCATGTCCAAAAGACCCTTTTCCCTTGCCTCGCATTGACCAAGTCATTGACTCGACGGCGGGATCGGAGCTACTGTGTTTCTTAGATGCCTACTCCGGATACCACCAGATCAAGATGAAAAAGTCCGATCAGCTCGCTACGTCGTTTGTAACACCTTATGGCACATATTGCTATGTCACAATGCCATTCGGTCTGAAAAACGCAGGAGCAACGTATCAGCGCACTATGCAAAAGTGCCTGGCGGATCAAATCGGACGAAACATCCACGCATACGTGGACGACATCGCAGTTATGTCCAAGAAGCAAGATGACCTTATAGCGGATTTGCAAGAGACCTTTGACAATCTCAGGAAGTACAACATGATGCTTAACCCAACGAAGTGCGTCTTCGGGGTCCCAGCTGGACAACTCCTAGGATTCATCGTCTCCCACCGCGGAATAGAGGTTAACCCGGAGAAGATCAAGGCAATCCTCGACATCTCCCGGCCCATCGATCTAAAAGACGTGCAGAGACTCACAGGCTGCGTGGCAGCAGTGAGCAGATTCATCAGTCGTCTTGGCGAGAAGGCTTTGCCACTCTACAAGCTGATGAAGAAATCAGACGAATTCGTCTGGACCGACGAGGCAGACGCTGCACTTAAGGATCTGAAGAGAGTGTTATCCACTGCACCAGTTCTAGCGGCTCCCGAAGACCAGGAACCCATGTTACTATACATGGCGGCAACCAACAGGGTGGTCAGCATCGTCATGGTGGTAGAGCGTAAGGAAGAAGCGCAGGAGTATGGCGTACAGCGACCAGTCTACTATGTCAGCGAGGTCCTGACGGAATCCAAGCAGCGCTACCCTCACTACCAAAAATTGGCATACGGAGTTTTCCTAGCTTCTCGTAAGTTAAGGCATTACTTCTATGACCATAAGATCACAGTGGTGAGCAAAGCCCCACTGAAGGACATCATCAACAACAGCGACGCAACAGGACGAGTTGCGAAGTGGGGCATTGAATTGGCCTCTTTCGACATCGACTACAAGCCTCGCACCGCCATCAAGTCTCAGGCTTTGGCGGAGTTTATGGCGGATTGGAAGGAAGCGCATGAAACTACGCCCGTCCCAGAGCCAGAACATTGGGTGATGCACTTTGATGGCTCAAAGTTGCTACACGGCTCGGGGGCTGGAGTGACGCTCAAATCTCCTAAGGGAGATGAGCTAAGCTACGTTCTCCAGATTCACTTCCCCACCACCAACAACATCGCGGAATATGAAGCGCTACTACACGGGCTACGTGTCGCAAAGGAAATCGGCGTACAACACATCATGTGCTGTGGAGATTCTGACCTTGTGGCTCAGCAGGTGGCTGGCACATATAAAGCTCGGAACGAAGTCATGGCGGCATACAGAGATGAGGTGGACGAGATGGCCAAAAGTTTCCTCGGCTACGACATAAAACATGTACGGCGAGAAGATAACATGGCGGCCGATACCTTGTCCAAACTAGGATCCAGCCGTAAGGCAGTTCCGCCAGGAGTATTCCTCGAGCATCTGCGCGTACCATCAGTTAAGATGGTGGATCCAGAAAATCCGGAAATGGCGAGCTCCCCTGTTATGGCGGTTTTGCCAAGCAATCCGCCATGGGCAGAGCCCTACCTGGAATTTCTGACGACCAAGAAGCTTCCTGAGGACGAAGTCCAAAAAAGACAAATCGAGCGTAGAGTCAAAGCGTACACCATCATAGATGGCCAACTCTACAAACGGAGCACCTCGGGAGTTTTCATGAAGTGCATATCCCAAGTGGATGGAATCGAAATACTAAGAGAGATCCATGAAGGCGAATGTGGCCATCACGCCGCCACCAGATCCCTAGTAGCAAAAGCGTTCCGCCATGGGTTCTACTGGCCAACAGCCAAGGCAGATGCAGACCGCATTGTGGAGCTCTGCCATGGTTGCCAGATGTACTCCAAGCAAACCCATATGCCCGCCACAGCACTGCATACGATCCCCATAACTTGGCCTTTCGCAGTCTGGGGGCTGGACATGGTGGGTCCGCTAAAAACAGCACCTTCAGGATTTACGCACCTTTTGGTAGCGGTAGACAAATTCACGATGTGGGTGGAAGCTAAGCCCATCAGAAAACTTGATGGCAAAACCGCCCTAAAGTTTGTCAAGGACATTGTGGTCAGATTCGGCATCCCACACAGCATCATCACCGATAATGGCACAAACTTGTCTCAGGGAGAAGTTGAAGAATACTGCCATCACAACGGAATCCGCCTTGACCTAGCATCTGTGGCACATCCACAGTCTAATGGCCAAGTTGAGCGGACCAACGGACTAATCATGTCAGGGATCAAGCCACGCCTAGAAGCACCGCTACATAGAGCAGCTAGAGCCTGGGCAGAGGAGTTGCCATCTGTACTGTGGAGTCTACGGACCACGCCAAACAGATCAACCGGCCTTACCCCTTTCTTCTTAGTCTACGGAGCAGAGGCAATCTTGCCAAGTGATGTTCAGTATGATTCTCCAAGAGTAGAGGCCTACAAGGAAGAAGATGCAGAAGCGTCCAGACAACTATCTGTGGACCTGCTGGAAGAAGAACGAGACCTAGCAGCCCAGAGATCCGCCATCTACCAGCAGAATCTCCGCCGCTATCACAGCAGGCGAGTTCGCCAACGCTCGTTCAAAGAGGGCGACCTGGTGCTACGCCTCAAGCAGCAGAAGTCCCATAAGCTATCCCCGCCTTGGGAAGGACCCTTCGTCATCAGCAAAGCTCTACTGAATGGTTCCTACTACCTCGTTGATATTCGCGAGCTAGATAAGCGACCAAGTAAGAAGCGCAAACGAAGAGACCCTGACGATATCTACGACGAGACAGATCGTCCATGGAACATCGCACAGCTACGTCCTTTCTACACTTAGCATTTCTCTAGCTATGTAACAGGCACCTCTATATGATCAATGAAATAAAGCATTTGGTTCACTCTTGATTTTTTCTGAGTCTTTTACCTCCTTTATTGTTCATTTAGATCGTATAGAACCTTTTGCGTAATTGTGCTCTGCACTTGCGTATCTTTTAAATCCGCCATAAGCGGTCCGCGTAGCTTTTTTATGTTTTGATCTTCATTCGATGTTCTCTGTGTGGATTCCAGAGTAGTGACTTTTTGACGATCCAAGCCGCCATCTGCTCAGGGTTCTAGACGGTTGCTATTAAGTATCGTCGCCCTAGCGGATTGTTCGTGCGAAGATTCGCCATCTCACGAAAAGTCAAGCACAGAGAGCCGGATGGCGGATCGCATAATCCTACGCGTGAAAAATTTTAAGTGTTGTTTTTTGGGCATGGCAAAAACTGCAAGTTGCATAAAACTAGGCCTGGCAGTTTCTTCGCGCAATTAAACCACTTCATAAAAAACAAACTGCAAAAGTTCACAAGCATTTTACTGATCCGCCACAAGCAGATCAGTCACAGTGCAGACACATCACATGCAGTTTAAGTTTAAATTACAGACCCACTCAGGGGCCGAATTGATGCAAAGTATTTTTTCCTGCCATATCGCAGGGCACATCTCAAGAAGATGGCGGAACCTTGGAGGACACCTCGTCACCGCCATCACCACCTGCAGTTGCCGCGGAGGCGGATGCCGAAGCTTGGCTTGGCGACCCTGGCAGCTCGTATGCTTCATAATATACGTTCAACTGAGTGCCAAGGGCACACAGTTGATCATATCCAAGCACGCTCTGCCGGATGGCGGCCTCATCCACCGGCGTGCCGTCCTCGCCGCTTTCAGGGATGCCGGAGGTGAGCTGGTCCAGGTCCATCTCGGGATAGTGGGCCTTTGCCAAGGTTAATGCCGTCCTGGCACCACCCCGAGCGGAGGACAGCTTCCAGTCCGCCACCAGCCCTGGCACCAGCAGCAGCTTCTGCGTGAGCGCGATGGCGGAAAGGTTGGAAGAACCCGCTATCTGCAGGCTCCCGCACGCTTGGCGACCAGCGCTGAGAAGGCCATCAAGCTCCTTCCTCGCTGCGTCGGTGGCCATGCGCAAGCCTTCAGCGGTGTCCATCTCGCTTTGCCCCAAGGAAGCTGCATGGCGGAAAGAAGAAGATGCGTCACGGACTGCATAGCGGAAAGTGAAAAACTTTACGTTATAAGAAGTGGTACCTAGCAAGTTGTCCTGGAAGTGATGGAGGAGCTCGTTAAAGCCTTCACGCCGCTTCTCAAAGTCAGCGGCGGCTTTGCGGAGATCCGCTATCTCCTTGTCCTTCTTCTTGCCTTGGTTCTCCTGGTCCTTCAGCTGCCTCTCGAGGGTGGCGTTTTCAGCCAGCGATTTCCGGAGCTGTTCATTCAGCCCATCCATCGCAATGGCGTGGCCTTTCTTCATCCCCTCCAGTGTGGACTTGAGCTTGGCAGCGTCTGCATGGCGGAATTCTGTCAGTTCAGCGTTTGATTGAATAAGCATAAAGGAAAGGAACCTTAAGGTTAAGTACCGCTATTCTCAAGCTGCTGCTGCAAATCTGCCACAAGAGCGCCTTTGGCTGCCAGCTCCTTCTCCTGCGAGCTGACAACCTGGACCAGGTCTTCCACTACTTTCTTGTAATTCTGGCAAAACAAAATTTAAGTGTTAGTCACTCTTAGAGCTTTATGCCGGATGCGAATCCGCCATAACGCTCGGGGGCTACTCACTGATTCTTTTTTAGTCATTCTTAGAGCATCACGATGGATGGCATCCGCCATGATGCTCGGGGGCTACTTATGCTGATTTTTTTGTCTTCTAAGAGCTTTATGCCGGATAATTATCCGCCATAACGCTCGGGGGCTACTCAGTATGAAAATTAAGTTCTCTATAGAGCACTGTGTGAACTGCCAGCGCTCGAGGGCTAAGCTATTCAAAAACTTACAGGAGTCAATCTTGGAAGCCCCATAGCGGATCGAGTCTGCAATCCGCCATGGCGCTCGGGGGCTACTGGGAGTACATACCTTCTTCATAGTCGATGTTTTCTCAACAAAAGCGGCAATACCGCTGGACAGCTGGTTGCTGGCATCTTCCTGGCTAGAAATAAGATTGACGACCTCAAGCTGCTTTTGCCTCCAGTATAAGCTGCTCCTAGACGGAATATCCGCCACTTGACCCTGAGAGCCAGAAGCCTTTTCGCTTTGGACGACATCATTAGCCGCAGCTTCAGTCGTTGGGTTGATTTCTGGCATTGGGTCAAACTGACCACCAGCATCCTCCATATCAATATCGATACGAACGGAGGGAGTTGGTGCATCAGGGGTGAGCGGGATAGTCGCAGGGGAGGGCTTGGCTCGTTTGGAGGACGGCTCCTTGACAGTAGGCTTCTTTCTTCTAAAAGAAAAGGGATTAGAAATAGAAAGCAGCAAAACAATGAAGAAGGGTGTTCAAAGATTACCTTGATTTGGGCAGATTGATGGTAGCGGTACTCTCGGATGGCGTTTCAAGCTCCGCCCTGCGTTGAGCTTCGAAACGACGGGAATCAGCAGATTTCCCGCCACCTCCGCGAGTTTTCCCGCCACCGCCCCGTTTCTTGGAAACCGCCTTCTCTTGGGTCGTATGGGCTGTATCCTCCACATTCCCCGCCATCTCCTCTTTGTTTCCGCTAGAGTGAACAACTTCCTCCTTAGCGGCGGATTTGAGGTTGGAACGGCGAAGGGGATGGGCAAAGTGAGCAGGGCCAAGTGATTTGAGCTGGTTAAAAGAAAAATGTTATGTCCTATAAAATATGAAAATATTGTATAGTACTATAGCGGAATGGGAACTTACCAAAGGGCAGCTGCCATTCTCAAACATATCCATGCCAAATTTCAAGGGCTTCTTCCTAGGAGACTTCATCAAGGAATGAATGCGCTTCTCAACAATTTTGGGGTCCAGCTCCTAGTCTGAACAACGCATGCCATCATTTGCACCAGTATACTCGTGCATCAGGCGATCGCGGTGTTGCAGCGGCTGGATCCGCCGGGATATCCAGCAGTTGATGGTGTCGATCCCCTTCAAGCCATCTACAGATAGCTTGGCAATCCGCCGAGCCAAGAGCTTGACATAGGGGGTGGCGGATTCATCGTTGACAGCCGTCCAGGAGTCGCGAGACTCAGCAGCTACGTTCTTGAATGAAGGAAGCCCGCGGGCTTGAGATGGCGCAGGCTTGTCCGCCATGTAGAACCAGGACCCTCTCCATCCTATGGCGGAATCCAGTGGCATGATGAAGGGGTATTCTTTTGACCTTCGCGGAAGAAAGCAAATTGTCCCGCAGGTTCGAAGAGATCCGTCATCTTCATAATTGGGCCGCACAGAGAAGAAAAGTTGGAAGAGGTCCACCCTGGGGCGGATCCCAAGGTATCCCTCGCATAAAGCTGCGTAACCCGCCACAGACACCAAGCTGTTTGGTGATATGTGGTGGAGCTGCAGCCCATAGTATTTCAGAAGATTCGTGAAGAAAAGAGATAGAGGCATACTGAGGCCCCTCTCCACGTGAAATTTGAGCATCATGATCTCGGAGGGGTTAGGAAGAGGCACTGGGGCCTTGAAGTCAGTCCGCCATCCCGACTCAGGTTGAGGAGCGACAGTGCCCTCGCCCTCCATAATTTGGACGTCAGAATCCTTGATGCTGGATTTCTGCCAGTACCCATGAAGGTTCTGGGGGATCTGTTCTTCTTCGTCCTCTGCCTCCTCCTCCTCAACCTCGCCATCTGCTGTGGGGTCATCTGGGTTTGCATCCGCCATCTCCTCCTCAGCTTCGGACATATTGTCCTCTGGATCCAAATCCGCCATCCCAGGATGATCTCCCTGGACTGACTGTTGCAGAGGAGAGTCTTCCTCCTCAGCATCGGAATAATGGCGGGCCGGTGATCCGGAGTTCATGGCATCGGGCAAGAACTTGAATGAAATGGTCCGGCGGAAAACGCTACCGGCGGCGAGGTCTTCCGCGGCGGCTCGTCGGAGATCACGAAGCTCTCGTGGCGGCGCTAAGGAGAGAGAGTGCGACGGGGTGAATGAAGGGCTGACCGGCCGGGGGTGAGAGGCCGGGGTATATATAGGTCCCGGGCCTCGAGATTCGTGCCTGCCATCACCACCGCTCATCCCGATCGCAGAAACCCTAATCTGGTGACACGTGTCCAAGGGTAAAAAAGTAACTTGGTGAATCTTGCCCTAGAAGGAACTGTGTGCAGAAATTTACGGCGGATTTCAACGGTATGATCCAACGGATCCCGAAAATCTTGCTAAGATAACTACGTCGCTTGATCCGTTATTTACGGCGGATTAATAGATGGAAGAAGGAACATCAAGATGACCGCCATCCCAGCAAAGAAGAGCTATGGCGGAAATGACCTATCAAGGACAAGCATGGCGGATGTAGATGGCAATCTTGAAGTTCCCTGGGGGCTACTGTTGGGGATATACCAAATAGGTATACCAGCGACGTAGTCCTAAATCAGCAAGCCAGGGTGGCCCATCAGGGGTGGTATGGCAGATTCGCCATACCGGGCGGCCCAGTTGCTGAAGTTGGCACGGCGGTACTGGACGCATGCGCTTATGGCGGATCCGGAGACAGGTCCATGGCGGGCTACTAGCGGCGAGCTTATGGCGGATCCGGATGACGGCCCATGGCGGGTGACCTTGTAGCGTACGCGCAGGACTTAGTCTAGGATTCCAAGTTGTATCCGCTCCGGTACCAACGTGTAGCCCACGCCAGGCGCCTTTATAAGCCCGGCGTGGAGCAGCCCTTGAGGCATCAGACCAATCTTACGGCCAATCGCATAGCGAAACAGCCAACCTCATCATTGTAATCGAGCACTTGTTGCCATATAGTGAATTATAGCAGCACGTAGGGTCTCGCCACCGTTGCGGGATCTGAAGCTGGGTAAACTCGTGCTACCACCGTCCTGGATCGCTCCTCCGTGTTCACCCCCTTCCACAAACCGCCATACCCCTACCTCTATGGCATATCTGTTGACGAAACCACGACAGCGCCAAACCACAAACTCTCACCAAGTATGAAGAAAAAAGATCAAACACACACAAAATAATTTAACAATAAATAGTTCAATTATTCTTACAACACAAACAAATAGTTCAAATATCATGGAGCAAATACAACATCAACACATACATCAAGGTAGTTCATAGGCAACACATACAACAATAGTACAACAATGATACAATACAACAAAGATACAGCAATGTCTTCATTTCCCTCCATTCCATGCCCACCACTCCGCCATGATATCCTTTTGAAGATCATCATGCACCTCCTCGGTTCGAATGGCATGGTAGGACATAAGGAACCGGGCTAACCTCTCTTTGATACGTCTCAAACGTATCTATAATTTTTGATGCTCCATGCTTGTTTTTACACCATTTGCCTATTGTTTCGTTACACTTAGTGGCACTTTTATGCATTTTCCGGAACTAACCTATTAACGAGTTGCCACAGTGCCAGTTCCCTGTTTTCTGCTGTTTTTGTGTTTCAGAAGTGATACACAGGAAATATTCTCGGAATTGGACGAAACAAGTTCCTGAAGTCTTATTTTACCCGGAAGCTTCCAGACATCCGAAGAGGTGTCAGAGGGGGGCCACCAGGGCCCCAGACACATGCCCGGCGCGGCCAGGGGTCTGGCCGCGCGGGGCCCGCGTGTGGAGGCCCTGGCCCTCCTCTGACATCGCCCCTTCGCCTATAAGAAGCATCGGGACGGAAAACCCTAGGGGATTCGGCGATTTTCCAGAAGCAGTTCCGCAGCTCCGCCGCCACCGTCGACGAATTTCGGGGGACAGAAGTCTCTGTTCCGGCACCCTGCCGGGACGGGGAAGTGCCCCCGGAGCCATCTCCATCGGTCTCCATCGCCATCTCCGCCGTCTCCATCGACCTCACCGCCATCTCCATCAACCTTGCTGTCTCCTATGATGAGGAGGGAGTAGTTCATCCCCGGGGCTGAGGGCTCTACCGGTAGCTATGTGGTTCACCTCTCTCTCCCATGATGTGATCTTTATGTGATCGTGAGCTTTGTATCATGTTGAACAAGTACATGTTATTATTCAGATATTTTGTGTACTCTAGCAATGTTATTAAAGTAATCTATTCCTCCTGCTATGGTGTAACGGTGACAGTGCGTGCATCATGGTGGTACTTGGTTTAGGCTATGATTGTGATCTCTTGTGGATTATGAGAATAATTATTGCTATGATAGTTTGAGTGATCTATTCCTCCTTTCATGGTGTAATGTTGACAGTGTGTGCACCGTGTTAGTACTTGGTTTAAGTTGCAATGATTTCTATCTTGAGTTGTGATCTGATTTGGGTATCGCTATGAGTGGTGTTTGTCAAGTACTTGATGAACTTTAAGGGGTGCTTCTGTAGCCACTACACAATGATTAGTGTTATTCAATAGGAGAGTAATTCAGAGTGCCTTAGCAAAGAGAAGTTACTTGTTCAATCATGTTATATTGTTGGGAGTGTGTCCACTAGTGAAAGTATGATCCCTAGGCCTTGTTTCCAAGCTTTGCACACCGTTTACTTGCTGTTTTGTTACTTGTTTGCTCACAGCGATTTTTATTCCATATTGAATTTACCACTTATAATTATCTATACCACTTGTATTTCACTATCTCTTCGCCGAACTAGTGCACCTATACATCTGACAAGTGTATTGGGTGTGTTGGGGACACAAGAGACTTTCTGTATCGTAATTGCAGGGTTGCTTGAGAGGGATAGCTTTGACCTCTAATCTCCCTGAGTTCGATAAACCTTGGGTGATCCACTTAAGGGAAACTTGCTGCTATTCTACAAACCTCTGCACTTGGAGGCCCAACAAGTGTCTACAAGAATAGAATTGCGTAGACATCAAGCTCTTTTCTGGCGCCATTGCTGGGGAGGTAAGGTAAAAGGTACTCGCATCCTCCTGTGTGAGTACTCGGAGTTATTTCCTTTAGATTCTGCAATTACATCTTTTTGTTTCTTGTTTTTATTTTTCACTAGTTAGGCTTAATGGAAAATAAAGAGTTCTCTAGTCTTTTTCCTGAGTTTAGATATGAAGTGTTTGAAGAGAAAATTGAAAAACCTTTGGAGCTTAATTTGCATGCTAATAGTGTTGTTAGTATGAATGCTTTGAACACCGTTGTTGCTAATGCTATAGAAAAGTCTAAGCTTGGGGAAGTTGGTTTTGTTAAGCATGATATTTTTAGTTCCCCAGCTTTAGTGGAGAAAGTTTGCTATGATGATATGTTTGATGAATATGCTTTGCGACATAGTAGTTCTCTAGCTTGTGATGATACTAAACCTCTAGTTTATGATGGCTATGATGATGAGTATAATATTTTCAGTTCACCTACTATTGAGGATAAAATTAGTTATGATTACAATATGCCTCCTATTTATGATGATTATGGTGATGAGAATAATTATTCTGTTGAATTTGCTCCTACTACTATTGTTCCTGTGGTGAGTATTAATTCTTTTATGCATGTGGCTCACGATAGGGATATTTTATGTGATAGTTATATTGTTAATTCTATTCATGATGCTACTGAAAGTTATTATGAGAGAGGGAAACATGGTTTGATGGATCTCAACAATATTAAGTTTCCCCTCTTTATGTTGCAAATCTTGAAGTTGCACTTGTTTTATCTATCCATGCTTGCTACTATGTGCCTCATTGATTTATTTTCTTACAAGATTCCTATGCATAGGAAGTGGTTCAGATATAAATGTCTTTCACATTTGCTTTTTGATGCTCTCTATTGCTTTAAGTTCCTATATGGCGCCTTTGCCTCAAGCTCTTATATGGCGCCCACATGAGCATCTTTGCAAATTACTGCGCCTAGCTCAAAGGCGTTAAAGAAAAACACTCTTGGGAGATAACCCATTGTTTTATTTTCAGTACTTTTTATTTTATTTGAGTCTTGGAAGTCATTACTACTGTAATGACCTCTCCTTATCTTTTTTTTATTTTGTTGTTGTGCCAAGAGAAGCCTCTAATTTGAGTGAGGTAAAGATTTGGGGATGTTGCTGTCCTGAAACTGTTTTCGGTGCTGCACCGTAAAAATTCGTGAAAATTCTCTGTATATCTTTTGGACCTGCGATTTCTTGCGCAAATGCCCCAGGTTATATCCAAACTTTCATTAGTTGAACACTTTTTTATTTGAGCAACAGAAAACCCCTAAAAAATTCGGCCTTTGTCAGCTGTTCTGTTTTGACAGATTTCTGCCAATATTTGTGTTTGCCGCTTTATCGCTTTCTTTTGAGTTCTTTTTATCACGGAACTTTTGGGGAAGTTGCTACAGTAGTATATGCTATATATGTGGTGGTTTTGCGTTGAAACCTGAAGCAAATAGAGGATTGATTATATGTTATGCTTACACTAATGTTGCTAATAGAATTGTGTTTAGTTTTGTATGAAGGAAGTTTTCAAGTGTAGGGATTGGAGAATGATGAGATGAGTTGAAGAATGGACAAAAGCTCAAGCTTGGGGATGCCCATGCATCACCCCAAGAAATATCCAAGAAGTACAAGCGTCAAAGCTTGGGGATGCCCCCGAGGCACCCCTTCTTCATCGGCAAAAATCAGGTCACCTTTCAAAACACTATATTTTTATTGCTTCATGCACTATGTGTTTTTCTTGGAGCGTCAGTTGTTTTAGTTTTCTTAGTTGGTTAGGTTTGTTTGTTTGCTGCAATAAATGGTTAGATCACATCATGTTTCTTTTGGAGGAGATGAACTCCCTTTTCATTTGCCAAGAACACTCTAGTTTTCACTCTTATCGTTCAACGAGTGTTCTCTTTTTCTGCTACTGCGTTTAGCTTTTGATTTTCGCCTTGATTTGCATTCAGATTTTGTCATATCTTTTCATCAAGGTGTATTTTTGCCTCTGATCTTTATTGGTTTTCATCAAAAGAGGTGTTTATAAATTTTTCGAATGGTGTTGGAAAAGAGAAAAAGCTTTATGCAAAAAAGTGGTACAAGAAGGAGCTTGTGTAGACTGCGGCTTAGGCTTTTTCATGTCATGCTTGATGTCTTTTTGATAGTATGCTTAGTGGTTTTGCTGTAGCATGACTTGTCTCAAATAACTGAGATTGCTTAATGAGTCTTTGAAAAAATCATGCGTTGTTTTTATTGTATGGAAGCATTATTTTGGTTTTCTCCTTGATGCTTTATTTGGGTTGACTTGGCGCATGCTCACACATGTTAGACTCTTACAAAGTCGCCAATAGCCTTCATGATCATTTAGTTTTTGACTTTTGATGCCATCGTATACTTCTTTTAATGTCGCTTTGTCGCTCTGCATGATTATGGCCATTATTGCTCTCTTAGTTGGTCGCTCCCAGTCTTTTGCTAGCCCTCGCCTTGTACTGAGTATGAGCTCTACTCGTGCATCCAACTCCTAAAAGCCAAAGTTTTCCAAAGTGTCCACCATACATACCTACTAGCAATTTGCTATTCCAAGTAAATTTGACTTGCTTTTATATTCTCTTCAAATTAAACTCTTACCAGTGTTATGCGAAACTCGGTTAGTAAAGCTCTCACGAACCGGAAGGCACACTTTACTTTTTCCTGTTCTTAAAATTTTGACATTGTGGTCTTTTATGTTGAGTTGTTATGCTTGCAAGTTGTAAGTTGGATTCTAGCCTAGCCATGCTGTCATGGGGCAAGCTTTCAACATTGCACTTCTTTTTGAGTTGATATCGTGATCTTTTGTTTATGGATGCCCGCTGTGTGAAATGAATTGGGAATCTTGTGAGGATCATGGAGTTTGTATATGTGTTAGGGAAACGCCGGGCCGCCAATCTAAGCCATGCATAATTCATGGTGGAAATTTGCAGCATACCCATGGTGAACATTCGACGACGCATCTCACAATAAAAAGCTAAACAATATAGCAAATAAAAGAGATGTCGAGGTGTTCATTGTCTGCTTGTCCTGTCATTTTGGTGTGGGCTTGTTCCATGTCATCGGGCACGGAGGTACCCCATTGGCGGTTCTCAATGATATGCATATACTTACAATGACAAGAGCCTTGCTTGGGACTCTAAGTAAATTAGCATGGTTTGGGTACTCGTATTCACGGGACACGAGGTTTTCAACTTATGATTTGTTAAGCATATGCATCATAATTGTTCTCGCATTAACTTTAACCATTCAAGATGCTTATGATGGGGGCAATGAGAGCTCAAAGCCGGTAAGTACCATAATTTTTGAAGGTTATAAAACTTGCAATCACTGCTTCCCTCTGCGAAGGGCCTTTCTTTTACTTTTATGTTGAGTCACCACCTTCTTTCTTTATGCACCATTAAGAGAGCATAGTTGTCATTCTTAGTGTGATATGCATTGTCCCAAAGTTCATTGATTGACTCATATTGTTGGTTTCACTTGTTCTTAAATTATTTGTATCTAGTCGCCCTCTTAAACTTTGAGGTGTCCTATGCATTTATGTTTTGCTCTCTTTGAAGGACAAGCTGAAAACCATTTGTATGTTTTTCCTTATGATTTGAACACACGTTTGACTTTCATTGTTTCATTATCATGATCTTTTGTTTGTGTTCATTTGCATGTTTACAACATGGTTGCTAAGTTATTATTGTCATGATTATATCTTTCATGCCCATGTTTTAAGTTCTATTGATCCCAGCTCACCAATGCTTACATATATGATCAAGATTGTGTAGGTGCATGTCACCTCAAAAATTATTCTTTGTTATCACTTACCTACTCGAGGACGAGCAGGAGTTAAGCTTGGGGATGCTTGATACGTCTCAAACGTATCTATAATTTTTGATGCTCCATGCTTGTTTTTACACCATTTGCCTATTGTTTCGTTACACTTAGTGGCACTTTTATGCATTTTCCGGAACTAACCTATTAACGAGTTGCCACAGTGCCAGTTCCCTGTTTTCTGCTGTTTTTGTGTTTCAGAAGTGATACACAGGAAATATTCTCGGAATTGGACGAAACAAGATCCTGAAGTCTTATTTTAGCCGGAAGCTTCCAGACATCCGAAGAGGTGTCAGAGGGGGGCCACCAGGGCCCCAGACACATGCCCGGCGCGGCCAGGGGTCTGGCCGCGCGGGGCCCGCGTGTGGAGGCCCTGGCCCTCCTCTGACATCGCCCCTTCGCCTATAAGAAGCCTCGGGACGGAAAACCCTAGGGGATTCGGCGATTTTCCAGAAGCAGTTCCGCAGCTCCGCCGCCACCGTCGACGAATTTCGGGGGACAGAAGTCTCTGTTCCGGCACCCTGCCGGGACGGGGAAGTGCCCCCGGAGCCATCTCCATCGGTCTCCATCGCCATCTCCGCCGTCTCCATCGACCTCACCGCCATCTCCATCAACCTTGCTGTCTCCTATGATGAGGAGGGAGTAGTTCATCCCCGGGGCTGAGGGCTCTACTGGTAGCTATGTGGTTCACCTCTCTCTCCCATGATGTGATCTTTATGTGATCGTGAGCTTTGTATCATGTTGAACAAGTACATGTTATTATTCAGATATTTTGTGTACTCTAGCAATGTTATTAAAGTAATCTATTCCTCCTGCTATGGTGTAACGGTGACAGTGCGTGCATCATGGTGGTACTTGGTTTAGGCTATGATTGTGATCTCTTGTGGATTATGAGAATAATTATTGCTATGATAGTTTGAGTGATCTATTCCTCCTTTCAGGGTGTAATGTTGACAGTGTGTGCACCGTGTTAGTACTTGGTTTAAGTTGCAATGATTTCTATCTTGAGTTGTGATCTGATTTGGGTATCGCTATGAGTGGTGTTTGTCAAGTACTTGATGAACTTTAAGGGGTGCTTCTGTAGCCACTACACAATGATTAGTGTTATTCAATAGGAGAGTAATTCAGAGTGCCTTAGCAAAGAGAAGTTACTTGTTCAATCATGTTATATTGTTGGGAGTGTGTCCACTAGTGAAAGTATGATCCCTAGGCCTTGTTTCCAAGCTTTGCACACCGTTTACTTGCTGTTTTGTTACTTGTTTGCTCGCAGCGATTTTTATTCCATATTGAATTTACCACTTATAATTATCTATACCACTTGTATTTCACTATCTCTTCACCGAACTAGTGCACCTATACATCTGACAAGTGTATTGGGTGTGTTGGGGACACAAGAGACTTTCTGTATCGTAATTGCAGGGTTGCTTGAGAGGGATAGCTTTGACCTCTAACCTCCCTGAGTTCGATAAACCTTGGGTGATCCACTTAAGGGAAACTTGCTGCTGTTCTACAAACCTCTGCACTTGGAGGCCCAACAAGTGTCTACAAGAATAGAAGTGCGTAGACATCACTCTTCTTTCCTTCGAATTTGCACGGGTCATCCCATCAACTCATAGGTGTAGTCGTGCTCTTCTTCGCCATGCTCATCCTCTATTATCATGTTATGCATGATGACACAAGCCATCTTGATGTACCAAAGGATCTCTTGATCCCAAAACCGAGCCGGTCCACGCACAATAGCAAATTGGGCTTGCAAAATTCCAAATGCTCTCTCCACATCTTTCCTTGCCGCCGCTTGTGCATTGTGGAAACCGATTGCTCTCTTGCCTTTTGGATCCTTAACCGGTTTCACAAATGTACTCCACCTTGGATAGATGCCATCCGCAAGGAAGTAGCCATAGTTGTATGTTTTGTTGTTGGCCACAAACTCCACCGGTGGAGTTTGTCCCATAGCAATCCTAGTCATGAGTGGTGACCGTTGAAGCACATTGATATCATTGCAAGACCCGGGCATCCCAAAAAAAGCATGCCAAATCCATGTTTCATAATCGGCCACCGCTTCAAGGATTATGGTGGAATCCTTTTTGTGGCCTTTGAATTGTCCATGCCATGCCGCAGGACAATTCTTCCAACTCCAATGCATGCAATCAATGGAACCAAGCATACCTGGAAAACCACGAGCTTTGTTTTGCTCCAAAAGGCGAGCCGTGTCTTGAGCATTGGGAGATCTCAAGTACTCCTCGCCAAATACTTGGACAATAGCCACAACAAAGCGCTTGGCACACTTGATGGCTTGACTCTCACCCATTGCCAAGTGGTCATCAACTAAATCCGCCGGGATACCATATGCCATCATACGCAAGGCGGCGATCACCTTTTGGTAGGTGCTATGTCCAAGTTCTCCGGCCGCATTCCTCCTTTGCTCAAAAAACTCATCAAATTCCATCACACTCTCGGCGATGCTCTTGAACAATCTTGTGCTCATCCTAAACCAATGCCAAAAATAGCGCTCGGGGTATGTGGGATTCTCCACAAAGTTGTTCCTCATGAGCTTCTTGTGCCCCTCTACCCTCTCCCTCCACAACCTTTGACGGCCCATCACGGAACCACCATGCTTTGGTCTCTTGATTCTTGCGTGCACGACTAAAATGATAGCAAGATCTTCTTCTTCTTCGAGGTCCCACTCTTCGTCGGATGATTCATACGACCGACGCGGCATCTACAAATAGTACATCCCATATGTATCAAATGCATCCTACAACGGTCTATCTTTCGTCAAGAAATTACCGTCGGAGATTTCGTCAAACACCTTGCGTGTGCGGCGTCAATGGTGGTGGCGCGCGGCGGATGCGCAACCGGTGTAGCTCCACTCCGGCGAGGAGGCGCGGCGGGGACGCTCGACAGAGCAGGCGGCGTGCAGGCACGGCGCGGAGGCTCGAAGCGCGGGCGGCGTCGAGGCGGGGCGGCGGGTGGGTTGCGCGTCGTCGGAGATGCGCGGCGGCGAGGAGGCGCGACGTCGGGGTTGCGCGCGTCGGTGGGGATGCGCGGCGGTGGGGATGGCGCTGCGGCGGGGATGGCGCTGTGGCGGGGAGGCGCAGCGGTGGCGGCGGCGGCGCTAGTGGATTTGGGGCGAAATGGGGAGAAGGAGGCCGTTGGCGCGCAGGAAGGTTCAGCTAGGCGGTTGGGGCTTCGCGCGCAACCATTTCGTTTCCAGCGCGTGCTAGCGAAAGCGGTAGAATTAGCGCACGGGATAGCGCAGGATGCCGCGCGCCGATTTTTTTTACCGCGCGCGCTATTTTGCAGCGCCTGCTGGAGCGCGTTTTTAATCACTACGCGCGCAATATTGGCAGTTTTTTGTGCGCACCGAACTTATACAGCGCCAGTTGGAGATTCTCTTAGGGTGATCATTAGGCGGTCAACAAAAGGAGTAAGCAATATTTTTCTAGAGTAAAAGAGGTAAGGGATAATGAAGTATTTTTCTGAAGCTAATGTAGAAGAAGCTTTGCAATATTTTCCCAAATAAAAGAGGCCAAAAAATGAAGAATTTTTAATGAAGCGGTTGTAGAAGAAGCTATAGTTTTTTTACTCGATATGCTTTTACTCGATAATGTTTTACTCGATAAACGAGGCGATGAACATAGTAAAATTTTCAAATCTAAGTGGCAAAAAAAGGTGGAGATCTTTTAAAAGCATATAGTAAAGACAAACCATCCCAAAAATTATTCCCCGATGTAGTATAAAAGGCACTATCGGCTGATATGATATTTTAGAAAGTAATTTTTTTCCTGATTAAAAGAGCTGACGGATGATCGAACAATTGTTTAACCTCGAAGTAGTGCAAAAGGTAGTGTTGGGCGAATGGGACAACATTTTTTATGCAAACTAATATAAAAAGTATTGCTGAAACACTGGTTTCTCATAGGAAAAAGAGACATGGAAAGTTGTAGCATGACAACATGCCGCTTCCTTAGTGCGATTGTGAGACGATCAACAAAAAAAGTTAGTAATAATTTATAGCCAAATAAAAGAGGTAACAAATATTGAAGTATTTTATCCAAAGCTATTGTAAAAGAAGCTTATTAATAAATTCCTGAGTAAAAGAGGCAACGAATAATGATAATTTTTTGTAAAACTATTTTCTAAGGAGAAAGTAGTATTTTGCATATAGATACAACCGTATTTTGACAAAGTTTAGTCAGTTATTTTGAGACAAAGAGACAAAATTGGGCACTAATTTTGAATCAACACACACCTAATTAGGAGGAAATCGACCAACAAGGCAGAGAAAAAACCCTTATCTCCTAGCCCACCACTCAAGTGTTAAAAGGGAGTCCATCAACCCACATTTTATATCATTTTGCACTGCAGACAACTATAGATAGTTTACATCTACAGTGGAAGATGGATACGTGGCATAGCTAATCAAGCTTGAAATCCTCCTATTTTAAAATGTGTATCTATAAGTAAGAGCACATAAGTGCATATACACATTAATTACTAAATCTAAAAATTTAATATCCTTTATTTTATAAATCGCTAATTCGATTAGTGATTTATTTCACGAACCAGTTCAGTCTTGACGTGGGCTTCAAATTAGATCTCATATTGTTACATTTTAATAATTATATTTTCTCACGCCAATTGCAAAATTATGTTTCCACAATTGTGACATTAGCAGCAAACATTCATCATAATAATTGTATATAGTTATGTCTGACGTTCTCTATGTTTTTAGACATCAAAATAATTTGCACATATGGGACGAAAATGCATCCAACATTTAAGTGATGATATCGTTCAACAAAAAGCAGCATGCACATTGCATCGATGTATAATATCATACAAGCCAAATTGATGAACAAGTTATTTTTAATCCAACAATTAAATGGTGTTGTAAGTATGTGATAACAATATAGAACAAATACTTCCTCTCGTCCTAAAATGTAAGGCGCCTAAGGATTAGTCAAAAGTCAATATTTTCTACGTTTGACCATGATTATACACAAAAATATGAACATTTATAATATTAAATCGATATCAATAGATTCACCATAAAGTATTTTTTTAATATATCCATTCAATATTATTGATATAGATATTTTTTTCCTAAATATTTGGTCAAAGTTAGTAAAGTTTGACTTTTGACTAATACTTAGACGCCTTACATTTTGGGACAGAGGGAGTATAAGTTAATTCCATCCGGCAAATATATAATGGATAATTTGGTAAGTATGTGAGAACAATGCGACGACTATTGTAAATTTGGTATCTAATTAGTGTATAATTCGACAAATATGTGTCAGCAAAGCAAATACTGACAAACAAGTAGTTTTTTATCTAGCAACTGAGTAGTGATAATTACCTAGCAACTGCTAACAAAAAATTAAATTTATCGCCAGCATGGGATTTATTTTTGAAGATCTCGCTGCGACCAAGCCAACGGTGAAAACGTATTATCAAACGGGTTGCAGTTTAAGACATAAACTTTTTAGAAATTAGAAATAAAGGAAATCTTTGATAACGTAAAGGGCTGACATGCATGCAACATAGAAGAGGCTGCCATAAAACGGTTTCACATGGCTGTTGCTCCGCAGCCTAGGATAGTCCTAAAAAAACTGGGGATTGTTACATATAGTAAATAAATTTATTATCGAGACTTTATTTAACTTTATTATGCCACAATGAAACCACTAATTTTTCTAACTTTTCTCTCTATGGTAAGAAATCAATAATAACACTATTTGTAGTAAAAATACATTCATATATGAAATTACTTAAAGAGGGGAATCCCATTTTAATTTATTTGTATTCAAAATTAATGTTGTTAATATATACAATTAATTATTTATTTGTTTATTGACTCATTTGATATGTACATAAGTTCAATTCAAAAACCTGACACACAAATACTTTTTATGGCCTACCATGACATGAAGATTTCAATAAGACAAAGGAAAAAAAAAGATCATTCATTAGCATGGATGTGTTTCTCTTTTCGTGCGTGGGATAGGAATAGGAAACTAGTAAAACTGAAATTGATTTGAATGTATGTGAATTTCCTTTATCCTTATACGACAGGTTAGGAACTTAGGAAGGTATACATTAATCAGTGTGTTGTGTTTATCTACAAGTGTGACTGTGTGACACAACATCAGACCTATGTAATTCTAAAAACTAAGCTCAGATTACCACACTATTAACGCAACTCTAGCAGACCTCCAAAATTTTTTAATTCCTAAAGGCTTTTAGGAACATGTCCCTAAAGTGTTATAACGACTTAAGGGTGCACCACTAGAACAGAGCTCCTAAATAATAGTCCCTATGTTGCATTTCCTTCATTTTTTATATTTATGGATATGAAATCTGTTGAAACTCTAATTTCACATCATAAAAATTCAAAATTTCAAGTTTCCAGCACAATTAATTCAAAAAAAATTCACAACTTTGAGCTTTTCATATACAAATTTAAAATAGCTTCCAAATGCATCAAATAATAATAATAAAATGATGAAACATGGTGGAACTATCGTTCATGTCATTGTCCCATATGCTCAACAAGGTCATCCAGAAGGTAAACATGATCGGAAGGTATCTTTAGAGTCATTTATGAAACCTCTCAATCACAATAGTTGTTCCCACACTATCATATGGTTGAAGTCCTGTTGTTGACCGTTTTCATCCTCTATAATCATGTAATGCATGATCACTCATCCTGTCATGATCTTTTTTTAGATAGAAGGTTCAAGGAGCCCGACTTAAATTAATAAAGCCCTACATAACCACAAGTACAAGTAAACAATAGGGAGAAAGACTACACCAAGCAATGACAGCAAAGAAATTAAAACATCATAGGCTTGAAATCCTCGGCCAACTAAAGCATGTTGATCAGTTAGAATGATTTTTTTTTGTAAATATGGGGCTTGTCCTTCTTAGTTATTGTGCTTTGAATGAAAGGTTAGACCTTACAAGTCCAGTTGACATAGTATTGTGCAATCCACTCTAAAACAATTATTGTGCAATTTGTTTTGCATTTGAATACTCTACAACTTCATGAAAATAATACACAAAAGTTACATGATATTGTTTAATTGCCCACTGATTTGAAATTGCACATTCATGGCCACTTCAGTTTATGTATTGCAATTACACAATAGAAAAGTACATATTACTATGCAAAATTGCATACTAGTGTGCAACTGCACATGTCAATATTACGATGTGACTACACCGAGGTTTCATGCTTGATTATATTTCATGTCAAGTGCGCTTCACATGCTATTTATGCAACTGCATACTACTATGCAATTAAACATGGAGAAGCTGCAATTATAGTGCTATTATATAACTACATACTATTTAATAACCCTAAAGATAGATACACTAACAAGAAAATGCATCTAAAAATGAGATTATTAAAAAACGCTGACCTTGGTGAAGATCCGCGCTCGTAACTGTGCAAGTGTCACGCTCTCCTTGCCTGCATGTTCACTCGTTGCCAAGTGTTGTCTTCTCCTTTCGTGCCATCCCTTGTGGGTGTCTGCATGCTTGCCAAATATCATGATGAGAATAAAAGTGGGATGAGGTTGAGGGAGAAAGGGACACGAGAGGGAGCGAGGTACAATATTTCCCTTTATTTTCAAAATCTAGTTTTTTCAAAGTAAAATATTCTGAAAAATGTTTGTCTAAATCGTGAACGTTTTGATTTTTGAGTTCCTTGCGTAGAGATCTTTAAAACTAGATCTCATGTCAATATGTTTTGAGATACTTTTTCATTGCACTTCCAAAACTACTGTACTTTTACTTTTGAGTCGCAACGTATGCACTTTTGGTTTCTTTGATTTTGTACTTTGGGTTTCCAGTATATTTTGTACCTCCATTTTAGCCTAAATTATACTCTTTAATTTGGTTTTAATATACTTAAACTCATACACTTGTACTTCGAGTAGTGTGCTTTTGTAGTTTGTACTTCATTTTATACTTAGAGTACACTTGTATATTATGTTCCGAGTAGTGTACTTTTGTACTTTGTATCTGGTTTACTATATTTGTAATTTGTTGTATAATTGTATTTTGCTAGTGTACTTTGTACTTGTATTTTTATACATGTATTTCTACTTCCATCTATGTGCATGTTATAAAAGAAGTGAGTCCAGGTGACGAAGGAATACCAAATAGGTCCTCGATATTCGCCTACCTGGTTTTCGGCTCAGGAGGGATAACCGTCGAAGGTATCGCAAGGCCCATGAAGATAACAGCTTGGCGCAGCCCAGGGATACGACTTGGCATACAAGATAAAGACTCGAAGAAAGAAACCTAGTCGAATTAGGACTCATCTAGGGTTTATTCAAATCGACTCTATCTGTAATCAACTTGGAGAATACTCCTGGGACCCGACCTTCGCATATAAAAGGTCGGGAGGGAGATCGTAGCAGGCTAGATACTTTTTCACCACCTCACGCCGGAGCGCTCGAAGCATTAGAGCTCTCCACTTTCGGCTAGATCCAATCTACGCCACCATTGTAACACCTCCACTGTAGTCACCCCATCAATAAAAGTCAGACAAGCAGGACGTAGGTTATTACCCTACCAAGGGGGCCGAATCTGGGTAAAACCTCGTATCCTTCTGCTTTCGTCTGATCGCCGTTGAGTTCGCCGGATCCTATTAGCGCTCCATGTCTCGAAAGCCCACAAACATGGGCATTGCCGGGGTTGAACCTAGTCACCAGGTGTAAGTTTTCACGAACGCAGATTTGAGTTCTTATTATTAAAAAAACACTATATGGGCTTTCCCTACCGTATTTTTATTAAAAAAATGAAAAAATAGTTGATGGCGCGTGCGGTTGCATCCTGAGCACCAGACGTAAATGATGCCACATGTCACCCTATCGCTAGCGCAAGGCCTGTGGGAATGCTGTTCTTCTCCTAGCAACTCTCCTCTAAAAAACAGGAAAGTAGCCTGCCAAATGGCTCTCGACCTATATGAACTTATTACAAAAAATGCATATTTTTTTAAAAAAATGTAAAAAGATTTGAAAGTAAATTTCACGTGTAGGTCCAAATATTCTATGTTCGACAAAAGTTTTTTGGGGGAAAAACATCTTATATGGTCTCAGTAAAAAAGATAAAAAATGTTCCAATAGGCCTATTGGAGCATTGAAATTTCTGTCTTTTATACGGGGCACAAAATATGTTTCTTTTCCCAAAAATTTATGTGCCCACAAAGAATATCTAGACATACATGCGAAATTTTCTATCCGATTTTTTGTTGACATTTTAAAATATGTTTCTGACAATAGTTCATATGAATTTTCCTAGCAAAAGGCCTAACAACAAAACAAACTAAGGCCCAACAGAAAAGCCTAAAAAGAGGAAAAAATAAGAAAGTAGGCCAATCCAAAAGGACAAACAGATCGATCGATCGAGAGCTAAGCTAAATCGCGGCTAACCGAGAACTTACATGTTCTCTTAACCTACAAGTAAGCAACTCCAATCTTCCAAGATGATGCCGACCAATGGATCAAAGTCCAGCCTGCGCACGCCCATGTCCATTTCATGCATATCTTCCAAAAAAAGCAAGGGAAAATATAATCTTCCCCACCGCCTTCAGTTATCAGCTTCACATGCCAAGCAATCCCCGTCGATTCGCAGCTCATACAACTCCCGTACTCAGCCGCTGCCTCTTGACCTAGCCTCCATCTCCCCCCCTACTCCACCATAGATTGGTTCCCCCTCCTCCGACCGGCCTCGCCGGTGTCAGGAGGGGTGGGGAACCTGATCTATGAGTGGAGGTTTTGATAAAAGTAGTCTTTTTACAAGATTAGATTAGGGTTTAGTAGCCATCTTCTTGTGGCCTCTGTCAATGGAGATGGCATCATCGACAATAATTGATCTCCGACCCTTCGATCGACGACGAGATCTTCCTCCCGGCGTCAGTGGTGGTGTTGGAAGATTAAACTCCTTTAGGTATGGTCCTTCAGATCTTGCTTCGCCAGATCGATTTTGGATCTTTTCTCTTGGTTGCCGCGAGGAGAATTATCTTCGCAGTATTTGTCCCGGCGGCTACATCCTCGACAATGGTGATTCGTACCCTCGACTCCCCAGCGACGGCGATCAAGTTGTCCGGTTATTTTGCCCTGACATACTGATGTTGGTACTCTTGCCGATGTGGATTGACTACTTCAATGGTTGCGCGCGTGCACGTAGCCTTGGCATTGCGGCTCAAATTAAAATTATGGGAGAACCTCCATTGGTATTTACAGGTTTATGGTTTAGTATTTATCTTGGGCTGCCTTTAGAAAAGTATAAAATTGTGTCATGGAAGAAGAAAGAATTTGAAGACCTCGAAGATTTGCTAGTTTCTTTTAGACTTTATTTTGTAATCGTCAAAGACAGCTCGTGTAACTCTACCGTGTACTATTTGTTGCTATAAATATACGTGGTATTGATTTTCAAAAAAAAAAGCTTTTCGCATGCCAAGCAAGTCCAGCGAGCAATGCCGACGCAAAGCATGCATTACCTCTGCCTTAAAGCATGCAAAAAGGCCGTCCATATCAATACATATCATCCAGGAGTGCAAGCAAACCAATACCCGAAAAGAAATCCTTCCAAGCAACCTTTTCAATTACTCGATCGGTCCGGTCGTCATCTAATATCCAGGAGGGACCTTCGACAAGAGATCAAGCAATCAAGCAAGCAGAAAGTACGACGTCCTGCAGCCTAGCTATAAATCCTCAGAGATCACATCCCATTCCACTCGCACCACCTTCGAGTAGCAGCCAAGGCAAGAAGCACAATCGAGCTAGCTACTGGACGCAAGCAGCACGGTCGAAGATAGGTAGCAGGGACGACACGACGAGGCGGCCACTAGTAATGGCGGCACCGGCGGTGAGGAACGTGAGCGTGGCGGAGCGGGCGCTGCGCGGGGTGGCCGACCTGATCAAGCTTCTGCCGAGCGGCACGGTGTTCATGTTCCAGTTCCTCAGCCCGCTCGTCACCAACAACGGCCACTGCGCCGCCTACAACAAGGTCCTCAGCGGCGCGCTGGTGGCGCTCTGCGGCGGCTTCTGCGCCTTCTCCTCCTTCACCGACAGCTACGTCGGCTCCGACGGCAGGGTCTACTACGGCGTCGTCACGCGCCGCGGGATGCGCACCTTCTCCGTCGACCCGGCCGCCGCCGCCGGGAGGGACCTGTCCGGGTACCGCCTCCGCGCCGGCGACTTCGTGCACGCGGCGCTGTCGCTCATGGTGTTCGCCACCCTCGCGCTGCTGGACAGGGACACCGTCTCCTGCCTCTACCCGGCGATGGAGGCCAGCGAGAGGACCATCATGACGGTGCTGCCACCCGTCGTCGGCGGCGTCGCCAGCTACGCGTTCATGATGTTCCCGAACAACCGCCACGGCATCGGATACCAGCCCACGCGCGCGACCGAGGACTTTGAGCACAAGCACTAGCTAATTCATAGCGTCGCATCGGTCCATTAATTAATTCCGTCAATCTTTCTGCAGTGTGAGAGTGTGGGTGGTTTGGTCAATTAGCTGGGTACGAAGACTGGAGTCATGGGTGGGGTCCTGCGTGTCCTTGTTGTTTGAGTGACGTGTCACCTTGTCCTGCTTATTTAATTTGTTCAAGTTTGCTTGGCGTTTATAATTAATTGGTCGCAAAATCTAATTATTGCCTGGGCACGCTATTGTCTTACACAGTGCTCCCCGCTCCCCCCCGTTGGATTCTGATCGGACGACTTGAGCGAAGCGGAGCATACGTCCACAAACACCGCCGCACCGCTTTTCCTCTCCAATCGGCTCTTCGAACCTGTCCTCTTCCTCTCACCTCCCGCACCCCGCGTCTGCCCATCTCGCGACATCGTCAAACCCCACCGAATCAGCCCTTGTCGGCGGCGAGCGGACCACCGGGGAAGCTCCTGTTAGCGTTCCTTGTGGTGGGAGTAGTTCTGGAGCAGCTCCGCCGTCGCGGACGTGCGGAATCGACACGGCTGAGGCGGGGCTTGGGAAGTTGGGATGCATCGCATTTCTGAGGTGGGGGTGGACGGGCTTGGAGGCGTCAGTTAGAAGGGCATAGGCGGCGCGGTGCTGCATCAAGACGGCAGCGTACATCTACATCGATCTATGCAGCCGGTGAGTGGTTCTATCCTCTAGCGTCCCCAACTAAGCTCTGCTTCGGGTGCTCGGTGGTGATTCCAGGGTCGATGCGCGTTAGATTTTAGTGGCTTAGTTCGATTTGTAGTGCTCGAGTTCAATTTTCAGTGGTGGATACCCAGATCAGGGTAGCATCTGTAGATCAGGGTAGCATCCGTAGATATTTTAGTAGGTTCTCGTAGCAGATGTATATCTCCGCCACTGGAATGCTCCATGGTAGACTTGATTCTACCTTTCATACATGCACGAGTTTCTGGATTGGGATGTAATTGATGTTGTTCACTTGTAGATTTTGTTAGATCCGCATATACATTTGCTCAAATGATTTAATCCCGCCGGATGTAAATAGTGCAGGGAAATACACTGTTGTTTAGCTAGCAAATGTATTTTTCGAGCTCTTTTATGCATTCCTTGGTATAGTTGTGTTTCATTCCTAGGGTATAAATATCATTCTCTTTTTCAAACACGCCATGTTTTTAGCATCAAATGTATTTTCGGAGCATTTTGTACATCCTCTGTAGTTCTTTGTATTACTATGATGTAAATATCCTTCACAATGAAAATATGACCTGCATTTTTACCATCAACCGTATTTGTTTGGTTTTTTTTATACATCCATAGGTAGTTGTCTTCCACCCCTAGGATGTAAATATCAATTGTAATGAAAAGACCATCTGCTTATTTAGCTATCAAGTGTATTTTCGGGTTATTTTATACATCCATAGGTATTTGTCTTCCACACCTAGGATGTATTTTTGTGTTCTAACCCCACCTGCTTGATAATACATTTAGCTATACCAAAACCTGCATAGACCATCTGCTTGATAGCTAAACCTGCATAGACAAATGTATTTTTGTGTTGTACCCCCATCGGCTTATTATCAAGCCATTTTATACATTTACTGTCTAGCATTCCATACTATGGGTTGTTATTTCATGTTTTTGTATGCATTTATTGGACAAAAAATCACAGGATAATAACCTACATTTCATAATACCAGTCATCTTTGTTGCTTTTTAAATCACTGCGTGTAAAATAAATTTGTTGGACTGGGAACATGCCCTGGGTTTTTAGTGGTATCATATGTATATTATTCGTTACTTTTTACATTGCAAGTTCTCTGACTTACAAAGATAGGATGTAAATTTGCTTCCCCTGATTTTTGTTCAGTGCTATCTGATATATATTTTGGTCAATTTATACATTGAAAGTATTCTGACTTGAACTGTAGGATGTAAAATTTCCCCCAGAGCTTTCACATGTGTATTATTTGCTCATTTTATACATTGCAAGCCCTTTTGCGTATCGGTTGTAATGCATTTTTGCATCTTCCAATGTATCAAACATCATGCCTGGGTAAGGTTTTTGCACATTAGTTTGGCTACAGGGTGTCGACTGGACTTCATCGTCACCTCCCGAATCATCAGATGAGAGCATTTGCCATGTTAGACCATCCCCACCGGAGACCCCAATTCCTAACCGGCAGTGCCTCTTTGGAAAATGTATTCGGGGTGACCGACAACAAATGCCGGACAAAACCAGGCGAGTGCTCGCACCGGGAAACCCATAGCTATCCTCAATAGAGTATGCTTCGCCCTTGCCTCTAGCCCGCCGCCACTCCGGACTGCAGCTCGCTTGTTCTGTGCACAGCAAAGCTAGCTGCAGCAACCAGCCGCCGGCCATCGACCTCCACCACAACCGCACGCGCCACACTTCTGGCTCGAGCTCCTTGCTGCACCAAACCGTAGCTCTGCCTCCGCTTCCACACACTGCCGATGTGGTCTCCAAGCACAGCTCCGTGGTGTGCAATGGGTCCTGGAGCCCAGCACGAGTGTGCACCGGACCCGTCCCATCTGCAAGGATGGCTAGCGAGGGCGCCGGCCTGGCCTACCCTGCGTGCTCCTCCACCGCGTGGAGGACCGCACATCGCCGGGCCACCATAGCCTCGTCCCCGCCGGCAAAGAGGGCGAGCGTGGGCGCCAGCGTCGCGTCTCCTCCACCACAAGTCGCCAGGCCATTGCGAGCGCGGGCGCCGTCGACGACCTCTAGGACGAGCGCGTTGGCAACGACGGCGACCTTTTGGAGGAGCGTGTCGGCGATGGCGATGACCTCCAGGACGCAGCAAAAGGGAGGCACACCGGGGATGGAGGTTGCAGCAGCGGCGGTAGGTGTGAACTGGGAGTGGAGAGAGAGAAGTGAGAAAGAGAGGGGTAGGTGGGGCTCATGTTCCAAATATACTTTCCGCGCATATAGGATGTATTTTTTATAATCCTTGCAGTTTAATCATAATTATGCAGCGCAATGTTGCTGCATGTATCTTAGGATGTAAAAAAGTTGTAATATATACATCCTAGGCATATGGTCGTAGCATATGTGCCCTCATAGGATGTATATATTCATGTACTTTGTGTTTCTTATCAGAGTTAGCATATCTGCTTTTATCCTGCAGGATATAAATACTTTTTTGGCGCTCGAATATGCCCTGTAATTTTGAACCATTCAAATGTAATTTTTGATCATTATATACATTTGGTGTATCTGCTTTTATCCCGCAGGATGTAAATACTTTTTTGGCACTCGAATATGCACTGTTCATTTTTTTTGCATTTTTCAAATGTAGTTTATGGTTCATTTTGTATACATTGGATGTGCTTCTGCTCTTTATTATTGGATGCAAATAAACCTATTTGATGCAAAAGTAACAACCGGCTCATTTAGGTCTAGCCCACCAGGAGTATAGTTATGATCCATGCCTGCAAGTATTAATTTTGGTTTATACATACAACTTTGAGAACATCGTTAACAGACATGTAACAAAATGGAGATAGATGTATAAATTTAAACTAGGTGCACAAATTCCTGCTGGTTGAGCAACCAGTTGGTGATGGGAAGTAGTGAAATCATGGATGTAGTATCCAAAAGAAGGATACCTTCATTACTTGTTATGTGCTTTTTTATGCATCTAACTACCTGAAAACTACATCATACTAACTTTGCTCAATTTTGCTATTTTCACAGTACTAAATCAAGATTTTTCAACATCAAGGTTGCAAAGGTACACCAGATGTCTAGTGAACACACCAAGGAGAAACTTCATGTTGATGTATATATGCAACAGGTTTGGATGTTCAAATTTCAGCAGATGGAAGCATTTTCACTTTAACCTCAAAGTTACATGGAGGAGTTTCTTAAAAGTGTTCAAACTATGTCGAATTGTCGATGTTTCTGAATTTCTGTATTTTCCTCACTAGAATTGATCATGCAAAGAATATGCAACTTCTGACATCTAGCTCACACTTTTGTTACATGGGAAGTTTTAAAAATGTTGCTTCAGCATGAAAGAATGGGATGGATTTGCACGTTCCACATATTTTTCCACCATATATGTTTTCTACATTCAAGTTCTTGTTGAACAGGTGGATGAACAATGATACTGACACAGTCAGTACCTGTGCATGTAAGAAAATCCCTGAATTTGTAGCAGTAGTTAGGCTCAGATCTGGAAGTTACAGGGAGAAAGAAAAAAAACGTTACATGTGTGATTTTTTTCTGAGGTTGATGATGCTGAAAACTTCTGGCAGATCAGTTCTGTTATATTTTCCCTGGAGCTACAGCTGTAAGCTTTCTTATTATTTTGGGGAAAGCTAGCTTGCAGCAATGGAGGGGTTTGGCTGTTGGCGGCTGGAGGAAGAAGGAAGAAGGAAGCAGAGGTACGGTTCATGGGGAAAACTGGGGAGGTGCGGGGGCGACGCAGGGTGTGGCTGCCGGCTGGGATGTCTTTTCCTCAGCCTCTTGGCCCAGTCTACCCGCGCCCAAACCACGCCTGCACACTGTCGCGCGAAAAAATTAATCGGGAAAGTGCCCAGGCGGGTCCACTTACCTTATCAGGAAAGAACGTGTTCCGACAGGGGGCACCGTGGTAGACAAACCAGTAACCGGGCACCGTGTAGCAGCGTACCGCGCGAAAAAATTAATCAGGAAAGTGCCCAGGCGGGTCACCGTGGTAGACAAACCAGTAACCGGGCACCGTGTAGCAGCGTCCTTAATTGGTCAAAAGGGCTCTGTGTTATTACTCAGTGGCATTCCGAATTTATTTTTCCATCACCCTGATTCCTGGCTCTAGCTAAAGGAAAAGAACATTTTTCATATCAAATTTGCTTCCAAGGCGTTTTAAAGCATCCATATCTGATTTGAAGGAAGACGATGGATAAGGACATCTGACTCCGAAATTGCTAGAGTTGAGCCCAAATAGTCATTGCAAGGAAGACGGGAATTAACATTTAACACCTGGATATGGTATGTCAAATAACATCAAAATATGGATCTGATTATCTGAAATCAAATAAACCCAAAATGTTTAACCTACCATAGCATGGTTAGTAGTTAATGAGTTGCCGAGTTTGTGTTTTAAACAACAATTCACTAACATAGTAATTGTACCAAATATGTAGTCTAACCTTGTTAGGTTAATGGGATATTGAAGCATGTTTGGATGGTTTTTGAGCCCCCGTATTTGCGTTATTGCATCTATATGGATTGATTATGTTTAGGTGGTCATGTCATATGTATACATTCTGTCATGTTAATAGTATTTTATTCTATGAATGTTTTGTTAAACTGGTTTTATCAATTAGTTTTGTTTATGTATAGTTTTTTGATCGAGCTACCTATGCGTGTACATATCCGATTAATTATCTTTACATCCCAAGTTACTGCATATTTTTTCTGAATCCGTGGTGCGGCATCTTCCTAATTTTTTTTACAAGAATAAACAAGTAAAACAGAAAATTCGACAGAACACTTCGGTTTATCTTTTTATTGGGCCACCGACATGCATAAGAACCCAGTGGAGCCTCGTGTTGGGCTGAACCTTTGCCATGGTGCTCTTTTCCATTCTTAATTGAGAGTGGGCTTATCAAGGAGGGCGAGAGGCAGTTGAAGTGGCCCAGCTGATAGGACGCAATTAAGAGTGGTGCATTTGGTAGGATGCAGTTAAGAGAGGTGCAGTTGATAAGGACATTGTCATGTACAGTGCGAGATGCTTAGGGATGTGATTAGAAAAATAAATTGATGTTTATTTAAGAACGTGTGCTTATTTATGCTAAGCATATGCCTAACGAGGTCAACAAGCATACGAACTTGAGAAAAAACTGATTTATTTTTGTAAGCATCCTCTATGCATCTTGCATTGTACATTGCCTAAACTAAAGATGATGTCAATAATGGCGAGTGACAAGGATGCAGTTGAGACTAGTGCAGTTGACAATGATGCAGAGAATAGTGCAACAGAGAATATATTTCAACTCCATTATATCAACCGCACCAAATTCACCCTTAGAATGTTCAACAGTTCAGAAATTGGTAATGTTTACTCCAAAGTGCGTTCCCTAATTGTAGATATTGGTGCAATGAATGAAAAATACAACTTGTTTACGCTTGTTCATTGTATTGTTTCCCGCAATGTTCCGTATCTTTTCGAACCATGCATAAAAACTGTATTTCCATGTATTATCGAATGTTATGGAAGTTGGATAACACATGGCCCCATCTTTTTTTATGCTTTCACCCCGGGGGGGTCCCCACCTGAATATATTGCGTCAAAAAGAGCATTAAGATCAGGCTCTTATCCACCCTTGCGGGTCGACATTGGTCAGGATAGATAGTTTGTTTCAACAGAAAAGGAAAAGAAGAGCGACATAACAACTTGAACATGAGCCAAGTGCCGCCATTGTTGCTTTCACAACAGACCAAAGACTGGATCGAAGGAGGCAAATGGTAGCACTGCAAGGACACACTGCACTGCCGAATGCTTCCGCTCGTAGCTTGCACAACAGAACATAGGGTCTTTAGGATAGGCACACATGAAAGAATGTGGTGGACGACAGCACTACGGTGGTGATAGACACCGCCGCCAGATTTTCTGCAAATCAGTACCAGATCAACACCTCAGGAAGGAGAAAAATAGGGAATCCATGGTGTCTTCTCCAAGGAGAGGAATGGTGCCCACGGGCGTCGCCGACACCAGCAGCAACAAGGTCATGCTTGGAATCCATTTCTCAGTCCATCCTTGCGCATAGCCCGACCACCACGGCAGAGAAAACATCCAGCACAATGATGCTCTAGAGTGTTACCGTCGCTGAGCTTTCGCTCGGAGCATTGTTAGCAGCCGTGAGGGACCACATGAACAGGTTGTAGTTGCATCTCACCAGCCACGCCCCCAGGAGGGTGTACGACATCGAATAGCGCCGTTGTGGCCTTCTCACACACAAGGTTAGAGCGCGGATTTCTCTGGAGACACACGGCTAGCCATCCCTGCGAGAAGCAGAGGCCTGTCCAGTGCCGATCCATATGGGCAGCGGCCGATGTGGCGGCAGGGAAGACGAGCTGCATGGAGGAGCCGAGGAGCGGACATGAGCGAGGTCAATTTCGGGGGAGAGGACCTGTCCTGCCGCTGTTGGGCGACCTCAGAAGCGAAGCCCGGCCTCCAGCCGGGTTGTCGAGCCGCACACGCCATTAGTGCAATGAACGCTGCCTGTGCTGAATATTGGGGCTGATCGATGCTGTTTTTTTTCCATTTTGTGTCTGAATCTTTTGTACAGAGAACTATACATGGGAACGATATAAAATAAAGACCGATGAACTGATGCTCTACAACTATGTTAGCATCAGAGATGCATGCATCAAGTGTTAGCGTGTTACCAGCTTAATTAACCTTTGCAAATGAGCAGCAGTAGCGCGTAACACCGAACGAGCGCCGAACCACAGACGTATAGTCTATCCCAGAATCTGCATGTTTCATAGGATAAGATGACCTATGGTCTTCTATCGTGGATTCGTGGTATCTAGCCGAATAAACGATAAGCAAAAACTCACGACCAGGAGCCACGGCCATCGCATAGAAGAAGATACACAAGCAGACCAAATTGAGATGGGGCGAGAGATCTGGTTGGGTAGTGACTAGTGACGCCACGACCATGAGCCTTCAACGTAGCTGTAGGGAAGCGGCGGAGGGTTCCTCGTTCCGGCGGCCGGAAACTCACGTCGAGATCACTGTGAGTCTAGCGGCGCGGGTCGAGGAGAGGACTGGTTCTGCCGCCATGGACGTTCTCGGGAGATTAGGAGAGACGAGAGAGAGAACGAGTAACGATTCGCTCGACTAGTTCACTTATCGGTGGCAGTGGGTCGTAAATTTTCTACCGCTCCGCACTCTTCCTTTTCGTGGAGCGACCAAACACTGGCTCTCCAGTTTTGCGCTAAAGGGCAGAGCGCTCCGTCCGCTCACATCCGTGGAACCAATGCGTTCGGGGCAGCTCCGCTAGCGGAGTTAGGAGCTGGAGCGTTACCGAACGGACCCTTACTTAATTTGAGCTGCACTTCATGATTTTGCTTGTAGTTTCAGTCGGCGCTAACTCGTGGGGTATGCTTCTACTCAACTCGCCCTCCCATCTCTTTCTCGTTCTGTGGCACAAATGATCCGGTCGGCCTACTTATATGAACATGGGGCGGTGGCCGGTGGCGAAGACTGAAATGGTGGCGATGGATAGGGACACAAGCATACCTGGGGAAGTGGGCCATGTGGCAATCGTCGGCAAATTTTGATCGGGAGGAAAGATATAAGAGTAGAGTGAGAGGAAAAAAAATGAAGGACAAGGGTGACACGTCATGTGGTGATGCAGATATCAAGGGAGAAGTGTGAATCGTCTGATGGAGGCAAAAGCCGGGTGGAAGAAAAAAGAAGGAAAAAAAAAGGAGGATAGCTAGGTAGGTTGGTGACAGTGTTGATTCTGAAAGTGCATCAACTGCGGATGGCGGTGAACTTGAGAGAAGCGAGAAGAAGGAGAAGAAAAGGAAGAAACAAGATGCAAAGGAGATACAAAAGGTCACAGAGTGTGTTTCAGCCGGAATGCTAACTTCCTAGTTTGTAGATGGCAAAGATGTGGTAGGGGAGTTTGAAATGTCTCTCTGGCTTGTTAGGTACAATAATGTATTGTCATTGTAGGAATTGATACACGTTTTGCCGCTTTGAACTGGAAATGCATATTAGCTGGCCTACTATACTGTCTATCTCACAATGGTCGTGGAAGAACTGCAAATGCGAGTTTGGCAAAGATAAGACACGACATGTCGAGAAGACAACCTGTTCACATGCACTGCATGTTTCTGGGCACAATCATAGGTTCCCCTGGAATTTTCTACCGGCTGGCTAATTCAGACATGGATAACTAAAGAAAATGAACAAAAATATAAAAATAGCCTAAAACTGCGGTGAACAACTCATTCACTTGTTGCAATTTGAACTGCTTCCTTATGATTTCAAAGAACTGTTCATGTGGAACCTTTCCATTCTCCTGCTGCCTGCTGGGGTTTGAAATGGAGAATCTAGTGCACGAATTCTCGACGTGTGGAGAGTCTCTAATCTTTTAATATCACAAAGACGGCGTAGATGATTCCTGGCAGGTACCCGAAGAATGACAGGATGAGACAGATCCAGAACTCAACCTGCGGCAGAAATAACGCCAAGAACAGATCAGGATCAGATCAACCATTTCCATTGTCTGAATGCATGCGCACATGGATGTATGGTAATGGCGAAGATCTCGCGTCACACCGACGACCATGCGGTGATGTGGAGGCGCGCGAACGTACCTCGCAGCCGTACTTGATGAAGACGCCCAGGGGAGGGAGGATGATGGCTAGGATGATGTCGATCATGGTCGCCGTGCTGTCTGACATTGGCTGCCGTGGCGCAGGGGGGTCCGCCATTGTTCGTGTCTCTACTCTGGAGCTGCGCTGCGAGCGACGGGGATCGATCGATCGATCACCGGCGAGGCTGAGCCGGTCTTCTAATGATTGTGTGGACGCGGGAAGAAGATGACGGTGATGCATGCGCGAATGGGGAATAGCTTTGGCTTCTCGGTTTCACCGCTTCACACGAACGGGGACGCATGAAGATCCAAAATAAGGGTGTGGCTTTTCTCTATACCCGTCATTCTTGTATACAAGGTCACTACTACCAAAAATATAATTTTCATCGATACAAGATCACTATCTTTTTTCGAGGAGAGAGGATTTTCTAAGCACCGCCTTAGCTATCCCTTTTATCTTCATCACACTGACCGATGGCTAGGATACCTTTGACTTCTCTACCCAATAATAGTAGTTGTTTTGTCTACATCTGCATTTAGTCCGTGATTCACAGCTAACAAATATAGTGCGCCAGCTGACAAACGCATCTCTCCAATCACCGGCTGAGGTCAAAAGCCTAGCCAGCAGAGTCACGGAGACCACACATGTATTGTAGCAAAGCGAGTGTAGCTACGACCGTGCTCAACCACATCTTTTCCTTTTTCGAGAAGAATTTATTTCATTTCTTTCTAGTAAAATAATGCTTATGAATGTAAAATTGCATGCAACAATAGAGAATGAGACACTACATGCAACATGTTTAATTAGCTGGGAACACGAGATGTTTTCATATATTTAATGGGTATTTATTAGTTGATTTTGACTTCTTTGTGTATGAAGAATGTTATAGTAGCCTTGTATACAAGAACGGAGGGAGTGATTACAAATACATGACACAAGGAAATTGGAAGATCTCCAATCAAATGACTAAGAGCATCTCTAATAGATGATGTAAAATAGGCTATGTGTCCTACAAACTAAATTTTACATTATGTGGAGAAATATGGTCTAACAGTGCACTAAAATATTTTGGTAATCTAAATTTTTTAGGACAACCCCAAATTTTGAGTCGATGTGATGTATATTTGCATCACTTGTTGACTATGGTAAAATAAATTCTCCACGCACGAGAGGTCAACTGCGAATCTGAAGCTTCCCGGCCCCGGTGCCTCCCATCGCAATTTGACCGGTGTCGGCCACCAGTACGCGATGGACGGCGGTGACAGAATTCATGCCGCCTCTTCCACCCATCCCGCTACCGATTCCACCACTCCTTCAACCTCCGTAGCTCCCACCATGGCCCTAACCCTAGCTACTCGCCCATCCTCTACATTGTCTTTGCCATATCCCGACAAGTTGCTATCGCAGGGAAATCGAGCTAGGGCATCCCCGTGATGGGCTTGCCGCCATCCAAAGGGAGGAAGATGGCTCAGATCAGGCACATAGCGGCTGCCATGGACGACAAGAAGCCGATGCCAATGATGGAAATAGTGCCAATGGTGCCAATGATGCATGAGAAGTGGTGAAAAGATCAAGATAGATAACCTAGAGGGGAAGGGGGGTGACTAGGTATCTACAAACGTTTCTTTTCTTTTCACAAGTTTTAGGCTACGTGGTTAACAAGTGTGAGTCTAACAACTATTGTGAACAACATATAGGATGTGATATGATACGTTGCAAACGTATCTATAATTTTTGATGTTCCATGCTTGTTTTACACCAATTGCTTTATGTTTTGTTTACATTTCGTGGAATTTTTATGCATTTTCTCGAACTAACCTATTAGCAAGATGCCACAGTGCTAGTTCCTATTTTATGCTTTTTTTATATTTCAGAAAAGTTATATAGGAAATATTATCGGAAATGGACGAAACCAAAGCCAAAGTTCCTATTTTTCCTGACACAAAGACAAAGTCCAAAGCAGAGACGGAGGAGGGCACCGAGGTGGCCACACCACCTGCTGGCATGCCCCCCCTATAGTCGCGCTAGGCCATGGTGTGGGCCCCTCGAGTGCCCTCTGACATTGCCCTTTCGCCTATAAAATGCCTCTGACGCGAAAACCCTAAATCAATTGGCATCCATATATCCACAAAAAGTTCTGCATCATCGCCGCCATCGAATACCAATTTCGGGGGACAGAAGTCTCTGTTCTGGCACCCTGTTGGGACGGGGAATTGCCCCCGGAGCCATCTCCATCGACTCCACCGCCATCTTCATCGCCGTTGCTGACTCCCATGATGAGGAGGGAGTAGTTCTACCCCGACGCTGAGGGCTCTACCGGTAGATATGTGGTTCATCTCTCTCTCTCTCTCTCTCCCATGTTGTGATCTGTATGTGATCATGAGCTTTGTAATCTAGTTGAATTGTAGATGTTACTCTTCATCTATTATGCTACTCAAGTGCTTTTATTAATGTAATCTCCAGAGACACCTTGTCCCACGATGTGAAGTTGACAGTGTGCGCATCGTGTGTGGCTTTTAGGCTAAATTTTACAGTAATACTTACCATGAGTTATGATTTGAGTTATATGTCTCTATGAATTGTGGTGTTTGTCTGGAACCGTCTAGTGCACTCAAGGTGACAGTGTGGGGTAATCTAGATTGGGGAATGCGAACCTTAAGGAGAGCTTTTTTAGCCCTATGCAAGATTAGTGTTCGTTATCCAACCAGAGAGTAGTTAGGGGTAGCATAGTGAAGAAATATATTTATGTGTTCAATTATGTTATCATTGTTGAGAGTGTCCACTAGTGAAAGTATGATCCTTAGGCCTTGTTTCTAAGCATTGAAACACTGTTTACAACCAGTTCTACTACATGTTTGCTTGCAGCTATTTTTATTTCAGATTGCAATTACCACTCATAATCATCCACATTAATTGTATTTCACTATCTCTTCGTCGAAATAGTGCACATGTACACCTGACAAGTGTATTGGGTGTGTTGGGGAAAGAAGAGAATTCTTGTATCTTAATTGTAGGGTTGCTTGAGAGGGATATCTTTGACCTCTACCTTCCTGAGTTCGATAAACCTTGGGTGATCCACTTAAGGGAAACTTGCTGCTGTTCTACAAACCTCTGCACTTGGAGGCCCAACACTGTCTACAAGAATAAAAGCGTGCGCAGATATCATGATACAAGATACTTCAAGCTCGATGGCTATCACAAGAGTAAATGCATGAGTAAAAAGCTCGGATAGAAATAACCAAGATACACGGAGACGAAGATGTATCCCGATGTTCACTTTTGGGGGGGGGAAGGTAGTCACCGTGGGAGGGGTGTGAATTTTCACAAATGATACCCAACCGCCACAATGAATGACCTACCCCCCTCAAGGAGGAAAAAAAAGTGTAAATAGTCAATGGGGAAAACTAGCTGTTTGAAGCAACATAGCTCAGGCATGCTCGGTTTATAGTCGATGAAACCGACCGTGGCAGCGGGCAGTCCAGTCCACAACCCGGTTGCACCGAGCTTTCACTGAGTAATCTAGCGGCTGACCCGGCAGAAACTGGGCCTGGCACCGGGCTCCCTGGTGGTCACCAGGATCTAAACCGGGCCTAACGAGGTTGAGCTGCTGCTTAGCTCCCCGGTTAGCACTGGTCCATAGATCGGCCACGCCTTGGTAGTCCGGTTATGGGGCTGGTGCAACCGGCAGCAACCGGTGGACACACTATTGATTCAAATGAAGTTTTGTCCCCAAAAGTAACATCTCTTGAATTGTGTGATGGATATTTTTGGTGGTATTATGTGTATGAGAGGATAAGACAACTTCCCCCAATAAGCTCATCGAGACCATCCTCTTAATAGTGTGTTGTTCCTATAATTTAAGAAACGGTAAATAAACAGAATAAGATGAACTACCGGCAGTTCAAGCAATTTGAACGAGTAGGGGCTCTCCCATCGCCTTCCATCATCACGATGAACTAAATCATGTGTGAAACACTAGTAGGAAATGTTAAATTACCCTTACAAGTGACTATGATATGAGTTGAACTATACTTTTGTCTTGAACTATGGAATCCTTTAAACAATGTTGTGCTATGCTATGCCATGTGGATTTGAAGTTTAATTATATATGTGTGTGATGAGATTTCGTAAAGGTTTACAATTTTGTTGTTGTTGATATGTTTGTGATGATCTTGAAAAGTCAAAATGAGGAGTGGTGTGCTGCAGCCGTGCCCTATTTTACATCATCTTGGTCGGTAACCACGCCCTATTCTCCATCATCTTGAAAATATAAATCTGTGGTGGTGCAATATATCCCTTTTTGGTGTTGTATATTTTTTAGGGCACCTGTTTTGGATGCCCCTATTATACTCATCTATAATTATGAAACTGATAATCCTACACCTACGGGCTGAACCTACGGAATAAGCCTACGGACTAAACGTGGCCTGATGCGGTTGGATTAGTACTGGGATCGGTTGTTTTGCCAACAAATCATGATGCATCCCTGCTGACCACGTCAGCCCGTAAGCCTCTTCCGTAAATAAATTGCCTGTAAGTCTAGCATTACTCTAATGAAACTATATAGATATATTCTGAAAAAATCATGATGTATCTAATGATATTTTTTTTTTAGATATTAAAGATTTTCTGCAAACTTGATCAAGTTGTATTGTTTGAATTTGGTAAAGAAATTAGGATTTCTTTTTAGAAATGGATCAGTATAGGCGTAATGCATGTTTTCTCTCGTATATAACTACATCTCTTGTATATGATATCACCAAACTTGAAACTCTTCATCGTGTTTATATTTCGAGCTTAATTTTTTTTGACAGTTACAACATTTCACAAGTTGAAACTTAGCACAAATTCTAACTTTTATTAGTAGATCTAGTAAACATGGATGAAAATTGGATTTGCAATCCTTTAATATCTAGCCCATATGGGCGGATGCATAATCACAAAAATGTCACTTTCGTATATATTAATTTCATAAGCAAAGAATATATATTTTATTTATCTATAACTGGAACCGAAGAAACTTCATGTTTCAGGCACTTTTCCTGATACTTGGAGATAAAACACGCATGTGTTTTCACTATAAAGACACACCGCGACAAGACAAGAAAACTAAGTGAAACAACAGCCATACTCATCATAACCTATTAACTACATCAACTCTTAATAAATTATGTAAAACAACTCAGAATACTACTTGCAATATACCAAGACACCCACTGCAACAAGTTGACAAGCTTAGTGTAATAATTTAATAGGACCACAACAACAAGGCTTGTATGTTTTGCAATGTTATTTCTCTGAAATGGTGAAACCTAAGTTAGGTGGAGGGTGATGATTGCTCTCTCTAACTGAGTAATTGTTCTCGTAGTGGTGAACTATTTGGCTCTATGACTGCCGAGACAGCACCCTAGTTCTGGTTGAGCGAGCCAAGTAGGATGGCCAGGTTGGTGGCCTTATCCCGCACCCGATTAATGATGGGTATATATTTTATAGTATGCGGATGACACTGACATATTCAAGGACCACGATATAGTGGTGAACATGAAATTACTTCTTTGCATTTTCTAACAACTTCTCGTTCTGAAGATTATATTCCATAAAAGAGAAATGTATGCTTTGCTAAGGCCAAAGACCAGCATAAAAATGTTTGAGTGACGTGGGATCGCTTCCATTCTGATATCTCTGAATACCTATTCACTATCAAAAACTTAGGAGTGGATAGTGGAAGACAAATTCGAGAAAAAAATAATTAGTTGGAAGGGTAATGTATTGTCATATGGAGGACTTTTACTCATTAATGTTGTACATAAACAGTTTACTGATTTCTATGATGATCTTTCTTTAAGGTCTCTAGAATACATAAAAGATTTGAATATTACATATCCCGAAGTGATGGTAATAAGTGAAGTGTTGGTTAATAAAGTGGAGCATTATTTGTGGACCGAGAGTTCAAGGAGGAATCAGGTGGAGAATTTTAAAATTCAAAACAAATGCTTACTCACCAAAAGTCAAAGAGGAATTTTCAGCTATGGACTAGATTTGGGACGATTGCTGGCTTGGAGATACACCTCTAAGGCACTAATACCCTTCTCTTTATAATATCGTGGAACAAAAACATGCAATAGGTGCTGATGTTCTAAATATAACAATGTTAAACGTTTGTTCTCGACATGTTCTATCTAGTGATAATGGATGGCTTGGCTCCATTTGGTTTATCGATTGTTGAGAAGTTATTCTTTTTCACATACCAGATGTCTTTCAGAGGAACTTTCATGTCTCTAGAGTGTTTTTGGTTAAATCTATGTATCTTCATTTACTAGATGACAATACTAAATATTTAAGCAAATAGATGTGGAAGATTAAGTTGCCACTTAAAATTAAGATTTTTATATGGTTCCTCCATAGAAAAGAGATTCTTAATAATGATTATCTTTGTAAAAGCAACTATACTGGATGCATGAAGTGTTGCTTTTGTGATCAGGAGGAGACAATCCAACATTTATTCATCTAGTGTCCCATTAATAAAGTGGTGGAATATTCTTTATATGGATTTCAATAATACTCCACCAACGCCTATAAAAAATTTATTTGGGAATTGGCTTGATGGGACTGTTAAACAAGAAAAGGAAAACATTAGAGTGGGTGTTTGTGATTTACTTTGGGATATATAGAAATGAAGTTACCTTTAACAAATCAAGTTTTCCATCATTTTCAGGTTATCCCTTTGTCCACTCAATTAATCTGTATGTGGTTCGATCTCTAGCCGGCGGAGTAGCGCCAGCTCATGGATTTTGGGTGCAGCCTTTGGCAACGGTAGCTGGAGATTTATATAGCCAGTACAGCTGACAGTTTGATCAACATCTGACATGTTGAAGCAAAGCCATTTGTATTTAAGATGTATCTTTATGGCTCATTCATTTATCTACTCTTTGTGCTCCTTGAATTGGAATAACTGTATGAATCGTTCCAATATTTAATAAAAGAAGGCAGCATGCATAAATTGATTCAGAGGATAGGGCTGACCTTTTCGAAAAAAAGTCCATGTATATGGATATGGCGAATGGAAACGTTGTTTTCCTTTTAGAATTCATATGGAAGCTTAAGGTTCCTTTGAAGATATTTGTGATTGGTACCTTAGTAGATGTGTTATCATCACTAAAGATAACCAGGCTAAGCATAATTGGGACGGTAATAGGAAATGTCGTTTTCGCGATTGTGATAAAACTGAACTTCTCATCTTTTAACATGCCCTTTTTGTGCTTGTATTATGAAAAGTCTTGCATATTGCTTTTAATCTAACACTTACGAATAGTATTTCAAATATATTTGAAACTAGCTCTCGGAGGGTGAGTACAAAACTAAAGTCTAGCTTGTATCAGCTATGTCGGAGGGTCTGAGCATTTTATGTTGGTCTCTTTAGAATTATCGTAATGGGTTGTGTTTAACAATGCCAAATCTTCTCGTGATCGATTTACATGCAATTCTCACACGAGTGGACATAGCTGATGCCAATGGCCACAGACATGGCGGTGAAGGTTTGGAGCACTTGTGCTCGTTCCCACGGTGGTCGACACGTCTTCGGTCGTCGCTGTCTATCATGTCCACCGTGTGCTGGATTTGTCCAAGTTTGTTGATTTGCGCCAAATAGCAGCGACGACAAAACTGAGTCTACGAACTGATAATAGCTATTCTGAAAGTTTAGGGAGTGGGGACGGCAAAATTTGAGCGTAACAGCCAAGATAAGAGACGTCCCGTGAATGTAATTCACTCTTTGGAAAACAACAAGTCAATATAATTACCACGAATCGTACGAATTCAATCGATTCACTCTAAGCCTATTTAGCTAGCAGCACCCACGATCACAATCAAGCACCACTCTGCAGCTGGCTTAGCTCAGAGAGGCACGGCACAGGGGCCGGATCACCACCACCGTCGTCGTCCATGTCGTTCGCCGTGATGCCCGCGGTACTCGCCGCGCTCCTGGCGCTGGCCCTCTCGCGGCTGTGGAGCTACGCCGTGGTGCGCCTCCTGTGGCGGCCTCGCGCGGTGGCCAGGATGTTCCGTGAGCAGGGCGTCGGCGGGCCTCCGTACAGGTACCTGAAAGGCTCCAACGAGGACATCAGGAGGATGAAGGCGGAGGCGGACGGCGTGGAGCTGGACGTGCACGATCACGACTACCTCAAGAGGATCATGCCGCATTTCATCAAATGGAAGGATCAGTACGGTATGGTTTGTCGTCAACAAAGGCTGACAAGAAATTAATAACAGTGTGTTTAGCTTTAAGTATGAGCCTTGGTTCTGACTTCAGCCCTTCAGGGGACAAGAACGTCTAATCCCATAGTACCTCCATACACAACTATTTTTGCCGAATAGTAATTCTTTTTACTGTAATGTTCTTAGGAGGACCATTTCTATACTGGTTCGGTTCAAAACCTCGAATTTGCATCTACGATTATGAGCTGGTCAAGCAGATTCTCGCAAACAAATCAGGACATTTCACAAAAAATGATGCGCATCCGACTTTTCTGGCGATGTTTGGCAAAGGGCTAGTAATGGTGGAAGGCGCAGATTGGGTGAGGCACCGCAGAGTGGTGAACCCAGCTTTTGCCATGGACAAGCTTAAGGTAACAGCATTTACTTTAAAATTCAGTTCCAACTCCAAACCATGTACTAGCGTCCTTGCAAAAAATCTAAAAAATTATCCTAACCTGCAGAGTATGACAAAAACAATGGTCAGTTGTGCTGAATGTTTGATCAAGACGTGGGAAGATCAGGCTGCCAGTAACAAGACTAGAGAGATAGAAGTTGAGTTGAGCAAACAATTTCAAGAGTTGACAGCAGATGTTATATCTCGTACTGCTTTCGGAAGTAGCTATAGGAAGGGCAAAGAAGCATTTCACGCACAAAAACAACTTCAGGCCATCACCGTGGCAACCCTTCTCGATGTGCAGATACCAGGATTCAGGTAAGTCAGCTCATATGGCAAGACTAGAATTTTGTATATACAACAGGTCTTTAATTGTGTAATTGTTTCCAGATACCTCCCGACTAAAATGAACAGATGCAAGTGGACGCTGGAAAAGAAGCTTCGGAACACGCTGTCTGAAATGATACAGCGCAGAGCAGCATCGAAAGGAAGTGGCTTTGGGGATGATCTGCTGGGAGTAATGCTCGAGTCCTGCTTCACAAAAGAGCAAGGGGAGGGGCAAGGCAAGCTGGTTCTGAGCGTCGATGAGATCATAGATGAGTGCAAGACATTCTTCTTCGCAGGGCATGAAACCACGTCGCATCTGCTTACTTGGACGATGTTCTTGCTAAGTGTGTATCCAGAATGGCAGGAGCGGCTAAGGGAGGAGGTTCGGAGAGAATGCGCGAAGGGAAATCCTAATGCAGACATGCTCAGTAAGTTAAAAGAGGTAAGATGAATGTACGTAGCTCTTTCATGGATTCATAATTGTTCATCTTTAGTTCTTGCAAGCGTCAGCAACTTCATATCTTTAGTACGGTTTTAATTGTACTTACATCTGAATAAAATTTATCTTATCTCTACAAAATCATGTCATATCTGACAACCTAACACTAGAGATTGGCATTGCAGATGACAATGGTGCTCCTTGAGACACTAAGACTGTATTGTCCTATTATTGTAATGTTGAGAAAGCCTATCTCTGATATTAAACTGGGAAGTCTCAACTTTCATAAAGACAATGAAATTATGATTCCTATTCCAGTGCTGCACCAGGACAAGGAGGTGTGGGGTGCTAGAGCAAATGAGTTTGATCCAACGAGGTTTGAGAATGGGATCACGAAAGCCGCAAAGATTCCACATGCTCATATAGGATTCTCCATAGGTCCAAGGTCATGCATTGGTCAAAACTTTGCAATGTTAGAAGCTAAATCGATGCTGGCAATGATCATGCAGAAGTTCTCCTTCACTCTTTCACCAAAGTATGTCCATGCACCTGCAGATCGACTGTCACTTCAGCCTAAGTTCGGTCTTCCTATAATTTTAAGTCCACTGGATATATGAATTTATGATATATGGGGTTAATGTTCTGCATGTAACCACTCAATGTAATTGTGTGATAATTTTTATATGTCAATAAATATAGTTGTCTCGGTTGTCCTCTAGTTGGTTGACATGTCCGTAACAAGTTGTTACGGAGTATAAAAAAGGGGTATAAGTTATCACAACTAAGCAGTAAAATCTAGTAATATGCTTTCTAAATACGATAAAAATGGTCATAAAGTCACAACTAAATGTAACAAAGTGCAATACAGTTGTACTACCTCCGTTTCAAGAAATAAGGCGCACGTGTATTCCAAAGCAAAATTTGACCGAATAAATAGAGCAACTAAAACCTGATTATATTGTGCAAAATTAGTATTGTTGGATTTGTATTGAAATATACTTTTCAATGATCTAATTTATACCAACATTCTTTGTATATTTAGAGTAAATCTTGGTCAAAGAAAAAAACACGTAAAACGAGGGCGTCTTACTCCTTGGGATGGAGGTAGTATTTAATTGTGGTGTTGTTCGCCTCAGAATATGATGTGATTTTTGTACCAAATTAAATGTTAAACTATTTGGACACGCACACATGCACAAGCACAAAATCTCACTGGATGGTTGAAACGAGGTAGGGTTTGGGTAGAGAAGGAGGAACACAAGGGCTCTAATCGGCAAAAAAAAATGCGCTCTCCCATTTCTTTCCTTCTGTAGAGATACACTTCATTACATGCTCCTTTTTACACTTTAGTCCTCTACTTCTTCATACTCACTCATCGAATCCACTAACACTTTAACACCCATCTTAGGATGGGACAAATGTATCTATAAGTCCCATATTGTTACACATATTGACAAAAGGTTCCAAAAGTAAAATAAAACAGAAAATCGGTAAAAGAAATCCATGGAACCGAACCGAAAGGTTCCAAAATCTTCCTACAATCAGAGAAAACCAAACGTTGCCGATACCTACGGGGCAGGCCCGCTTAGCAAAGTTAGTGATAGAATAGTACACGTGAAGTGGAAACGGAAGCTTAAAGCGTCAAATAGGGTTTACCGATATGTTTGGTTTGTACGAATCTTCTTTAACTGTTTTAGGTCCCCTTGGGCTTTATTTATAAACCCGGGCTTAGGCTTGTTATCTAAACTAGCATCGTGGCCCTCGCAAATGCGAGAGCATCACTTTTAATTATGAGCATGTGACTGTATCAACCTGATAGTTGACATAAGCAAAATATTTAGTCATGAGTTTTTTCTTGCTGGAGTTTGTAAGGTTGTTATTTTTGTTATGTTAATATGTAAATTTTATACCTTTTATCTCCCAAGAAAATAATATGCACGACTCCATGAAGGAGCCTAGCCGCCTATTTGACTCCAAAACTCATGTCTCGATCTCTGCCTACATCTAACAAAGGATCTCTGGAGCGATTGATACACTAATAAATTTCTTGAATGTGCTTAGGAGTATTATTTATGTTATTGCATTCTCAGCAACAATCTATTGGTGCTTGAGATGGTGTACCATGATAGAAAAGAACGACTTAATTGCTCAATCTAACTTGATCAAACTCTATATAGTTTCACACCAGAAAAAATTTATATGCCTTAGTTTACGTAACAGAGGTAGTACTATTTTCTGAAACTTGTGAGCTTAATTAAATTTATAAATTAAAATTTTAAAAAACATATATGTATATATATATATATATATACATTCATGATATTGGTACACCATATCCTAGCAAGAAGTCCTATGCCCAAGTCTAGACACACACGCCGACTTGTGTAAAGCTAATATCGGCTTTCGCGTACATATTGATCAACCTGTGTGTTTTTTCTACGCTTATAAGCAAAACTCAGATTGTATTGATTTGCGTTGGAGATTTTCTTATCACTCATCAGTGATGGTTTGATAGTCTATTTATTTGAGAGGAGCGTATTTCTGACACCATTGTTTGTCGTGCATTAGAGGGTCCTACTTTCTCATACAATTTTCTATTACCTCTTTTCCAAAATATAAGCCTTTTTAGATAGCTAAATTTTCTTTCTAAAATGGCTTATATTTCAGAAGGAAGTTAGTAATTTAAATTCACAAATTATATTTTTGAAAATAATAACACCATGTCCTAGCAAAAATTCATATGCCCTGAGTTTTGACATGTACGTGCCTGACACGTGTAAGCTAATATCAGGCTTTTCCGTGAATATTGATCAACCGTCGTGATTTTTATGTGTATGAACGCAAAAATCAGATTATATCGATCAGTGTTTGAGTTTTTTTTCATCACTGATCAGTTCTCTTTTTACCTAATCACCAATCAGTTTTGAAGCTCCAGTATGTCGTCAAATCTGATTTTTTATTTTTTATTGAAACCAAATGTCTTATTTATTTTGACTTATTCATGGAGACTTCAGATATTATATATAGCCGGAATAAATCATAGTACTATTTTTCATATAAAGTTTGCTAAAAATTTAGCTATTTTTATACTTTATCTAAATCTTTATGGACCAAAATACAAACTCTCTTTCATTCTTAATTTAAATTCCATATGTAAAATATTGTCGCCTTGTTTATCAGCTTGATAAAATTTCATATGAGTTTGAATTCCAAAATTTGTCCCGCCTCTCAATAAAATTTCTTCTACTATAAATTTATGTGGTTGATTCACTCAAGTTTTTAAACTAATAAAAAGTTGTACAATTTTGAATGGAAAAAGAATCAGTATGGAAATTTTGTCTGGCTTCATAGCAAGACCTTATTTTCTTTCCAATCAATCTCTGGCTTTTCACCATGTAGTCAATCAAATCTTTGCATGCAAAACCATAGGTGCACAATAGAATATACTTATACATATCAGATTCTAACGATTGCACAAAGCATAGGTTCTGCCTAACGTTATGATCTTTTAATCTCAACCATTGTAATCTAAATCCATGAAGTGTATATTTAGAAATTATATTTTTACCATTAATTAGTTGGTATTATTATTTTTTGACAAGTCCTAGCGGCACACGTTATAGCTGGCTCTGTCTCTTCTTTTTTCCTTTTTAATAAATTTGGACTCTGTCCGGTAGAGTGAGTTACGTTAATATGTGGTCTCCACACATATTTTTCTTCTAATGTGTCTAAACCGTTTGGACCGTGGATATGTGGTTCGGTGTCTTGGACCATATACATAAGTGGTTCAGTACCTTTACTGAGTGGTGACATTGTACCAACAACAGTATTACGTAACCATTATTATCTTTAAATCTTAGCCACAAATAGTAAATCTAACCGTTAAAATTATTTTAATGATGTGGGTTAACGTGTCTCTATTTTAGACCCCCGTATTGTGCTTTTAGTATATAGTAGATTTTTTACTACAGCTAGGTTATCTGCATTTAACTTCATAGCTGGCGTATGGTTCCAATAAATAGCGTCAGCGTGAGCAAGTTTGCACTCCAGCAGTGCGTTCCAGCGGTGTGTCAAAGTGCGAGTGACCCCCCTGAGCCAATTAGTCCACGCAGGTTCCATCTCTTAGCCGCCATGGCCTCTTCTCCTGCTCTTGCTCTGGTTGCTCTGCTAGTCCTCTCTGTCGCGTGGATATGGGAGTACGTCGTCGTCCGCCTGATATGGAGGCCTTACGCCATAGCCAAGAGGCTCAGGGGGCAAGGTATCCATGGACCCCCTTACAAGTTCTTGAAAGGCTCTAACGAGGAGGTGAAGAGGATGAAGGGGGAGGTATCTGGTTTGGTGCTGGATGTTCACAACCACAACTACCTCCCCAGGATCGCTCCCCACTTCCTCAAGTGGAGGACACAGTATGGTAAGAGATTTTGCTTAATGTTCCTCAATATTCCATGGCAGGGTTACTTGGTTGGTTGTGCTTTATCATGACCGAAGCAATCTGACTAAAAATTTCCAACTACATATTTTGATTATATGAATATCAACCGAGTTTCTCGCCTCTTCTATAAAAAATGCCGCCAAGGGCTAGTCCTGGCTGGCCTCGTTTTTTTATATTTTGATTATATGCATCTGTGTCTAGTTTCAGTAGTACTACGTAGATAGCTGATGATCAATGATGTCCAAACTTGCAGGAGAGCCATTTGTGTACTGGTTTGGTGCAAAGCCCCGGATCTGCATCTTCGATTACGAGGTTGCCCGACAGATTCTTTCGAGTAAGTCTGGCCACTTCGTGAAGAACGACGCACACCCGAACGTGCTGGAGTTGCTCGGCAAGGGATTGATATTGGTGGATGGAGTAGATTGGGTGCGTCATCGAAGGGTAATCAACCCTGCTTTTGCAATGGATAAGATAAAGGTGATCTTATAATCCTAAATCTCCAAACCCGCAGAAAACTTGTTCTAACCTTAACCTGATTTCTAATACAGTTACATGTCCTACTTTCTACTCAATCAAATCAGTGAAAGAAACGTACATCAATGCATTGTTTTGATTACTATGGAAAATCCCCATATGATGTTTTCACCTTCAATGTAGATGATGACAAAAACAATGGTGTCATGTGCTCAGAGCATGGTTAGGGAGTTGGAAGACCAAGCATCTATGAACAAAAATAGAGAAGTGGAAGTGGAATTTTACAAGCAAGTCCAAGCGTTAACAGCAGACATCATATCCCATACAGCCTTTGGAAGTAGCTACAAGTTAGGAATGGAAGCCTTTCATGCGCAAAAGGAACTCCAGGCAATGGCCATGGCAAGTTTTCTTGACGTGCAAATACCAGGATTAAGGTAAAACCTGTCATGCTTTTATGTGCACAATTCTGCAGAAGGAGACCTTCATTTCCTTGAACACACATCCATATTATGACTAACATAAGCATGATTGCAAATTTTTTTTTTTGAGATTAGCTACCTGCCCACAAAAAGGAATAGGCACAAGTGGATGCTTGAAAAGAAGCTTCGAAGCACCCTCATGCATGTCATAAACTTACGATTAGCGTCACAGGGGAGTGAATATGGAAATGATCTACTTGGTTTAATGCTTGAGGCTTGCACTGCAACAAAGCAAGGGGGGAAGCAAGAGCAGCTCAGTTTGAGCATGGATGAAATCATACACGAGTGCAAAACATTCTTCTTCGCTGGTTATGAAACAACATCACTTCTGCTTACCTGGACAGTGTTCTTGCTCAGTGTGTATCCAGAATGGCAGGAGAGGCTACGGAAGGAGGTCTCCAGGGAAGTTGGAAAGGATAACCCCACTGGTGACAACCTTAGCAAATTGAAAGAGGCAAGAACAAACAAAATAACTTATGTTCATTTCTTGATTCTATCTTAAGAAATTATACTTTGTGCAACAAAATATCAGATTCTGTAGGCATGAGTGTATTAAAATTGTACTTTTGCATCGGCCGTATGCATCAATTGATGCAGAGGCTGGGGCTGCCCCTTTTCTAAAAAAAAATTACGACATGCATTGCAGATGACAATGGTCCTCTATGAAACATTGAGGCTCTACGGCCCTGCTCTTTTCTTGCTAAGGAAGCCTATAACTGAAATGACTGTGGGGGAACTAACAATACCGAAAGACTATGCAGTTTACATAGCTTCCCCATTTATGCACAGAGACAAGAAGATCTGGGGTGAGGATGCAGACGAGTTCAACCCGTTAAGATTTGAGAATGGGTTCAGTGGAGCAGCAAAGGTTCCACATGCCCTACTAGCATTCTCGATAGGGCCAAGGGCGTGTCTTGGTCAGAACTTTGCAATGTTGGAAGCCAAGTCTGTAATGGCTATGATTATACAGAAGTTCTCGTTTGCTCTTTCACCAAGCTATGTACATGCTCCTGTGGATTTATTAAGTCTGCAGCCTAAGTTTGGTCTCCCTGTTGTTCTGAAGCAATTGGATGTCTGAAGTCGGACTATTTATAAGAAAATTTCAGAAAGTTTCAACATGGGGTAGCGATGGTGCTATATGGTGCATGCAGGGTTTATATTCTCGCAAATAAAATGTAAATATTGGAGTATGTGTATTGGTATTCTTGTCATGATCTTTTATACAGTACTCCAGCTGGTGCATGATGGTTGCAATTTTAGCAAAGTATTTCATCTAGAGCCTGTAATTAAGCACATATGCATAGAGTAATATAGTTTCCCCACCAGAATGATTGACATGATCAAGGAAAAAAGTCACTTTGGAGGCATACACGCAAAAATTCATGCCACATAAACTATTGCATCTTTGTGTCTGGTCTTCTTCTTGTCAATGAGCTATTCGTGCCGTTTTGGGGTGTACAGTGCTGTTCGGGATTTTTTTCATTTTAAAAAGGAATGTTGTTAACGAATATAGACTCTTAGCTTTTAGGTCAAGTGAAGGCCTGAATACCGGCTCTACCCAATGGGAGAGTAGTGATATCTTAAGCCCATTTTACAGTTGCACTTGCACTGGATGGCCAAAAAAGAGCAAACAAGCAGATATTAAGCAGAGGCCTCATACATATATTTTTTAAAAATTATTTGGTTGTGTGCATATTCGGTGTCTCGAATTGCTCGTGATATTGAATTGTTGCAGTGACCGGCATACTTGGTATATTTTACTTTTAGATAAAAAAAAATAAGCAGAGTCCATCTACACCCATCCACTGAATCAATGGTGGTCCAGAATTCCAAATTCAGCTATTGGCAGTCTGCTTACGGATGCCGGATCCGTACGCAATTAGGACAACTATCATGCAAGTTGGAACCACAGACTCTGATGATCAGATCAGGCATTCTCTTTTATCAAGCAGACTGAAAAGTGGTGCCGACCGACGATTCCGAATCGATCATCTAATCTTTGTCGTGGTGTTTTGATCATTCATGTCTGACCACGACGGAAGGCAGCGTCAGGTCCATGTCGTCCTCCACGTTCAGGTTAGATTAGGGACAATTTGCGAACCTCCGGAAATCAGCTGCTTTGCTGCATTATTAGTACAATAGTGGTACAGTACTACTTGATGTTGATTTGGCACACCAACTACCTTATCCCCGTCATGAAATGGTCTCGCCTCACCGTATTTCTTACCTGTTCTGCACTAGACAACATTTTTCAGAGTGTTTTTCTCTGGGCCATCCAGATATTATACAGACGTGCACACAAAACTCAGTGATCTAAATGGCATTTACGTGCGTGGTTGTACCTTCCCAGAACATTAGCCGTAATTGTCACCGAATCCTAACTTAGGGTTCCTTTGATTCATAGGATAGGAAAAATGTAGGAATAGGAAATGTGTAGGATTAGGATGTCATGTCCACCTAAATCCTATGGGTAGAGGAATTGGTGAAGGAATTTTTCCATGAGGTCCAACCTCATGTTATTTTCCTATAAAATTTGCACAACAAGATTCCTATAGGATTATTTCCTATCGGATAGAATCCTATGAATCAAACGGCTTTCGTAGGAAAATTTTCATAGGATCTCAATCATACACAAATCCTTTAAAAATCCTATGAATCAAATGAGCCCTTAAGATTTCAATTTTCAAGTGTGTGTTGTATTTATGGTCACTAGCTGAATACCCGTGTGTTACCACGATCCACTCAAGTTTCGTCATACGTGTGTACATAATATCTATGAGAATTCATGTAACGGTGTAATTTTAGCAGGAAAACAGATGTTGGTGGAGAATGTCTAAAAAAGTATCTCTTGCTATTTTTTCTGTCCTGTCCATATGAAACAAAAATGCAAATAAAAAGTATATGGAAAAATATTGCCCTAAAACTGGCCATGTCTATTTTCCAGAGGCATCAGCTGAAGTACAGAGCGATGTGATGTAAATTAGATCAGCAGGTCAACAGGCCCTATACAGACATGTGGCACCCTTGTTATTGAGTCTTCAATAGCATTTTTTATAGCATCCTATAAGCAGATTAAAGATATCAACAAAACCTCAAGAACATATGAAATTATGGGTATATCACAAATGTCGCCACCGATTACCTTCGGGTAGAAAAAAAATGTGCCTAACAATGTAGTAGCTTCAGCAAAAACAGAGAAAAATAATGCTGGCTGAAAAATATCCTTCTTTTGAAGAGAAAAACAAACAGCTGTAATGAAAAATATCATGCACAAATTGCGCACTTATAATTTTACTCCAGAATTATAGAATAATTTATTAACAACCGCTAACCTAATGTACATTGTTAGATGTACAAGACGAACCGATTCATTATTCCAACTGTCTAAGATAAAGGTCAATTGTGTAAGCTAGCTACAAGCTAGGTGGTGCTAGGAAATTAATTGTACCTTACTCACTACACAATAGGATCTTGAACCCTCGAATTACTTGCAAACAGGATCTAATTATGTGGCAGACTTTGGACAGAAAATATGGAGACATGTAGAACAGTTTAATGACATCTAAAATTAAACTTTTATTTATGAAGGAAGCAAACAAAAATTATACTACTAAGGCAGTAAGCAAATCATCTGACAAAAAATATACTGCTAGCAGACCACCCAGGCCTCATAGAATTGCCAAGATTCCCTAGCTCAAGAAAAAACATACCTCAATCCGCAGTGGTATTTTCTCAACATGAAATCGATTAGAAGTTTGGTACATGTTAGATGAATCGATCCCGTACGTGCGTAACGCATGTTTTATTTGTACATGTATTCCTGCCAAGTATATATAAAGAAGAGACGTGGAGAGGCATTGTCCCATGGAAACCATAAACACTTGTTTTAACTTGGTACCAGAGCCTAGGGATCCTCCGCGCCGCCGCGAGTCCCCCTCTGTGCCGCCGCTGCCACTCGACCCCGCGCCGTCACGAGCTCCCCTCCGCGCCGCCGCGAGATGGCCTCCTCCTTGGTCCTCCAACTTGCCGCACCCTTGGGTGTGATCATCTCCGCCTCCAACGCCACCACCGTCGGACTCGTCGGACTCTCCATGTCCCCTTCCGTCCGCCTCGATGCCCACAACTTCATGCTCTGGAAGGGGCTCACCGTGCTGTCTCTCGCCGGAGCTGGCCTACTCGGGGTCACCTCGATGGCACCGCAGCGGCCCCGGACAAGACCATAAAATCCACACTAATTGAATTAATAAAACATTTTTATTTCTTTAATATTTGTTAATTCAATCAATTAACAAACATTAACAAATACCCCCTTGAGTTATTTCGATATATCGAAACATTTTCGATGCTTTTCTGAAACAACCCTCATGCTGTCCTGTAATTCGATCGGAGTATCGTATCCACTCAAAAACGACGGCGAACCTTAAGTGTGTCACTCTACGGTTCATGAATAACATGGACATGATCGAGACTCCTCTCCGATCAATAATCATCAGCGGGATCTGGAAATCCATGATGACTCCCACTTACTCAATGATGAACTAGTGATCGTGTGAACCAATAACGAACATAGTTAATTCCTTTTGTCTCGCGATATTATTACTTGTCCGAGATCCAATCATTTGGTATCAACCATACCTAGTTTGATCTCGTTTCCGACAAGTCTTATTACTCGTTCCGTGATAATGCATTCCCGTGACCAAGTCACATGCTTGCAAGCGATTCCAATGCAATATCACCGAGAAGGGCCCAGAGAATATCTTTCCGTCATCCGGATGGACAAATCCCACTCTTGATCCATGAGCCTCAATTAATACTTTCAGAATACCCAGATCAACCTTTATAATCACCCTGTTATGGTGTGACGTTTGATATCATCAAAGCACTCTTCCGGTATCAGTGATTAACATGATCTCATGGTCTGAGGATTAGAACTATTTCGTATGAGTTTAATATAGCAATGAAACTTGATGACTTGATCGTATTGCTATTCGTACTATGGGTGTGAGTGTTCATCACATCATTCTTCTAATGATATGACCCCGTTATTAACAACATCCAATGTTTATGATCAGGAAACCTTGATCATCGGTTAATCAACGAGCTAGTATAAAAGAGAGGCTTTACTAGGAACCTTTTGGTTTATTAATCACACATGTATTAATGTTTCCGATTAATACAATTCTAGCATGAGAAATAAACATTTATCATAAACATGGAATATGATAATAACCACTTTATTATTGCCTCTCGGGCATATTCCCTTCAGTCTCCCACTTGCACTAGAGTCAATAATCTAGTTGATACTTGCGTATATAACACTTATGGCTTTCACGTGTTATCCATACGCGTTGCTTGTGGTTAATCTGATCTCCAGATCTGACACTTTCAGTTCTGTGTCTATTTGCATGTCTTTGCGTCTCTACGCATCACTCATTCTCAAATGAGATATTTGGGTACAAATCTAGTCCTTAGGTGTGACCTTAGTTCCTTTTAGCTAAAATCATGTTGTCACTATTGTCGCACAATAGATCTTCATAGTAATAGCCATCTTAAAACTACACCTAGTTTGATAACAAACTTCTTGACACAAATGCCCTCCTTTGCTACTTCTAAAGCAGCCATATACTCAACCTTTGTTGTAGAATCCATCACAATGTCTTAACTTTAGAACTCATCCAAATCCATCATGGAACTTCCTTCCATTACATTGTGCCGCCTAAACACATAGCTAAAATTGAGATAAACTTAATCTGTATCTTGTGACAAACTTAGTGTCAATGTAACACTTTACAATGAACTATGTGTCACTTCGTCATACATAATATATATCCTTAGTCCTTCTAAAGCACATAAGAATATCCTTACTATTGTCCAGTGATCATCTTATGACATTTATCGCTCTGGTATATGCTCATAACATTTAGAGCATAGGACATATCTGGATATGTACATCTCAGGGTATACATGATCGATCAAATCATTCATGTGGCTTCACTCATCAAGTGTCAAAAACACCTGAATCTTGATTCAACCTCTTCCATGCGACAAAAACTTTTCTCGTCGTTTCCATATTGAACTTCATTCAATATTTCATCTATGTACTTTGGCACAACCATATTGGCACCTCGATCTATCTACATAGACATCGGTACCCAATATTTTGGTTTTGCCTAAGTCTTTAATTGAAATCTAATTTTAATGAAATTCTTAACCTATGTCAATAAAAGATACATCATTTCTAATTAAAAATATGTCTTCTACATAATGTACTAGAAATATGTCTCAGCACTCCCACTTAATTTCTTGCAAATGCAAGCATATTCATCGTATCTGATGAAACTAAACCTTTTAATTATTTCATCACGGTGAATATTTCAACTCCGCGATGCTTACTTCAACCATTGAAGTTTGCATGCCTTTTTAGCATCCTTTGAATTTACAAAACCCTTTGGACCATATCATGTACATGTCCTAGGTAACCATTCTATTAGAAGAATGTTGTCTTCTTTGTTCAACTAACATATACTAAAATTGGCATATGTAGTGGTTGCTACAGTAATCCGTCCAGACAAAATATCGCTATGAAAGATCAAATCTTGTCATAGTCAACTAATTGAACATAATCGTAAATAGTTTAATGTTATGTCGACTATTTCATATATGTGAAAATATCCATGTCTGTTTATAGATCCAAATATGTTCATTAGGCTTCATGCCTTTTTAAGGGTCTTCCAAGTTCAGAAACTTGGTTTCTCGTGTATAGAACTATCACGGATTTAATGGCTTCTAGCCATTTGACGGAGTCAGGGCCCATCATCGCTTCTTTGCATATAGTCGGTTCATCATTGTCAAACAATAATGATTCATTCTCAAATCTAACTATTTGATTGTTACCCGACTCACGCGGTTCAATAGGAACTTAGATATCTGTGACCACAACCTTTGAGGTACGGTAGCCATGTGCATTGTGGCCGCCTCTGGGACACTTCCCGGCGCTGCGCTACTCAGCACATATAGCTTAGGTTCAACAACCCAATCAAAGTTCTATTGTCCTCCCACTCAACTTTTCACGAAAAATTCCTTCGTAAGAAACTTGACGTTTTCAGCGACAAACACTTTTGTCTTCGGTGTTCTGGAGGAATACCCAACATTTACTTTGGGATAACCTACAAAGACGCATTTATCCGACTTTGGTTGTAAACATTTTACATATGCCTAGCATACCAAAATTTCAGAAAAGACAACTTGGGTTTTATCCCATACCATAACTCATATGGTGTCATTTCAATGGATCATGATGGCACTCTTTTCAGTGTAAAAGCGGTAGTCTCTAAAGCTTTATTCTTAAAATATAATGGCAGTTTTATAGAAGACACCTTTGATCCAATGATGTCAAACAAAGTTTGATTTCATCTCTCGAACAATCCATACTCCTATGGTGTTTCGGGAAATACAAGTCTATGGAACGATTCCTCAACTTTTAGGTGTTTGCTAAACTTGTAACTCAAATATCTTCCTTTATGATCAAATCATAAATTCTTTATTCTCTTGTTACAATGATTTTCCACTTCATCTAGAAATACTTTGAACATTTTTTCAAATATTTTATGCTTCTTCCTTATCAAGTAAATATACATATATATCTACTCGAATCATCGGTTGAAGTAAATGAAGTTCAAAGATTCACCACTCATGGCTACACATAATGAACTATATACATCAACATGTACAACATCCAATAATTTGGTCGCACGTTCTTCTTTGGCCTATGAACGGAGTTTTAATCATCTCTAGGAAATTCTCACAAGTGTCAATTGATTCAAAATCAAAAGGCTCTAGAATTCCATCAATATGGAGTTCCTTCATGTTTTCTTTCCAATATGATTTAAACGGTGGTGTCACTCATAAGTGATCTTCTAATCATTTGTCTTGAGACATTTTTAGCATCAGTGTTATGGATGTGAATTTCCCCAACAAGATAAGCGTTCATCCATCTTTTATGAATGCGGTAATAATTTGAACAACCATTGTTCTCATAATACCATAACAAAATAACAATTATTAAAACAAATCTTGAAGGCTAGGTTTAATTCCAATCGAAACACAATAACACTTTATTTGTTTTCGATGAGAATCATCCCATATTCATTTGCTAGTTAATTAGGGCATTGTAGTTCTTGTATTGCGTTGTTCTGTATGACAGTTCATACCAACCAATTTAGTATCAAATACCCAAGAACCACATTGTTTTAACAAGCAACGAATACACCCATAACATGTATATCTTCTATATACCTGAGCTGGACATTTCCAGTCTTTTCTTTTCCGCCAGAATAAATTTTGGATTCTCTTTTAGCAATTCTTTTCCTTCTAGAAGAATCTATCAACATCAATAGTGGCACCATTCACATGGCACATAGTTCAAGGCATGATTAGTCAAACACTAATACCTTTGGACTCACACTTTGAACTAGATCACCATAATCAAATATTTGGCGTTCTTCCAAATTCCATTCTTTGGTAATCTTTTAATGTAGTAAAAAAATTACTGACATGTTGTATTCATCCTATCATGACAACTTTCATGATCAAGCTATTATAGCTCATGAGGATGAATTGTGAGTATAATGCTAGTTCCTAAAACCTTTTTAGGAGATCTGGACGGCTAGCGTCTCTAATCTTCGCAAATTCTCATACAATACGAGAACATGTGTCTTACTAAATTATACTCTATCACATTGCAATCAAACATTGTTTCAGATATCAAAATATCTTCCACATATGATAGTTTATAAAATAATTCTTTCAGCTCCTAGATAACCTTGATACTAAAAACAACTTTTGAATATCAAGGATCATGGAGGCAAGTGTGATACTTGGATACTAACACTGGAATTGTTACTCTTGATTTAATACTACTTATTAAATTGTATCGAGTAACCAAGGTTTTCTAAAAGTTTGCAATAGGACTTTATAATTTATATTGACATTCAAACAATACGATACCAATTTGTAAAGTTAAAATCCAGAATTCTATAGTTATATTATCTCAATTATAGCTAATCGCAAGGTAGTGAACGGATGCCAATGACTACAACAGACTATGCAAATTCACTTTGATTTAGTTTATGATAAATTGAGTTCTATAATTTAAAATTACTAAGTGAACTCTCACTTAAAAACAACATCCCTCTTAGTTTTCTTAAGTGATTACACGAACCAAATTCACTATACCGCAACCGATCATCACGTGCAATGGCATAGTTTCAAAGGCGAACATCACCATGTTCATCATATCAACCATATGACTCATGCTTAACCTTTTGGTTCATGTTCCGAGACCATATCTGTACATGCTAGGCTCGCCAAGTAGAACCATAGCACTCGTGTGTGTAAAACTATCTTACACCCGTCGTATGTGAACGTAGAGTCTGTCACACCCGATCATCACGTGGTGTCTCAAAACGACGAACTTTCTTGACGGTGCATGCTATGGAAGAACATATTTTTATCTTGATATTAATGTGAGAGGGATCATCTTATAATGCTACCGCGCGATCAAATCTAAGCAAAATAAGATGCATAAAAGGATAAACATCACATGCATATATAATGTGATATGATATGGTCCTTCACGCATTCGATCTCCATCCTGTGCGTCATGGCATGATCTCCATCATTCCACCGGCGTAGCACCAAGGTCCATGGCGCGCCACCTTGGTTGTCTTCCTCTATTACAATATATCGCTTGGATATATATATTCGGCACGCAGGCCATAAAATGAAAAAGATAACCATATGGCTCCTGCTGGTTGTTTATAACTTATAGAAAGGATTATTGCATACAATTTATAACATAAACAATTTAACCATATCACATCACATGCCCTGCAAAAACAAGTTAGACGCTTCTAATTTGTCTTGCATATTTTACGTGGTTTGGGGTTTTCTAGGAAGAACCGTTCTTACCTCCGAACATGTAACTATAACGGTGATAAAAATATTATTAACGACTCTTTGTAAAATAGATCATAACTATAGTGGGAGAAACGTGCACCCGCAAAGCCACATATGCCGAAGCATGTCAAGTGTGGGACAAGTCTCATGAACGCGGTCACGTAATGTTAGTCTCGGGCAGCTTCAATCCCACTATGCCACTATGATCCAATAATACAAAAAATAGCAATAACATGATCATCAATGCCCACATCTCCATGTGTTCTAATCGTGCATACGAACTACGCATAGAGATGGCTCTGATACCACTGATGGGTTCGTAGCATAGAAAACAAAAAAATTCCTACGCATGAGCACAAAACTAGCCAAGAACATCTACGAGATGGTAGCAACGGAGACTAACCCTCGAAGACCGGTAGCGGGGATTACGTTCCCGCACAAACGTTGCCGATGGAGACTCGACGAAGACGCACGTAGTTGTTGTAGTCGTTCACTTGACGTAGTCGACATAGTGGTTCACTTGATGATCTTGAGATCGTGTACACAGCGCCACAACCGGCGGCACCTCCGTACTCGGTCACACGTACGGCTTGTCGTCGTCTCCTCCACGCCCTCAATCCAGCGGGGCAGCGGAAGAAGGGATCCGCCGGACACTCCAACACTCACTTCTCCAAGTGTGTGAATCTCGAACTAACAATCCGGCAGAGCTTTGCTAAGCCAAGACGGATTTGGGGCAGCAACTTTGGGAGGAAGGGAGGGGATCAAGAAGTGTTTGAAGAGGGAGAAGAGGGGTCCTTTTATAGAAGAGGAAGGGGGCAGCCCCCTAGGGGAGTGGCCGGCCAAGGAGAGGCCTCTCCTCCTCTTCATGGTCCTCTTCATTGTGGTAACTCCCTCTTCATGGTGGTAACCCCCTCATCAACATGAGGTAACCCCCCATTTAATTTTGCATGACATTCATGCTAATTAAAATTCACACTAATTGAATTAATAAAACATTTTTATTTCTTTAATATTTGTTAATTCAATCAATTAACAAACATTAACAAATACCCCTGTGAGTTATTTCGATATACCGAAACATTTTCGGCGCTTTTCTGAAACAACCCTCATGCTGTTCTGTAATTCGATCGGAGTATCGTATCCACTCCAAAACGACGGCGAACCTTAAGTGTGTCACCCTATGGTTCGTGAATAACGTGGACATGATCGAGACTCCTCTACGATCAATAATCATCAGCGGGATCTGGAAATCTATGATGACTCCCACTTACTCAACGATGAACTAGTGATCGTGTGAACCAATAACGAACATAGTTAATTCTTTTTGTCTCGCGATATTATTACTTGTCTAAGATCCGATCATTTGGTATCAACCATACCTAGTTCGATCTCGTTCCCAACAAGCCTCTTTACTCGTTCCATGATAATGCATTCCCGTGACCTAGTCACATGCTTGCAAGCGATTCTAATGCAATATCACCGAGAAGGGCCCAGAGAATATCTTTCCGTCATCCGGATGGACAAATCCCACTCTTGATCCATGAGCCTCAACTAATACTTTCAGAATATCCAGATCAACCTTTATAATCACCCTGTTATGGTGTGACGTTTGATATCATCAAAGCACTCTTTCGGTATTAGTGGTTAACATGATCTCATGGTCTAAGGATTAGAACTATTTCGTATGAGTTTGATATAGCAATGAAACTTGATGACTTGATCGTATTGCTATTCGTACTATGGGTGTGAGTGTTCATCACATCATTCTTCTAATGATATGACCCCGTTATTAACAATATCCAATGTTCATGATCAGGAAACCTTGATCATCGGTTAATCAACGAGCTAGTATAAAAGAGAGGCTTTACTAGAAACCTTTTGGTTTATTAATCACACATGTATTAATGTTTCCGATTAATACAATTCTAGCATGAGAAATAAACATTTATAATAAACATGGAATATGATAATAACCACTTTATTATTGCCTCTCGGGCATATTCCCTTCAGAAGGCTCTCGGCGATATCATGGCAGCAGCCGGTTCCCCTCTCTCCAATGACGAGCTCGTCGACTACATCATCACCGGACTTGGAAAAGAATACAACGCCATCACGGCGTCTCTCACCCTTGGTAACAAGTCCGTGTCCTATGATGAATTTTCTCACCCTTGGTAACAAGTCTGTGTCCTATGATGAATTTGACTCTCACATCCTCTCTTCGAAGATCTCCAGGAGCAGCAAGACCAGTCCGCGATTGTTCCTCCTCGGCAAATGCCATCTCGCGGCCCCGGCCCTACTCCCTTTGCAAGGAGGGGATGCCTGCCGCCCAGTACATGTAGCAGATGAAGTCCATCGGTGATATCATGGTAGCAGCGGTTCCCCTCTCTCCAATGATGAACTCGTCGACTACATCATCACCGGACTTGGCAAAGAATACGACGCCATCACGGCGTCTCTCACCCTCCGTACCAAGTCCGTCTCCTATGATGAATTTTACTCTCACATCCTCTCTTCGAAGATCTCCAAGAGTAGCAAGACTAGTCCGCGGATTGGTCCTCCTCGGCAAATGCCATATCACGGCCCCGCCCCTACTCCAACTCTAGCCGGCCGCGCGCTCCTGAGTATCCGGCTGGTGCACCTCGCCAGCCCAGCGCCAACCAGCCCGGCCCTTGCAATAGTGGCAATGGCTGCCCATATGGCAGCCAGGGCAACATCGCCCCTTATGGCAGCCAACCCGCCGGTGGTTGAACCGGTGGTCGCCAGAACTATGTCGGCAATGGCAGCAACAACGACGGTGGAGGCAGTCATGACAATCGCCGCTGCCATCGTCCCCAGTGTGAAATTTGTAATTATTGGGGGCATGTGCGTCAGACTTCAGGAACCGTTACAATCCCGAGTTCCAATCCCGCAACAACAACAATCAACGCTCCGGAAACATGGCGTCCAACAGCGACCCTCCAGTATGACACCTAGATTCCGGTGCCACAATTCTTGATCTTTGTATCTTGATCCAATTTTTAGATTTTTTTCACATTTCTAAAAATGATTTTTGTATCTTAATCTCACGATCCCACCTAAGGCCTTGTTTGGTTGCAGTGGGCGAAACACCCAGGGATCGAAACCCCCAACGCGAATTTCCCTGACATCTCGGGATCCCATGAGGAAAATGTATATTCCATCCTGCTATTTGGATATCGAAAGCAAGGGAATGGAAAAATCATTCCCTTTTTTTCCATCGCCATAGGAGAGAGGCGCTTTGAGGCGGAGGGGAGCTTGGGCGAAGGAGTCTGGAGGAGAGCTTGGACGGAGACGTGGGAGATCAGGAATGAAGGACGGTGCCGGATCGCTCAGGAATCGTTGCGGCCACGGAAGAAGGAGATCGGGAGGCGTCCCTCCCAGCGCCGCCGCCTCCTATCGCGAGAGAGAGCGAGCGAGGATTTGGTTCCCATGGTCTAGCCTAGTGGATCGCTCTCCCGGGGATTGGAGTGGAAAGGCTGGGCTCCAGCGCCCTCTTCGACAACCAAATGGACCGATGGGCTCGCCCGGGGCTGTTGGGCCCGGGGTATCTTCGCCCAGGAAAATAACGCGGAACCGCTCGGGAAAAGCTGCAACCAAACAAGCCCTAATGGGTAAATCCTACAAGTCTTCCCCTAGGCTCCAGGCTAACTTTTGTGTCTGATATTTGGAACAACAGCAAAGTCCCTATTATTCCTTCACAACAACGAATCTGGTAATGTGCCATATTTTTTGGAAAAAGTGGTGCAACTTTGTAATCGTATTACCTGTTTGCTACTGTACTTTTTCATATCTCCGAGTGCCCACAGAGCTCAAATCTTACACACCAAAAGTACTTCGGTGTTAAAAAAACCGGTTTCCTGCTTCGCCCGACCCAGACAATCCGGGAAACCGCTTCTCAGGTTCCTTCGCTCGCTGCTCGTACAGGCTCCTTCGGCCCTGCACAGCGCCACCGATCTGCACCGCCTCCATGTTTTCCTAGTGCCGCACAGTCCCACGCAGCGCCGCCGCAGTGCACCGGTCGCGCCCTTCCTCGCCCACCTCGCCACTAGACAGCACAAGAAGGGCCAAAGGGATGAAGGGTCCATCCACCCGCAGGAAGCGACGCGAGAGGATGGGGATGGAAACCGTGCCGTCCACCGACCAGGATGGAGGCGGATCCACTGGCGGGGCGGAGGCCTCGGCCAACACCGTCCACCGGCGGGGAGGGAGGCGAGCGATAGCAGGCGGCTCAGCCTCGCCTTCACCCGAGAGATCCAGTATGGCAACGCCGGGAGCTCTCCCGCGCTCTCGGTGCTGCAGCATCCAGCCCCAAGGAAGCACCGACATGGTTTGCGGCAAGCTCCAGGTTGGTTCGCGTAACATGAAATTATTGTATACTAGCATAGTGGCCCTCGCAAATGCGAAGGCATATCTTTAATATGTTTAGTATTTTGGTGTCTTTACTCCTTAATTAGTTATAATCCTGTATATTGACATTATATCATGAAGTGGAAAGAAATGATATAGCTCGTAACCACCAAAGATATAGTTATGCAAATGAAATATCGCATGTGCGGCTAACATATTTACTTGTATACAAATGATTGATGTCTTATCATAGAAGTATCACACTAATGATCACGTGAAGACATAGGCGAACCAAGTTCGTGGATGCTAGTTGAATTTTTTTTGTTTAATTAACACAAAAATTTGGACAGGTTTTCCTTCCTTCAGTGCTATCATTTTGAAGTTCTATATCTTAAGGATAAGATTTGTAGACTTAAATTGAAGTTTCAATAAATGCTTTTTTATCTTAACTTTTATCTTTTTTTAAAGTTCTGTATTTTGATTAGCAACATTTTTGCATTTTCATTATTTTATATACTCTTTTATGGTGATTGGCATGGTACCTGGGTACCGTCCGGTACCATTGAGTCTAAATTTTATGGACCGTTGATTAAAGAAATTGATCATTTTGTTTTAATTTATACGATGCTTTGAGGATCAGCTTAATGTCCGTGCCAGCGGTCAACAAACCATCGTTTCCCCATGTTCAAAAAAAAAGGAAAATAAACTCCATCTTCCTCCTTGGAACGAGGAGACGGCCGTAGGGCAAGGGCGGCGGGCTGGCAGGGGCACGCCGACGGCGGCCTAGTCAATGGCATGATGACGGGCAGTGAAGAAGATATTCGGCTCAGGCTTCCCCTTCCGCGCGCTGCCTGCAGGCAAGCGAGGAGCACCCACCACGCTGTGGAGGCCCTACGCGATGCATTGTTTATCCCCTTGGATGTGTAATATGAGAGTAGATGATTGATTGATCTATACACTTGAATATGTCCAACGGGTTTTTGTGGTTCAATACTTCAATGATTCCAACTAGCTGTACTCAATTATATTTACAAGGAGAACCACAGCCGGGAGAGTGGCACAAAGCTACAATTTGCAGAATTGACAGAATTCGTGGACAGCTATCATGTGTGTGGTTGCTGAATCAAGGAGGGCGAGATCGAGTCATCGACCTAGAGATGCACCTAGGCACGAACAGTAAAACACTGCACAAATTTCGCCATTCACAGGTGTAAAGAAAGCATCTGACAAGCTAGTCGTCAGTAAAACAGTGAGGTAGCACAAGGCAGGCGTTGCTACCTCACCATTGATCTATCCAATTCCAGATGTTCTTGTCCGCGATCCATCGGATTGTTTCCCATCGCTTCCGCCCAATCTTTGTCGCCGGCCGCTCATCCAGTCGATTCCCGTCGCCGGCCGCTTGCCTGCTTAATTCCCGCTCTCGATTTCCGTCACCGGCCGCTGCCCGTCCACTTCCCGCTCTCTAGCTACCTCCCGCTCTTCGACCACCGCCCGCCCTCTGGCTGCTGGTCGTGCTCCGGGCGGACCCATGTTCCCCGAGGCCCCTCCTCCTCTCCCAAGTGCCGGTGGCCGCCCGGCCGGCTTCGTGGTTCCGCACCGACAGCTACACTGGGGATCGCTGGGAGAGATTGGGGATTGCCGGGGAGAGAGATACACTGTGAGTGCGACTGTGAGAGGACGACTGGGGGAAAGAGACGGATTGAGAGAGAGATCGGCGAATTTGACAAGAAGCTATCACGATGGTGAATAAACTTTGGTGCTTCAAGATGCGTGCACTTATCCGGCAGTTCGGCCGTTCAATAGAGTGTTCGTTCTTTATAATTTTCATTAAATAAATTAAAGTTATCGGTCCCACATTATTTTGGTACCGGTCCCACATTATTGTGGTACCGTGGTACCGTTCGGTACCATCGGTTTGGTACCGTCTATTTTAGCACCGTCAGATCGAGGTAAACGGACGGTTCTTAAAAATGCCAATCACCGTAAAACTTGTATTTATATATTGTTCAAATATGTGTATACCGTGCTTTATAGCATGGCATGAATGTCTTCGTAAATTTTCCTTATTTTTTTATCCCTAGGATTTCTTTTTTTACTGCTTTATTGTAGGGGAATCCCCTACAGTGTAATTTTCTTTATTTAAATATATACAAAAAGTCCGAAAACAAATTGTACAAGAAATTACATAGAAATTGGGAGGGAGGGGAAGGGGTCTAACTAAACTATACACGAAAGTAGACAGCAGCCAATCAGTGAGCAGTTGAACAGATGCTGTTCTAACTCTGAATTTATGCAGGTCCAAGTCACGCTGAAATCTCTCGAATGAACAAAATTCTATTACGCGAGTTACATTTAGAGCTGTGTTTGACGTGGACTCCTTTATGCAATGTTAACAAATTTGTTGCTAACATTTTGTCATGCAATTTTGGCTTTTGAGTATAGTCTATAAATTGACCAAAACTCTAACGGACGTAGTAGTTGGAGATATATCTTGACACGTTGTGATGAGTTGAACAACGATGATATGAAGTTTTTATTGCTAATTTAATTTGTCTCTCGAAAGAGTAACATGTATAAACCTCTAGAGAAAACTATAACCATGTGTACTCTTATTTGTGTATATACGTATATATCAATTAACAAAACCCAGTGTGTCGTGCAATTCGTAGCCGGCCGGATATATAATCAAACTTTTTTCTGATATATACTACAATTTTACGTGTTTTTCACGGAACATGGACTCTTTTATTGCTAGAAAACAATGGAATCTCAAATCATATATATTGATCTAACTTTTTCTGTACTAAATAATTCCAATTCCGAACGCGCTGTTTCCCGGGTGATCGTGGCCACGGTCACTAGCAAACGCGCGTCACCCGTGGGGCCTACCTAGGACACCTACGCGGCCACGCCCTTCACCTTATCGCTTAATCTCTGCCCGCATCTCTTGTCGTTCACAGACGCATATCCAGAACGGGACGGGATCCTCTGACGTGGAGGAAAGAAGTCAGGTAAGCTACAGTACCCTGACTTCTCTTCCTCTAAATTGTGTGATTAAGGTCAAAACGATTAAAATTATTTTGTTTAGTACAAATATATGTTATGTATTTAGAATAACTGCATAAAAACAGAATTATTGTGCAATAAAAATTTGTTTAAACTTTTAAATCTACAGTAATCATCTACAGTAATTAAATTACAACACTTAACACGGTACTTAAGCCATACTACCCTGACTTTCCTTCCTTTTTTCTCCTAACTTTGCTCCTTAGGCCATGTACAATGGGAGTGCTTAGAGGGGTGCTTACTAAAATAAACCAAGCATTTTGCTAAGCATTGGTGCTTATTTGTATAGAAGAGGTGCTTAGTTAGGCATCTGTCTAGTCTATATAAGCACCAGTGCTTAACTAAAAACCGGTTTATTAACCTAAGCATCTCCCCTAAGCACCTAGCATTGTAGATGCCCTTAATGTCAGAGGAGCCGGTTCCATCGAGAACTGCCATGGATTTCCTTCACAGCGCCGCCGCCTTCCTTCTCAATTCGACACAGCGCCGCCGCCTTCCTTCTCAATCCTGCACAGCGCCGCCGCCTTCTTTCTCAATCCTTCACAGCACCGCCGCATCCTCGCCGGAACGACCTAGTCCTTTGGCCCCGCCGGCTCCCCATCTCCATCTCCCCCGTACCACCATCGATAGAGAGGGCCGGGATCTCGCCGCCCACCTACCCACGGACTTAGGGTTGGGGGTGCGGGGTGCATCGGCGCCGGAGACGGACGAGGTACGGCGGAGCTTAGAGGGAAGCCGGGGGATGTGGAGGACCGGCGGAGGTGGTGCTTAGAGGAGGGCGGGGCGGTGAGGCGGCCGCGGGAGCGCCGCCGGCCGCGGGTGGTGGTGGCTGGCGGCCAGGCCGGCGATGGCTGCGGGGGCGGAGCTGATTTTGAGTGCGGCGGCGATGCTCACTCTCTCCTTTTCTTCCCCTCTCTCCGGCGCGGTGCTCTTTCCGACAGGAGAGGTTGCTACAGTACCGGTCGGGATTTTAACCGTGGTCACGGGTGACCGTAAGATAGCATTGCCCTTCCAATTCATCTAGCTCTTATGAAATCTATATGATTCTTTTTTTCATCCGTATTTCTATTTACATGCTTGTATGACATGGGCTCTTTTTTTATTGCCTGAGAGATATTGGAATATAATATATGGACTCTTTTTTTGGCCAGAAGACATGGACTCTATTTAACCTGTTGGGATGGTCCTTTTTTTTTTTTTGCTAGGGTCTCTTTTATTCTAAGCAAACGTGGGTAGCGACGTGTCTTATTCTTTCTTTTTTTGTAAGGTGGCCTCTATTATTTTCAGCAAACGGGTGTTGCGACCTTAACAATACTTACGTGACTTTTTTTGGGTGGACTCCTCACGTGACATAAGTTTACTCTAGTGTACACGTTTGATGTTGTACGTAACATCTCATAAAATTAAATCTTAACTGTTAATTTTAGGTCTACCGGTTAAAATAAAATGTGGATTAACATGGTGTCTCGAAAAAATAACCCCATATTATGCTTTTAGTATATAGTAGATATATATGATCATGTGTGCCTAATCAACCTACAGAACTGGTGCTGTGCCGCAACGCCATTTTGTCGAAGACGACGACAAGTGGGCGTGGGCGAGGAGGATCAGGATGTACGGGAGGCGCACGTCATAGCAGCTGGCCATCTCGTTGTTTTTAACATAATCTTCACCTCTTACTCCATATGCACCTGCAATTCAGGTGCTCCGGTTTCCTTCATGGATCTGTTTTAGTAGCCAAATTGTGTTCAGTATGATTTTGTTAGGTGTCTATGTGATAACCGAAATTTAGAAACTATGAATTTACATCCTCATGGGGATTGTTACCTGCGAAAAGCCTTGATTCACATTCGATTTGTGAGCCACCATGTGTTTACTCCAAAGAGCATGCTTCTCCAGATAAACTATTGAGAATTCTCCATCTTTGTTGTGCATTAAATCAGATTTTCGTTTATTCTCAATTGTGAGAATTTGTATAACATTGATTCTATTTAGAAACCATGTACTTTGCAACCACTTAATGTCAGATGCCATGTATAGAACATAGAACCTCACTACAAATTTTAGTTACTATTTGCTTTCTTGTCTGACCTGCAAAATCGACGCCATTTGTGAAGTAATATCTATTTAATCTAAAGAGCTTCCGTCCTCTACCTTTAATAGTGTGAGCCAACACATGCTGGCTAAACTATGATACCAAGTTCCGTGATATTGCCATTATAGCCTTATAGTATTCTGTACTTAGGTGGATGATAAATTGATGTGATGTGACATCACTGGCATACTTTTTGGGGTTTATTCTTTGGTAGCAACATTTCCTTTTAGTTTGTGTAATATGTATATGCCAATCCCTGACTTGTTGCCTCATGGAATGTGCAGAACGATGTATTTTACCAGGTCATTAGAGATTGCAGTGAGCACAATGCACAGTTTCGGTCATTGAAAAGGTAACTTGCATGGTATCTAGAATGTTCGATTATCTTCATTCTAACTTTAACCTGCGATCAATTTCTCCTATTTCTATCATCTCATCTACAATGATTATCTCACCAGCACAGTGTCATTGAAGGTTGTTCTTCTTCGTAAAGTAGAAGCTATGGCTTGCGAACTTGGTAAGATTAAGAGTTGTAAGATGACTCTTTTTGTACATGGTCACAATCATTGAATTCACATTTGTGAATAGCAAACTTTATCTATAGTATAATTATGCCTGCTTCATAACTTACGTATCTTGTCATACATTTTTTAGTATTGACAAACCGTCACCCTATGTGCTATCGATATAACTTTATTGTTCCTCATTTTCTTCAAAATGTCCAACATTTCTGCACTTCCTGTTAATAAATGGGTTTATCGATCTGAGTGGAGCCGGCTATTGGAGGCGCCTGAGTGGAGTGAGCAAGGTTTACCGCTTGCAGAGTGAGGCTAGATGTTCAACTCCTTCCTCCCCACATGGATTCTCTCACGGGAAATATGTTACCCTTTTTTGTAAACCAGATTAACTAACTTAGTAGTAGCCTTTAGTTACTATACAGGTTGGTCTCTTACTATTGAAAATGGTATTGGGGGGATATAAATAAGTTTTGGTTTGGAAAAAAAATCTATTAAATATTTTTTTGTTTGGTAGTCATCGCTACTTAGGAGATTTTCTATCTGAACTTTCATAGGTAGCATGCAAGCAATTGCAGGTTACAAAGACATGCAGACAACTAGAAAGTGAAATGTCATAGTTCACACTACTCTACTTGGCATCACAGCCAAAGTTTGCATTAACTGTCAGAAGTTACATAAACCATGTTTCATAAGACATCACCAATAACAAAGTTCACCTAACACCCATTATGTTCAGTTTTCCCATTAGCAGAGTTATATTCATCCAAGGTTCAGAAAGCTTGTAGAAAATATATCAGCGAAGTAAAAAAATTGCATGCTATCTAGAACACTAACAGATCAGGTGCAGATATGGTTCAAAAAAAAAAAGATCAGGTGCAAATACTAACTGATAAACCTCTTCTTGACATAGTAATATTTTATAGGCACTACTTCTTTCCATTTGTGGATTGGCACATATTTTTTCAAAGAGGCCAGATTTTATTTTCAACCAAAAAGATGCTGCATAGGTCAAATATATGTGGTAAAGTGGTCGGACATTAGTTTGAAGCCCACTGATGAGGATGACACCCCTTTTAGCTTTTCAGTTGGCTTAGATCACATAGTGAGAAGACCTGAATCGCGGTACCGGCAGAGTCAAGCGACGGAGTAGTCTCTCGGCCATCTCTGTGGGGCAGCCAGTACCATGTTAGTCGTCACACGTGTGCACATCCCGCCGCAGATGATCCCAGTCAGTAGTGTGTTCGCCCTTCATCTCATATACGTATATTAGAACTGCTTGGTACATGCTTCAGTTGTATGGCTGTAATTTTACCTCTAAACCGCTGAACTAGAGTAACGTGCTCACATATTAGCAGATTTACTTATTTCTTATGAACCTCAGATATGGCTTTGTGACTGGGCATATAGTAATAGCGCGAACATTGCTTGATATGATTGAGTTGGTAAAATGGCGGAGAAAAAATTCAACTTGCTGATCTATGCACTTCACCCTTGTTTCAATCCCAAACCAACCAACAATTAAATTAAGTATGTTTACACTTTATGCCTTACCAATTTATCCTCATAGATTGATTAATGTCAGGAAACTCGTGTACCCGTCTGAACTTTCATAATCTCCCTACACACGGTGGTGGGGCACACAGCTGTCGCAGCTTCCATTTCTTCTTATGATTCTAATTTAGTCAATGTTCCATTTTGCTCTAAATCTTGCAATTGTTAATATTTTGCTTCCTTGGGAGTTAATTCATTTAATTGGTCCCGTTATGTTTTGAAATGTTTTTTGCTTTGATTCTCCAGATGCAAATGGGCGATGCACGGCAGGAGAAGACGAACTCATGTTGACCGCATGGCTCTGGAACTGTCATCTGCAGCAAGGTCCCTTTTCTCTTAACCCATTCTGTTGTTTTTGTGATTCTGAATTCTGCACGGGTTAATTCGATTCATGCATAGGATTAGGCCTGGAATTCGAGCCGAGCTGAGCCAGCTCAGCTCGACTCGCTAAAGCTCGGTCAACTAGCGAGTTAGCTCGACTCGGCTCGTTTAACAATCAAGTACAGAAATGAAACTCGGCTCGACTCGCAAAACTCGCGAGTGGCTCGGTAGAATTGTTAACATGCAACATCATAGATTTCTATTCAATTATTCCTAAATATTTTGGAATATTAATGCAATCATCACCACAATAAATGAAATTGCTAACACCGTCAACTAATATGTAGTCAATAAAGTGCAATAATAAGGAACAATGGATCACAAAGAGGAAAGATTTAGTGGTACACATACCTTTACCGAGCTAAACGAGTACTCGGTAACTCGGCTCGTTTGTCTTGAACTCATTTCACGATGAAAAGTGAAACTCGTCTCGGCTCGTTTTACACCGAGTTCGAGTCGAGCTGAGTCGAGTTGCGAGCTACTTGTTTAGCTCATGAGTTTCGAGTTTTAGTTCCAGGCCTACATAGGATATGTTATCCCGTTCAATAATTGGTACCATACTTGCTCATGTACAGGATAGTCCGGTGAAGTTCAATTTGGTACAACTCCTTTGTTTATACTAGCCATTACTATAAGGTGATATACGTGGATCTCCATGAATTTGGTTTATTAAACTCAGTATATCAGTTGAATGCATGGTGCACAAATTTCAGATATAGTTTTGCTGCTTAAATTGCATGGTTTATCTATTTTTCTCAAATAAATTACAAGTTGTAGATACAACTGAAAGTTATGGAAAATGGCATGCTAACCAAATGTTAGTCCGTTATCCAATTCAGAGGTATTGATTTTAGATACTCCTTGTTGTGTTTTATAATGGATGAAGATGGTGATCATTGTTTTGTGAAATGTAAGAATGTTAAAGGGGGCCAGCTCAATTAGATCATATCAGAGTGCAGTTTACATCATTCCCAGATGCTTTGAACTTTTTTGAATAAATCCTAAAACTGGATGAGGGTTTTGCCTTAGAGTAATATTATTGCTCTGGCCTTGGTGGCATGAGAGGAAGACGAACAGATGAGAAGTAATAAGAAGTCATGATGACATTTATTTTCATATGAACTATCATTTGTCAACTGTATGAAGGTGAAACAAAAGTCCAACGAACCAATCCGTGTGAGGGCCCAAAGATGGTCTCCACCACTAGGGAACATCCTGAAGATACATACAACATATTTTAAGGAGGCGTCTTGTGCAGGTGGATCCGTCGATGGGGTTTTACCATCCGCAATGAACATGCCTTCCTGATTGCTTCTGTTGAAACACATTGTCACTACTAAAGACTATGATAGCTCCTTCAAATATTTATAAGTCTTGGTTCCAAATATGTACAAGTGTTCAGCTGTCCAAGGGCATGATGGTGCTGCATACACTTTAGGTGTGCATGGTGTACTTATGGAAGCTGTCCATTAGAAAACTTAGCTTGACCGGTTTCCAGATTTTGTATAAGACAATGTAGCTGCCGACTTGTTCACCACGTTATCTTAATGGAATGATGTAGTGTTCCTAACTTCCTATTACTGTCAACGTTTTATGTCCATCAAGATACAACTTCATATGTAACGTCCAAGATGACATTAACATGCCTAAGTTGATACAAATCAGGGGAATCTAGGCTCAGTTAATACATAAAAGTTTTGCTGGTGAAGAGCCCCCCACTCAAACTTAACTTGTCTGGTCAACCCAAGCAAGATAGTATTAATGACGCAATATTCAGATCATTATCTTTTTCTTTGTTAGTGTAATACTATGTATCTTACCTTCTTCTATATACACGAGTTTTTAGTGCATTATGTTTACACGCACGCCCATTTGTAAGCACAAGGAAATTTGAGTAATCGTGACAACGTACGGGTATTGAACTAGTAGAATAAATAGATAACAAATCACGTAAACCCAAAGCAATAGAATAGAGCTAATTACACCACAGATCCCACAACTTGTATCTGATGTGAAAATTAGTACACTAAGTTGTAAGATGGGGAACCGCCATCTGAAAACTTGTCATGCCGAATCAGATCGGTCCAGTTTTTCCACAACGGTCACACGCTGGACTCAATCCTGATCAGAATTTTGTAGTTTTTCTCCCTGAGGTCGATTGGGAATGCATTTTAGGCCCTTCCGTGAACGTGGCCATGGTAGTCTTACGTAATGTCACGCATGCTATGACTGGGGAGAAGATTGGGCGTCCACCTGACGCAGGGGACAAGGCGCAGGTGTTATCCAAAGATAACCTAGCGATAACTGAAGAAAGACCAGGACGGCGAAAGAAGCGGAGGTTAGTTGGCGTGGCAGCTGGCCTTTATCATGGGTTGCATGTGTGGGACCCTGAGGGAAGCAGGGGTGGTGTTATAAGCCCCGACGTCGTGTGTGTGAGATTATTGAAAAAGTGAAAGAAATCTGAATCTCACATGCCTCGTCTCTTCTCACCTTGCATCTCTCTGCTTCTCAACTTCCTCTGCTCGTTGATCCCATTTTGTAGATTGTGGGATACAATGGATGGTACCAAAGGCCTCGTCCGGTCCGATCCACACTTCTGTATCCTCTTGATCATACCAGTAAACCGATGGAAAAGGTTGCTGATGGACCTCGGTTGATCTGGCGTAAACCCCGCTCCGCATTTGGTTGATTCGGAGAGAAGCTGCGACGACGCCGTTCAAGCCCAGTCAGCAGAATCGGTTTGTAGTTGACGTCATGGAGCAGATTGAGGGGCGGTTGGGGGGCAGCTAAAGGCTCTCACCGACATGCTCTCCTCGTTCGACGGCCTAAAGCTCCACCAGGATGAACTAGATCAGCGGGTTTCTCAACGTCTCGATCATGTTCAAGCCAAGATGGATCTATCGCTGGTCTCACTCGGTCAGATACAACATGATGATCAAGCGCAAGTCAGCAAGGATCTTGAGGGTGCTGTGGCACCACCGACTTCATCAGGGGCGGCTGCACCGGGACCGGCGTTGCTGGAAGGACCGGGCGTGCTGGGAGCACCACCAGGACCGCCACTTCCTCATCTGGGCACGCGCGGTTGGAACCGCCAAGCAGGCACCAGCGTCAACACACACCTTTGCGAGCATGCACAAGGACGACAGTCAGGTACAACCTATTATCGATCTGGATGCAAACACTGGCGATCATTACGATCGTGGACACGGTAGTCACAGAGGCATGCCGCGCATGGACTTTCCTAAGTTTAATGGAATTGATGCTAGGATTTGGATTGATACCTGCAACACCTGCTTCCTCATGTTTCAAAGTCCGGAAGGTTTCAAGGTAGCCGCAACGTCCATGAATCTCGTGGACAACGCTACACATTGGTATCAAGCGTATAAACTGGATCATGGGTGGCACACTTGGGAACAGCATCAAGCAGTGTTAACTAAATTTGAGGTGAATGTTTTCAGAGATAAGATGCGTGAATTGCTGCAGCTCAAACATGTGGGCACGGTGGATGAGTACACAAAAGTTGGTGTACAGTGTGCGGTTGTATGATCCGTCAATTGGGGGCATGATGTTGGTCACTCAGTACATACTAGGTCTGAAAGATGAGCTCCAAGGGCCGGTTGAATCTCAGTTGCCCACATCTATCAGCCTAGCTTACACATACGCCTTCATCCATGAAGCTGTTCTGGAGAGGCAGAAGAAAACTGGAAAATCCACCAACACCAAGACCCAACCATTTGTTCCATTTTGCAAGGACATGAAAGCAGCCACAAATAGCGGTGAGATCTGGAAGGACCAGCAACTATAGGAGTAGAGGAGACTAAATAGTTTATGTGTCAAATGTGAGGAGAAATTTTCTCCAGGCCACCAGTGTACTCCTGCTGTAGCGCGTTGGATGGTGTGGAAACTCCAGAGCTGATTTCTGATGCAATCCTGAATGCCATCACTGAATTGGAACAAGGCATGGTATCTGAGCATGTTCGTGTCGATGCATGCATTGTCTGGCACTGTCAAAGGAAATTCCCTGCAGATTAGAACATTGATGGGATCAGGTGGTTTTGTTTCTTATAGATTCAGGCAGCTCCCATTGCTTCATACACTCTAATGTGGTCACACCGTTGGCACTACCTGAAACAGAGGTGAAAGCTATGTCAGTAAAGATAGCTGATGGGTCTGTGATGCAGAGCAAAACAGAAGTGACTGCAGTGAGTTGGTGGTGTCAAGGAAACACATTTTCCCACAATCTCAGAGTACTACCTATTGGAGGCTATGATGGGGTGTTGGGTATGGATTGGCTTGAACTCCACAATCCCATGGTGCGTGATTGGGTGGGCAAGAAATTGGCATTTGAGGAAGCTCGAAAGTGTGTGACATTACAAGGTATGTTACCAGGGGATCCTAGTGCTATGTCTGCAATCTCAGCAGAACAATTGTTGAAGTGGGAGAAAGGAAATGACATCTGGGCAGTAGCATTGTTACACGCTGTGGACCAGGAGCCACCAACACAGCAAGCCAGTACAACTGTGAGAGTGGAGGCATTGCTACAAAAATATGCTGGAGTGTTTTAGGAACCAAAATCTCTACCACCACACAGATCTTTTGGTCATGCTATCACACTACTGCCTGGGGTGGCTCCAGTAAACACAAGACCCTACAGATACTCCCCTTTCCAAAAAGATGAAATTGAAAAGCAAGTGGCAGAAATGCTAGAAAATGGCACTGTGGTACCAAGTATCAGTCCTTTTGCCTCTCCTGTGTTGTTGGTTAAGAAAAAGGACAACACCTTGAGGTTTTGTGTCGATTATAGGAGATTGAATTTACTGACAACTAAGAACAAGTTTCCAATTCCCATTGTGGATGAACTACTTGATGAGATAGCAGGAACCAAATATTTTCCAAGCTAGATGTTTGAAGTGGCTACCATCAGATTAGAATGGTGCTAGAGGATGAGCAGAAAACTATATTTAAAACTCATCATGGACACTTCAAGTTTAAGGTTATGCCATTTGGTCTAACTAATGCCCCAGCTACTTTTCAGTGCCTCATGAATAATATCTTTTCACCATTTTTGTGGAAGTTTGTGATTGTCTTCATGGATGATATACTAGTTTACAGTAAATCCTTGGAATCTCATTTGATCACATGGATCAAGTGTTCCATCTACTACAAAAGAATGAATTATTCACTAAGCGGAGCAAATTCATTTTTGCTGTCACACAACTGGAATATTTGGGGGAACATCATATCTGATGCTGGGGTAGCCACAAACCCCACCAAGACTACGGCTATGCTGAGGTGGCCACAACCCACTAACATCACAGAGTTGCGAGGGTTTCTGGGCTTGACTAGGTATTATGGGAAATTTCTAGCTAAACCACTCACTAATTTGTTGAAGGCTAATGTCAAGTTCCATTGGTCTCTAGAATCTCAGCAAGCATTTGATCAGCTTAAGCAGACCATGAGCTCTACCCCAGTCTTGGTTCTTCCTGACTTTTCCAAGCCCTTTGTCATAGAGATCAACGTTTGTGGGAGTTGGAGCTGTGTTGTTACAAGATGGACACCCTGTGGCTTATTATAGTAAAGGCCATGGGCCAAAAAAACCAAATACTGAGTATATATGAAAAGGAATTCTTGGCTATTCTAATGGCTGTGGACAAGTGGAGGCATCATTTATTATGAGGCCCATTTACAATAAAAAAAGATCACAAGAGCTTATGTCACTTAGATGATCAGAGCTTGTCCTGTGATCTCCAGAAGAAGACTATGACCAAACTTATTGGACTACAATATAAATTGTAGTACAAAAGAGGAGAGGAGAAAAAAACAGCTGATGCACTTTCCAGAGTAGGACATGTCTTTGTTGTTCAGGTAGTCTCTACTGCCACTCCAATCTGGGTGCAAGAGGTGCTAAATTCATATGTTGTTGATCCTGAGGCCCAGCAGCTACTCCAAGAACTAGCAGTGGTGGGCACTACTGAGCAAGGATATACACTAGAGCATGGCATTATTAAACAGAATCAGAGGATTTATGTGGGTAACAATGCGGCTTTGCAAACCAGAATTATTTTGGCTTTTTGTGCATCTGCTATTGGAGGACATTCTGGTATTCAGGCTACCTACAAAAGAGTGCACAAACTGTTTCACTGGAAAGGATTAAAGCAAGATGTGCAAAATGTGGTCAAACAATGTGCAATTTGCCAACAGACCAAGCATGAAAATTGCAAGATACCAAGACTACTACAACCTTTGCATGTTCCCAAAAGTCCTTGGCATGACATTTCAATGGATTTTATTGTAGGACTGCCCAAGTCACAAGGCTTTGCACATGTCCTATCATTAAAGCACCCCTTTACTTCTGCTTCAATTGCTCAAATTTTCCTAGATAACATTATCAAACTGCACAGTTTTCCAAAGACAATTGTGTCTCACAGAGACCCAGTTTTCACCAGTGCATTTTGGACAGAGCTGTTCAAAAGAAGTGACACTAAACTGAACCTCAGTACAACCTACCATTCTCAAAGTGATGGACAGGAAGAAATAGTGAATCAGTGTTGGAAATATTCTTAAGATGTGTTGTAAGTGATACCCCGACTAAATGGGCAACCTGGTTATCATTGGCTGAATTGTGGTACAGCACATCATATCACACTGCTCTAGGGACAACGCTCTTCAAGGCCTTGTATGATACAGACCCTAACCTGCTTTTGTTACCATCAGGAGATTCCACTTTGTTTGTTGATGCGTCCTCTCTACTGTCCAACCGGGAAAATACAGGGTGTGGCTGAACCAGCATCTTCAAGCAGCTTAGGTGCGCATGAAACAGTTTGTTGACACAAAAATATCTCCCAGGGAGTTTCAGGTTGGGGAGCAGGTCTATTTGAAGTTGCAGTTGTATGCCTAGCAGACTGTCGTCAATCGGCCATTTCCAAAGCTGGCGATGAAGTAATTTGGACCATTTGCAATCCTAGAGAAAGTAGGCAAAATGGCGTACAAACTAGAACTACCAGCAACAAGCCAGGTACATCCTATTTTTCATGTGTCCCAGCTTAAGGAACATGTGCCTGATCACACTCCAGTGTACACTGACCTTCCATCGAGTGTGGAGCTGGATCTGTTGGAGGTTCTACCGGAGGAGATCCTAGACCGCAGACTCGTGAAGAGGGGCAATGCTGCGCTAGTGCAAATATTGGTCAAGTGGACAACATTGCAAGTAGCAATGGCGACTTGGGAAAATGAGTCCACGCTCCGCGCAAGGTACTCGGCGGCACCAGTCTGGGGACATCCTGGTTCTCAAGTGGGTGATACGTCTCCAACGTATCCATAATTTTTGATGCTCCATGCTTGTTTTTACACCATTTGCCTAATGTTTTGTTACACTTCGTGGCACTTTTATGCATTTTCCGGAACTAACCTATTAACAAGTCGCCACAGTGCCAGTTCCCTGTTTTCTGCTGTTTTTGTGTTTCAGAAAAGCTACACAAGAAATATTCTCGGAATTGGACGAAACAAGTTTCTGAAGTCTTATTTTTCCCGAAAGCTTCCAGTGATCCGAAGAGGAGACGGAGTGGGGCCACGAGGGCCCCACACACCAGGGCGGTGCGGCCCAACCCCTGGCCGCGCCCCCTATGTGTGAGGGCGCCTCGGTCCACTCCTGACGATGCCCCTTCGCCTATAAAGACCCCCCGATGGGAAAAACCTAAGTACCCGATCAATTTTCCAGAAACACATCGCGATCCACCGCCGTCATCGACCCGAGATCGGGAGGGTCCAGAAGCTCTTCCCGGCACCCTGCCGGAGAAGGGAATTTCCACCGGAGGTCTTCTTCATCGCCATGCTTGCCTCCGGAGCGATGAGTGAGTAGTCTACCTTGGACTACGGGTCCATAGCAGTAGCTAGATGGTTGTCCTCTCCACCATGTGCTTCATGTTTAGATCTTATGAGCTGCCCTACATGATTGAGATCACCGTTATGTAATTCTACATATTTGGTTTGTTGGGATCCGATGAATATTGGTGTTATGATTGAGTTGCTATACTGAAATATATCTTATATTATCTCTATGTTGTTTATGATCTTGCATGCTCTCCGTTGTTAGTAGCTATCTTGGCCGAGTAGTTGCTAGTGACTCCAAGAGGGGGTATTTATGCTCGATAGTGGGTTCATGCCTCTATTTAACCTGGGGAGTAACAGAAACCTCTAAGGTTGTAGATGTGCTGTTGCTACTAGGGAGAAAACAACAATCATATGCTCGAGGACATATACTTTGTTTACATTACACACTTTGCTTAATGCAATTATCTGTTGTTCGCAACTTAATACTCATGGGGTGTTCGGATGATATCCCCGTGAGTGGATTATTAGTCATAGATGCAGTTGGATGGCAGTCTATGTATTTTGTTGTAATGCCCAGAGTAAATCGCATAGTGATCTTCTTGACATATCACGTTTATATTTATTCTATCAATTGCCCAACTGTAATTTGTTTACCCAGCATGTGTTATGTTATTTTATGGAGAGACACCACTAGTGAACTGTGGACCCCAGTCCTATTTCCATCATATTGCTACCACCTGTTTACTTTACTTGCACTGTTTACTTTACTCGCATACTTTCACCATTTTCCACTCGATACGCTCATACAGTTTGTTTCAAGCAAACCGGTGAGATTGATAACCTCATCGTAAGTTGGGAACAAAGTATTTGGTTGTATTGTGTGCAGGTTCCACATTGCTGCTAGCAAAGCAAAGCTTGGACGAGGCGCCATATATAAATTGTCCGAAGCTGTCGCTAAGCCAGTACGCATCACCTTCAGTCGTTTGTCTCTCCTCTCCTGAACGATAAACCTTGGTTTCTTAACTGAGGGAAAATCTTACTCCTATATTCATCAGACCTTCCTCTTGGGGTTCCCGACGGGCTGGTCATCAACCACGCATCAAGCTATTTTCTGGCGCCGTTGCCGGGGAGAAAGTAGAAGACTTCTGCGAGGGGAGTTTTTCGCACGCACATCCTTTACTTTGTTATTGTTTTGCTTTACTTTATTTATTTTACCTGCATCGTTTTATCAAAAACCCAAAAAAATTAGAATTCTTGGTAGTTGTTATTTCTTTACTTTAGTTTATCATGTTGTTCCCTAAGTATGTTTTGGAGGACCTCTCAGTAGGTAGTGGTTCAATTATTGGGAAAGATAATATTGAGGAGTTCTTTAATCACATTAGTATGCATAAAGAAGTTGAGGAAAAGTCTTTGGTTGAGCTAGCTCCTAGTATTGAAGTTGCTTCTGCTTATTTAATTCACATGTTGGAAGCTAGGTTTGCTAGTCTTAATCCTTTTATTCAAAACATGTTCCTTAAGCTTCATGAAATTGAAGATCCTGAAAAGAAAGCCTTTATCTTGGAAACTTTGCGCTTAGAATTCAAAGATGTTGCTATTGAATCTAGGAAAGTTCTTAAGCGTTTTAATAAACATGGTTCACCTATAAAGGTTATTAGTACAAACAATGATGGAACCGAAATACCTATACCAAGCAAGCTCTTGGGTAGGGCGGGAATAACGAGCTGCTCGGATCGTTAAGGCTCGACTCGTTAAAGCTCGTGATCAATAAGGCTTGGATCATTAAGCTCGTTAAGGATAACGAGCTGAAATCATTGCTTGGCTCGGCTCATTATGTCTTAGCGAGCGCTCACGAGTAGCTCGTTAAGATCGTTAAGAAAATATTGCTTAAGCCTGACTGATATTTTAACGTATCAGTAGGCAATACATACACTAGCTAGCATCAGGATTCGATAATACAAAGCAACCTAGCGTGTATTAGCACTGGCTTAGCACAAATAACTAGCCCTCATTCACTTTAGATTTTTTTTTAGAGAAGTTATGAACATAACATATTGGACTAGCACTTGTTAACGATCTTAACGAGTAGCTCATGAACACCGCCTGATTGCTTATTTAGCTCGTTAATCTTAATGAGCAAAATTTGCTGCTCAACTCGGCTGTTAAGAAAATGAGTCGGGCTCAAACGAGTCGAGCAAACGAACGCTCATTTAACTCGCCGAGCTTCGAGCTTTATGTCCAGCCCTACTCTTGGGATTGTATGAAGCTTTCGAAAATAATTTTAACTGGATCTGTCCTGAGAATCTTTTTAGTGATTTGAGTGAACCAAAGCGTGATCACAAATGGTCTTCAAAAACTTATGTGGATGAAATACAATGCCTTATTGACAAGACCTCTGCAGTTGATCTTAATGCTTCTTCTAAAAATACTTGATTCGCAATTTTCTGCGCCTAGCTCAAAGGCGTTAAAGAAAAGCACTCTTGGGAGATAACCCAATGTTTTTATTCTCAGTACTTTTTCTTTTATTTGAGTCTTAGAAGTCATTACTACTGTAATGACCGCTCCTTATCCTTTTTATTTCATTGTTGTTCCAAGAGAAGCCTCTAATTTGAGTGAGGTAAGATTTGGGGATGTTGCTGTCATGAAACTGTTTTTGGTGCTGCACCGCAAAAATCCGTATAAATTCTCTGTATATCTTTTGGACCTGCGATTTCTTGTGCATATGCCCCAGGTTATATCAAAACTTTCATTAGTTGAACACTTTTTGATTTGAGCAACAGAAAACCCCTCAAAAATTCATCCTTTGTCAGCTGTTCTGTTTTGACAGATTTCTGCCAATATTTGTGTTTGCCGCTTTATCGCTTTCTTTTGATCACGGAACTTTTGGGGAAGTTGCTACAGTAGTATATGCTATATATGTGGTGGTTTTAGGTTGAAACCTGAAGCAAAAAGAGGTTGATTATATGTTATGCTACACTAATGTTGCTAATAGATTTGTGTTTAGTTTTGTATGAAGGAAGTTTTCAAGTGTAGGGATTGGAGAATGATGAGATGAGTTGAAGAATGGACAAAAGCTCAATCTTGGGGATGCCCATGCATCACCCCAAGAAATATCCAAGAAGTACAAGCGTCAAAGCTTGGGGATTCCCCCGAGGCACCCCTTCTTCATCGGCAAAAATCAGGTCGCCTTTCAAGACACTATATTTTTATTGCTTCATGCACTATGTGCTTTTCTTGGAGCGTCAGTTGTTTTAGTTTTATTAGTTAGTTTTGTTTTGTTTGCTGCAATAAATGGTTGGACCCCGACAAATTTCCTTTGGAGAAATTGCCTTGCTTTTCATTTGCCAAGAACGCTCTAGTTTTCACTCTTATCAAAAACCGAGTGTTCTTCTTTTTCTGCTACTGCTTTTGGTTTTCGTTTTCACCTTGATTTGCGTTCAGACCTTGTCATATCTCTTCATCAAGGTGTATTTTTGCCTCTGATCTTTATTGGTTTTCATCAAAAGAGGTGTTTATAAAAAGTTTGAATGGTGTTGGAAAAGAGAAAAAGCTTTATGCAAAAAAGTGGTACAAGAAGGAGCTTGTGTAGACTCCGGCTTAGGCTTTTTCATGTCATGCTTGATATCTTTTTGATAGTATGCTTAGTGGTTTTGCTGTAGCATGACTTGTCTCAAATAACTGAGATTGCTTAATGAGCCTTTGAAAAAATCATGCGTTGTTTTAATTATTTGGAAGCATTATTTTGGTTTTCTCCTTGATGCTTTATTTGGGTTGACTTGGCGCATGCTCACACATATTAGACTCTTACAAAGTCGCCTATAGCCTCTATGATCATTTAGTTTTTGACTTTTGATGCCATCTTATGCTTCTTTTAATGTCGCTTTGCATGATTATGGCCATTATTGCTCTCTTAGTTGGTCGCTCCTAGTCTTTTGCTAGCCCTCGCCTTGTACTGAGTATGAGCTCTACTCGTGCATCCAACTCCTAAAAACCAAGTTTGCCAAAGTGTCCACCATACATACCTACTAGCAATTTGCTATTCCAAGTAAATTTTACTTGCTTTTATTTTCTCTTCAAATTAAACTCTTACCAGTGTTATGCGAAAATTGGTCAGTAAAGCTCTCACGAACCGGAAGGCACACTTTACTTTTTCCTGTTCTTAAAAATTTGACATTGTGGTCTCTTATGTGAGTTGTTATGCTTGCAAGTTGTAAGTTGGAGACTAGCCCAACCATGCAGTCATGGGCAAGCTTTCAACATTGCACTTCTCTTTTGAGTTGATATCGTGATCTTTTATTTATGGATGCCCGCGGTGTGAAATGAATTGGGAATCTTGCGGGGATCATGGAGTTTGTATATGTGTTAGGGAAACGCCTGGGCCGCCAATCTAAGCCATGCATAATTCATGGTGGAAATTTGCAGCATACCCATAGTGGACATTCGACGATGCATCTCAAAATAAAAAGCTATACAATTGGTAAATAAAAGAGATGTCGAGGTGTTTATTGTCTGCTTGTCCTGTCATTTTGATGTGGGCTTGTTCCATGTCATCGGGCACGGAGGTACCCCATTGGCGGTTCTCGATGATACATAGATACTTACAATGACAAGAGCCTTGCTTGGGACTCTAAGTTGAGTAGCATGAGGTTTGGGTACTTGTATTCACGGGACACGAGGTTTTCAACTTATGATTTGTCAAGCATATGCATCATAATTGTTCTCACATTAACTCTAACCATTCAAGATGCTTATGATGGGGGCAATGAGAGCTCAAAGCTGGTAAGTACCATAATTTTTGAAGGTTATAAAACTTGCAATCACTGCTTCCCTCCACGAAGGGCCTTTCTTCTACTTTTATGTTGAGTCACCACCTTCTATCTTTATGCACCATTAAGAGAGCATAGTTGTCATTCTTAGTATAATGTGCATTGTCCCAAAGTTTTCATTGATTGATTCATATTGTTGGTTTCACTTGTTCTTAAATTATTTGTATCTAGTCGCCCTCTTAAACTTGAAGGTGTTCTATGCATTTATGTTTTGCTCTCTTTGAAGGACAAGCTGAAAACCATGTGTATGTTTTTCCTTATGATTTGAACACATGTTTGACTTTCATTGTTTCATTTTCATGATCTTTTGTTTGTGTTCATTTAAATGTTTATAACATGGTTACTAAGTTTCTATTATCAAGATTATATCTTTCATGCCCATGTTTTAAGTTCTTATGATCCCAGCTCACAATGCTTACATATGTGATCAAGATTGCGTAGGTGCATGTCACCTCAAAAATTATTCTTTTGTTATCACTTACCTACTCGAGGACGAGCAGGAGTTAAGCTTGGGGATGCTTGATACGTCTCCAACGTATCCATAATTTTTGATGCTCCATGCTTGTTTTTACATCATTTGCCTAATGTTTCGTTACACTTCGTGGCACTTTTATGCATTTTCCGGAACTAACCTATTAACAAGTCGCCACAGTGCCAGTTCCCTGTTTTCTGTTGTTTTTGTGTTTCAGAAAAGCTACACAGGAAATATTCTCGGAATTGGACGAAACAAGTTCCTGAAGTCTTATTTTTCCTGGAAGCTTCCAGTGATCCGAAGAGGAGATGGAGTGGGGCCACGAGGGCCCCACACACCAGGGCGGTGCGGCCCAGCCCCTGGCCGCGCCCCTATGTGTGAGGGCACCTCGGTCCACTCCTAACGATGCCCCTTCGGCTATAAAGACCCCCCGACGAGAAAAACCTAAGTGCCCGACCAATTTTCCAGAAACACATCGCGATCTGCCGCCGTCGTCGACCCGAGATCGGGAGGGTCCAGAAGCTCTTCCCGGCACCCTGCCGGAGAAGGGAATCGCCACCGGAGGTCTTCTTCATCGCCATGTTTGCCTCCGGAGCGATGAGTGAGTAGTCTACCTTGGACTACGGGTCCATAGCAGTAGCTAGATGGTTGTCCTCTCCACCATGTGCTTCATGTTTAGATCTCATGAGCTGCCCTACACGATTGAGATCACCGTTATGTAATTCTACATGTTTGGTTTGTTGGGATCCGATGAATATTGGTGTTATGATTGAGTTGCCATACTGAAATATATCTTATGTTATCTCTATGTTGTTTATGATCTTGCATGCTCTCCGTTGTTAGTAGCTATCTTGGCCGAGTAGTTGCTAGTGACTCCAAGAGGGGGTATTTATGCTCGATAGTGGGTTCATGCCTCTATTTAACCTGGGGGAGTGACAGAAACCTCTAAGGTTGTAGATGTGCTATTGCTACTAGGGAGAAAACAACAATCATATGCTCGAGGGCATATGCTTTGTTTACATTATACACTTTGCTTAATGCAATTATCTGTTGTTCGCAACTTAATACTCATGGCGTGTTCGGATGATATCCCCGTGAGTGGATTATTAGTCATAGATGCAGTTGGATGGCGGTCTATGTATTTTGTTGTAATGCCCAGAGTAAATCGCATAGTGATCTTGTTGACATATCACGTTCATCTTTATTCTGTCAATTGCCCAACTATAATTTGTTTACCCAACATGTGTTATGTTATTTTATGGAGAGACACCACTAGTGAACTGTGGACCCCGGTCCTATTTCCATCATATTGCTACCACCTGTTTACTTTACTCGCACTGTTTACTTTACTCGCATACTTTCACCGTTTTCCACTCGATACGCTCATACCCTTTGTTTCAAGCAAACCGGTGAGATTGACAACCTCATCATAAGTTGGGAACAAAGTATTTGGTTGTGTTGTGTGCAGGTTCCACGTTGCTGCTAGCAAAGCAAAGCTTGGACGAGGCGCCATATATAAATTGTCCGAAGCTGTCGCTAAGCCAGTCCGCATCACCTTCAGTCGTTTGTCTCTCCTCTCCTGAACGATAAACCTTGGTTTCTTAACTGAGGGAAAATCTTGCTGCTATATTCATCACACCTTCCTCTTGGGGTTCCCAACGGGCTGGTCATCAACCACGCATCAGTGGGCAGCAATGTCACGCATGCTATGACTGGGGAGAAGATTGGGCGTCCACCTGACGCAGGGTACAAGGCGCAGGTGTTATGAAGATAACCTAGCGATAACTAAAGAAAGACAGGACGGCGAAAGAAGCGGAGGTTAGTTGGCGTGGCAGCTGGCATTTGGCGTGTGTTGCATGAAAGGAATATGCCCGAGAGGCAATAATAAAGTTGTTATTATATTATTCCGTATTCATAATAGATGTTTATTTTTCATGCTGGAATTGTATTAATCGGAAACATTAATACTTGTGTGATTAATAAACTAAAAAAAGGTTCCTAGTAAAGCCTCTCTTTTATACTAGCTCGTTGATTAACTGATGATCAAGGTTTCCTGATCATGAACATTGGATGTTGTTAATAACGGGGTCATATCATTAGAAGAATGATGTGATGAACACTCACACCCATAGTACGAATAGCAATACGATCAAGTCATCAAGTTCATTGCTATATCAAACTCATGCGAATTAGTTCTAATCCTTAGACCATGAGATCATGTTAATCACTGATACCGGAAGGGTACTTTGATGATATCAAACGTCACACCGTAATAGGGTGATTATAAAGGTTGATTTGGGTACTCTGAAAGTATTAGTTGAGGCTCATGGATCAAGAGTGGGATTTGTCCATCCGGATGACGGAAAGATATTCTCTGGGTCCTTCTCGGTGATATTGCATTGGAATAGCTTGCAAGCATGTGACTAGGTCACGGGAATGCATTATCACGGAACGAGTAAAGAGACTTGTCGGGAACGAGATCGAACTAGGTATGGTTGATACCAAATGATCGGATCTCGGACAAGTAATAATATCGCGAGACAAAAGGAATTAACTATGTTCGTTACCGGTTCACACGATCACTAGTTCATCATTGAGTAAGTGGGAGTCATCATGGATTTCCAGATCCCGCTGTTGATTATTGATCGGAGAGGAGTCTCGATCATGTCCACGTTATTCACGAACCGTAGGGTGACACACTTAAGGCTCGTCGTCATTTTTGAGTGGATACGATACTCCGATCGAATTACAGGACAGCATAAGGGTTGTTTTAGAAAAGTACCAAAACTGTTTTGGGATATCAAAATAACTCAAGGGTGTATTTGTTAATGTTTGTTAATTGAATGAATTAACAAATATTAAAGAAATAAAAATGTTTTATTAAATCAATAAGTGTGAATTTTAATTGGCATGAATGTCATGCATTAAAATGGGGGTTACCTCATGTTGATGAGGGAGTAATCACCATAATGGGAATGAAGAGGGGGCAATGAAGAGGAGGGGGGCACCTTGGCCGGCCACCCCTTGGCTGCCCCTCCTCCTCTATATAAACCCCCCCTCTCTCCCTTGTTCACACACTTCTTGATCCTCCCTCCCTTGCATAGTTGTTGTCCACTTTCCGTCTTAGCTTAGCGAAGCTCTGCCGGAATTGTAGTTCGTAGTTCACCCACTTGGAGAAGTGTGTGGAGGAGTGTCCAGCGGATCCCTTCTTCCGCTGCCCCGCTGGACCGAGGGCGTGGAGGAGTCGACGTCAAGCTGCACGTGTGTGCGAGTACGGGGGCGCTGCCACTTGTGGCGCCGGGTACACGATCTTGTGATCGTCAAGTGAACCACGACGTCGACTACGTCAAGTGAACGACTACATCGACTACGTGCGTCTTCACCAACTCTCCATCGTCAACGTTTGTGCGGGAACGTAATCCCCGCTTACGGCCGTCGAGGGTGAGTATCCGTTGCTACCATCTCGTAGAGTATCTTGGCCAGTTTTTGTGTTCATGCGTAGGAAAATTTTTGTTTTCTATGCTACGAACCCATCAGTGGTATCAGAGCCATCTCTATGCGTAGTTGGTATGCACGGTTAGAACACATGTGGATGTGGGCGTTGATGATCATGTTATTGCAATTTTTTGGTATTTTGGATCATAGTGGCATAGTGGGATTGAAGCTGCCCGAGACTAACCTTACGTGACCGCGTTCACGAGACTTGTCCCACACTTGACATGCTTCAGCATATGTGGCTTTGCGGGTGTACGTTTCTCCCACTATAGTTATGATCTATTTTACAAAGAGTTGTTGATAATATTTTTATCACCGTTGTGGTTCTTGTTCGTAGGTAAGAACGGTTCTTCCTAGAAAGCCCCAAACCACGTAAAATATGCAAGACAAATTAGAAACGTCTAACTTGTTTTTGCAGGGCATGTGATGTGATATGGTCAAATTGTTTATGTTACAAATTGTATGCGATGATCCTTTTTGTAAGTTATAAACAACCGGCAGGAGCCATATGGTTGTCTTTACATTTAAATGGCCTGCGTGCCGTATATATATATCCAAGTGATATATTGTAATGGAGGAAGACAACCAAGATGGCGCGCCATGGACCTTGGTGCTACGCCGGTGGAATGATGGAGATCATGCCATGATGCACAAGATGGAGATCGAGTGCATGAAGGACCATATCATATCACATTATATATGCATGTGATGTTTATCCTTCTATGCATCTTATTCTGCTTAGATTTGATCGCGCGGTAGCATTATAAGATGATCCCTCTCACATAAATATCAAGATAAAATGTGTTCTCCCATAACATGCACCGTCACGAAAGTTCGTCGTTTTGAGACACCTCGTGATGATCGGGTGTGATAGACTCTACGTTCACATATGACGGGTGTAAGACAGTTTTACACACGCAAATGTTATGGTTCTACTTGGCGAGCCTAGCATGTACAGACATGGCCTCGGAACACGAACCGAAAGGTTAAGCATGAGTCATATGGTTGATATGATGAACATGGTGATGTTCGCCTTTGAAACTATACCGTTGCACGTGATGATCGGTTGCGGTATAGTGGATTTGGTTCGTGTAATCACTTAAGAAAACTAGGAGGGATGTTGTTTTTAAGTGGGAGTTCACGTAGAATTTGATTTAACCTGAACTCATTCTATTATGAACTTATTCTAAGTTAACTTTGCAAATAATTTGTAGATCATGGCACCACCTGCTCTGAATTTCAATGCGTTCATGGAGAAAGAAAAACTAGCCACCAACGGTAGCAACTTCACCAATTGGGCACTTAACTTGAGGATCCTCCTCAATGCCTCTCAAAAGGGCTATGTGCTTGAGGCACCGCTAGGTAATCCGCCTGCAGAAGATGCTCCCGATGAAGAGAAAAATGTTTTTCTGACTCGTAAGGAGGACCACAGTTTAGTTCATTGCGGCATACTGTATGGACTTGAGCCGGAGCTGCGAAAACGTTTCGAGAACAGCAACGCTTATGATACAATGGGAGAGTTGAAATTGATCTTCGACTCCCATACTGCCGTGGAGAGTTATGATGCTTCAGAAAAGTTCTTTAGCTGCATGATGGAAGAGAACAGCTCCGTTAGCGAGCACGTACTCAAAATGTCTGGGTACGCCGATAAGCTCATCTCTTTGGGAATAACGATTCCCAATGAGTTGGGAATACATCGGGTTCTCCAATCTCTCCCACCTAGCTTCAAAAGCTTTGTGATGAACTACAACATGCAGGGCATGAGGAAGTCTCTCCCCGAGCTTCTCTCAATGCTTAAGACTGCAGAAGTGGAGATCAAAAAGGAACATCAAGTGTTGATGGTCAATAAGACCACTAGTTTCAAGAGAGGTAGAAAGGATAATAAGTCCAAGGGTAGAAACAAGAAGGACGGCAAATCTGTTGCCGGTTCTGAGAAGAAACCCAAGGCTGGTCCTAAACCTGAAACTGAGTGTTTCTACTGCAAGGAAACGGGGCACTGGAAGCGCAACTGCCCAAAGTATCTGGCGGATAAGAAGAACGGGAAGATTAACAAAGGTATATATGATATACATGTTATTGATGTGTACCTTACTAGTAGTCGCAATAGCACCTGGGTATTTGATACTGGTTCGGTTGCTCACATATGTAACTCGAAACAGGGGCTAGAGAATAAGCGGCAACTTGCGAAGGATGAGGTCACGATGTGCGTCGGCAATGGATCAAAAGTTGATGTGATCGCCGTCGGGACACTGCCTCTACATTTACCATCTGGATTAGTTTTAAACCTGAATAAATGTTATTTGGTGCCTGCGTTGAGCATGAACATTATTTCTGGATCTTGTTTAATGCGAGACAATTATTCATTCCAGTCTGAGAACAATGGTTGTTCGATTTATATGAATAATATCTTTTATGGACATGCACCTGAGAAGAAAGGTTTATTTCTTTTGAATCTTGATAGTAATGAAACACATATTCATAACGTGAATGCCAAAAGAATTAAGTCAAATGATGATATAGCCGCATACATGTGGCACTGCCGTTTAGGTCATATTGGTGTTAAACGCATGAAGAAACTTCATTCAGATGGACTTCTGGAATCACTTGATTATGAATCATTTGAAACATGCGAGCCATGCCTTATGGGCAAGATGACTAGAACGCCGTTTTCCGGTTCAATGGAACGGGCGACAGACTTATTGGAAATCATACATACCGATGTATGTGGACCTATGAGTGTGCCGGCGCGTGGTGGATATCGTTATTTTGTTACTTTCACTGATGACTTAAGTAGATATGGGTATATTTACTTAATGAAACACAAGTCTGAAACGTTTGAAAAGTTCAAAGAATTTTAGAGTGAAGTAGAAAATCATCGTAACAGAAAAATTAAATTTCTACGATCTGATCGTGGAGGAGAATATCTTAGTTACGAGTTTGGTGCACATATGAGAGAATGTGGAATAGTTTCACAACTCACTCCCGCTGGAACGCCACAACGAAATGGTGTATCCGAACGTCGTAACCGTACTTTATTGGATATGGTTCGGTCTATGATGTCTCTTACCGATCTGCCACTATCTTTTTGGGGTTATGCGCTAGAAACAGCCGCTTTCACTTTAAATAGGGCTCCATCTAAATCCGTTGAAACGACACCGTATGAATTATGGTTTGGAAACAAACCTAAGCTGTCATTTCTAAAAGTTTGGGGATGCGATGTTTATGTGAAGAAACTTCAGCCTGATAAACTCGAACCCAAAGCGGAAAAATGTGTCTTCATAGGATACCCTAAAGAAACAATTGGGTACACCTTCTATCACAGATCCGAAGGCAAAGTGTTTGTTGCTAAGAACGGATCCTTTTTGGAGAAGGAGTTTCTCTCGAAAGGTGTGAATAGTAGGAAGGTAGAACTCGATGAGGTTATTGAACCTCCTCTTCATGATTTGGCGAGTGGCGCAGCGCCGGAAACCGTTCCGATGGTGACTTCACCAAATGAAGTGGGAGCTAATGATAAAGATCATGAAACTCAAAAAGAGGATACTACCGAACCTCGCAGGTCGACAAGAACACGCACCACTCCTGAATGGTACGGTGATCTTATCGTAAATGCCATTGTTGAGAATGATGACCCTGCGACGTATGATGAAGCGATGATGAGCCCAGATTCCAACAAATGGCATGAAGCCATGAAATCCGAAATGGAATCCATGTATGAAAACCAAGTATGGACTTTGGTGGAACTTCCCAATGACCGAAAGGCCGTTGAGAATAAATGGATTTTCAAGAAGAAAACAGACGCTGATGGTAATGTGACCGTCTATAAAGCACGACTTGTCGCAAAAGGTTTCCAACAAATTCAAGGAATTGACTACGATGAGACTTTCTCACCCGTAGCGATGCTAAAGTCTGTTAGGATTATGTTAGCAATTGCTGCATTTTTCGATTACGAAATTTGGCAGATGGATGTGAAAACCGCGTTCCTTAATGGTAACATTGAGGAAGAGTTGTACATGGTACAACCCAAGGGTTTTGTTGATCCTAAGGATGCTGACAAGGTATGCAAGCTTCAGCGATCCATTTATGGACTGAAGCAAGCATCCCGGAGTTGGAATCTCCGTTTTGACGAAGTTATCAAAGGGTTTGGATTTGTCAAAACTTATGGAGAAACTTGTATTTACAAGAAAGTGAGTGGGAGCTCTGTAGCATTTCTAATATTATATGTGGATGACATATTGCTGATTGGAAATGATACGGAACTTTTGAAGAGCGTAAAAGATTACTTAAACAGTAAGTTTTCAATGAAAGACCTTGGTGAAGCGGCGTATATTTTAGGCATCAAAATCTATAGAGATAGATCGAGACGCTTAATTGGGCTATCGCAAAGTACATACCTTGACAAGATTCTAAAGAAGTTTAGAATGGAAGATAGTAAGAAAGGGTTCTTACCTATGTTGCAAGGAAAGATCTTGAGTAAGACTCAAGGTCCGGCTACAGCTGAAGATAGAGAAGAAATGAATAAGATTCCCTATGCCTCTACCATAGGCTCTATCATGTATGCCATGTTATGTACAAGACCAGATGTGGCACATGCTATTAGTTTGACTAGTAGGTACCAATCTGATCCAGGTTTGGAACACTGGACGGCGGTTAAGAATATCCTTAAGTACTTACGAAGGACTAAGGATATGTTTCTCGTATATGGCGGTGAAGAAGAGCTCGTCGCAAGTTGTTACGTCGATGCTAGCTTCGACACTGATCCGGATGACTCTAAGTCTCAATCCGGGTACGTATTTGTTATGAATGGAGGAGCGGTAAGCTGGAGGAGTTCCAAGCAAAGCGTGGTGGCGAGATCAACAACAGAGGCGGAATACATTGCTGCTTCAGAAGCAGCGGAGGAAGCAGTTTGGATGAAGGAGTTCATATCCGAACTGGGTGTGGTTCCGAGTGCATTGGATCCAATGGTTATCTATTGTGACAACAATGGTGCCATAGCCAATACTCAGGAGCCAAGGTCTCACAAGAAATTCAAGCATGTAAAGCGCCATTTTCACTCCATTCGTGAACATGTCGCGGATGGTGATGTAAAGATTTGCAAAGTGCACACGGATCTGAATGTGGCAGACCCGTTGACTAAAGCTCTCCCCAAGGCAAAACATGATCAGCACCAGAACTCAATGGGTGTTAGATTCATCACTATGTAATCTAGATTATTGACTCTAGTGCAAGTGGGAGACTGAAAGGAATATGCCCGAGAGGCAATAATAAAGTTGTTATTATATTATTCCGTATTCATAATAGATGTTTATTTTTCATGCTGGAATTGTATTAATCGGAAACATTAATACTTGTGTGATTAATAAACTAAAAAAAGGTTCCTAGTAAAGCCTCTCTTTTATACTAGCTCGTTGATTAACTGACGATCAAGGTTTCCTGATCATGAACATTGGATGTTGTTAATAACGGGGTCATATCATTAGAAGAATGATGTGATGAACACTCACACCCATAGTACGAATAGCAATACGATCAAGTCATCAAGTTCATTGCTATATCAAACTCATGCGAATTAGTTCTAATCCTTAGACCATGAGATCATGTTAATCACTGATACCGGAAGGGTACTTTGATGATATCAAACGTCACACCGTAATAGGGTGATTATAAAGGTTGATTTGGGTACTCTGAAAGTATTAGTTGAGGCTCATGGATCAAGAGTGGGATTTGTCCATCCGGATGACGGAAAGATATTCTCTGGGCCCTTCTCGGTGATATTGCATTGGAATAGCTTGCAAGCATGTGACTAGGTCACGGGAATGCATTATCACGGAACGAGTAAAGAGACTTGTCGGGAACGAGATCGAACTAGGTATGGTTGATACCAAATGATCGGATCTCGGACAAGTAATAATATCGCGAGACAAAAGGAATTAACTATGTTCGTTACCGGTTCACACGATCACTAGTTCATCGTTGAGTAAGTGGGAGTCATCATGGATTTCCAGATCCCGCTGTTGATTATTGATCGGAGAGGAGTCTCGATCATGTCCACGTTATTCATGAACCGTAGGGTGACACACTTAAGGCTCGTCGTCGTTTTTGAGTGGATACGATACTCCGATCGAATTACAGGACAGCATAAGGGTTGTTTTAGAAAAGTACCGAAACTGTTTCGGGATATCAAAATAACTCAAGGGTGTATTTGTTAATGTTTGTTAATTGAATGAATTAACAAATATTAAAGAAATAAACATGTTTTATTAAATCAATAAGTGTGAATTTTAATTGGCATGAATGTCATGCATTAAAATGGGGGTTACCTCATGTTGATGAGGGAGTAATCACCATAATGGGAATGAAGAGGGGGCAATGAAGAGGAGGGGGGCACCTTGGCCGGCCACCCCTTGGCTGCCCCTCCTCCTCTATATAAACCCCCCCTCTCTCCCTTGTTCACACACTTCTTGATCCTCCCTCCCTTGCATAGTTGCTGTCCACTTTCCGTCTTAGCTTAGCGAAGCTCTGCCGGAATTGTAGTTCGTAGTTCACCCACTTGGAGAAGTGTGTGGAGGAGTGTCCAGCGGATCCCTTCTTCCGCTGCCCCGCTGGACCGAGGGCGTGGAGGAGTCGACGTCAAGCTGCACGTGTGTGCGAGTACGGGGGCGCTGCCACTTGTGGCGCCGGGTACACGATCTTGTGATCGTCAAGTGAACCACGACGTCGACTACGTCAAGTGAACGACTACATCGACTACGTGCGTCTTCACCAACTCTCCATCGTCAACGTTTGTGCGGGAACGTAATCCCCGCTTACGGTCGTCGAGGGTGAGTATCCGTTGCTACCATCTCGTAGAGTATCTTGGCCAGTTTTTGTGTTCATGCGTAGGAAATTTTTTGTTTTCTATGCTACGAACCCATCATTGCATGTGTGGGACCCTAAGGGAAGAATGTGTGGGACCTTGAGGGAAGCAGGGGTGGTGTTATAAGCCCCGACGTCGTGTGTGTGAGGTTATCGAAAAAGTGAAAGAAATTCTGAATCTCACCTACCTCGTCTCTTCTCACCTTGCGTCTATCTGTTTCTCATCTTCATCTGCTCGTTGATCCCCTTTTGTAGATCGTAGGATACAACACGTAAACCATCCAGACTTTTATCTCTGTTTAACATCTGCCCTTACATGTTCATGGCAAAGAGAGCAGCGAAATTCTCGTCGAGGATCAGGAGTTCAGGATGATCAGTTCGAGTCTCACCGCGCGGACGGCGGCGGCCATGTTCTCCCCTGCTTTGTCATCCGTGGTGTTGTTTCTAGCGAGATGCCGGAGAGATGCCGCCGGACCTGCACTACCTGCGATTGGAACGACAATCTGCCGCAGTAATGGTAAGCCATGTATTTCTCTCTGCCCTGATTTTGGTGATGTTCTGGCGCTGTTCTTCAGTCGCCTTGTGATCGGGCTATTTAAGTGGAAATTTTCGGGGGAGCTCCCGCAAAGCTGGTACAACGAAACGTTACGTCCAAGACAGAGTCTCCCCAGGCGATCAGGATCCCATCTGCCTCCCGCCGGTGCTGCCGCATATCGCCCGTCTCTGTGGCCTTTGGGCCATGGAGGCGCAGTGGATCTCGACCCTTTGTCGGTGGGAGGGCTTCGTCCCCTGTTTTGAGGGCTCTGTTCTCTGTTTTTAGGATCAAGGTTTGTAGGGGCGGCGATCAGGTGGTGGTGGCGGCGTCTCGTACAATAAGGTCTCTCTGGCTTCAACCCCATCTTGGTGGCAACATCGAGAGGCTTGTGGGAGTGGTTTGGTCTTCAAGGATTTCATCTGGCTGTGGGGATCTTCGGATCGTCAAGGAGCTTCATCCGCAGTTCTTCCTTCTTCTTTGTCTTCGGGACGGATGTGGTCTTCTTGACCCGTTCGTAGAATTCCCGTCTACAAACAACAACGTCAGGCTGACTCAGGGAGGAGCGGCAGCGGCAGCGCGCCATCGACACGGTCTGGAGGTTGAAGATGAAGGGCTTCTCAAGGATCTTGTTGTAATTTTCATTTTTCTTGGGTTGCTTTGTATTGTTCGTTGTTTCTTTTAATGCCAAAGTCCTATTTGCAAAAAAGTGGAAATTTCTGCCATCCGGCAGTAAAAAGTAGTTTTTTATTAGTATGATGTGAGTGGTTTCCTACATGTTTAGTGGTGATTTTATGCTTGGGTTCATGCCCTAGTTTCCGCCAGCAACGCGGAGAGCAAACTCTAAATTTTGAGATCCGAGGCAGTAGAAAGATGTAAGAAAGATTTTCCTTTTCATGCATATAATGTGTTATTAGAGAGCATTGTTCATTCGGTATTCTAGAATACTCAAGAAAGGTTGTATGCTTGTGCTTCGTTACTGTTAAAATTGTAAATATTCAGTTACACATGTTGCACTGCAATATGTAGTTAAAGAGCATTATTCATATGGTCGTAGTGATCTAATATTATTGCAAATGATGTTTAATGCAGGGATAATACTGGTCTGTCATTTGTGAGTTCACAATGGGTTCTTTTCTGGATTAGCTAACGATCTGTCATATGTGAGTTCGAGTATTGACTATTTTGACAACTGCTATGCTGGGACTTGGTCCATGTCAGTGTTGGATGAAATATTGTTTATCCTGGGCTGTGAGAGGGATGGTAAATTGCACGTGTACTAGTGTTTGCCTGGGAAGGAACTAAAAGATGGATTAGTACCTGTTGAAACAGATGCAGACTGTGCTAGTATGGTCACTGTTAGCAATTCATATAAATGCATTGTTCTATTTGTAGATCATATAGATTTCCTCAGGCAGTTGAGAGAAGATATTATCATCAATGGAGGCAGTAAGATGCCAGCACCTTCTAGGTCAACAATTGTTGTTTCACAAGAGAGGCATTCAGATCAAAGGCAGCCAGAGAAAAGTCATTCAGAGCAGAGGCATTCAGAGACAACCGGAGGAAGGGGATGATGATAGTGATTGTGATTGCGATTTCTACGATAGTGATTGCAATGCAGATTTATGGGATGATAATTTATTTGCTATACAATTGATGCATATATGAAAGCCTATGCCTTCTGTTATAAAAGCGATAGGCAATAACGAAGAACGAAAAAGAAATCATAGCACGGAGACACAAGATTTTAACGTGGAAAACCCTCTCCAACAAAGAGAGGTAAAAACTATGGGCGGCAGCCAGCAAAACTTCACTATATCAGGAGAGTGTTTACAAACGCCATAGGTTACCTTATGATGCGATAAACCGTAGCCGGCGGCTTACAAGGAATATATATAGGCGGCGGTAAAGATCCATACCGCGGGGGGCTATCGCCCCCCGCACCCCCAACAGGCATCCCTGTTGGGCACGGAGTGGTCCAACTTGAGGCTCCACTCCACTCACCCCAAGCCTCCGGCGACGGGCCTCGCTCCGCTCGTCAGAAGTTAGCCTTTACTTTGTAAAATTTGGATCAGAATATAACACCTTCAACTTGGCTCCACTTAGAGGAAGAATATTTTGGGAGAAAATGAATAGAGTGGCCATTCATCCTCCTCTATTCACAAAGGTCATGGGCAGGCCAAAGGAAAACAGGAAAAAAGCACCCGAGGAGAAATGCAAGAAAGATGTGGTAATATTAACAAAAGCTGGAGTGACCATGCATTATTCCATGTGTGGAAAACGGAAACCATAACAAGAAAGGCCATGCTCAATGGGTGGAGAGGCAGCAACAAGAACAAAGACAGATTCATGGTGAGAATTCAAAGTTTGATATTTCAGAGATTGTTGAGGTAAATAATCATATGTTATGTTTGTCTATATTAATATAATTTTTGTGATGATAATTGACACTAGTTTTGTGTCTAGCACATTATCCTCACACTCCATATCCAAGTAGGGATCCTACTCATGAAGTGAATAGCATGATCTACACGCTAGGCCAAGATTTATGTGCAATTTCCTACACTATTGTCCAAGATTTGATTATTTATGCATATGAGCCCAGTGGCGGGTCTAGGATTTTACCATTAGGTATGCCGCACCAAAAATTTAACCACAATTTTGAGGAAATATCTTTGATAATATATAAATAAATGTACAATTTTTGCACTGAAAAATGATATAGAAGCAATAACTAAATAACATCTAATTAGACAAATTAAGAGTGATTTGTGTTTGACTATTTAATCTCATCATGATATTTGCAGTCAATAGATATATGAATGATGAATCTAAAACTCAATTCAAAAAGATCAACTACTTGCATAATTACCGTAACTTATACCCGCCTACGTGGCTCAGCGTCTAAGAATCTTGTTGAACTGGTCGCTGGTCGTCGGTCGCGTGCTCGTCGTCTCTCGTTTTCCGACGGCCAGCGAGAGGGAGGGTGAAGGATGTCATGATCCTAATCAACCTCGCGGCGGCGGCGGCGGCGAGCGGTGTGCCGGTGTGATCTGCTTGGTGTCGTTGATGCCTCGATGGGCAGTCTGTCGCTGGGAACCAGTTTCTCCGCGATCGCCTGATGTGCCTAGATCAAATCGATCATCGATGGAGTAGCCGCCCAACATCGCGCACGGGCAGGTCGCACGATCGAGTGGCGATTTTTTTGAGTATTTCTTCTAGGCAGTACGTGTAGGGGGGCTAGGCAGCTGACCAGTTTTGCATCCATCGATCACGTACCATCAGGTTCTTTTTCCCATATAGTACTACGGTGTAGCACGGCTGAGCCAGGTATGCCATGGCCCACCCGGCATACCTGGTAGATCCGCCACTGTATGAGCCATATATTGCATAAATTTATACCAGGCTAGAGCAAATGTGGTGGTTGTCTCTTCTACTTAAAATAATATGCTAAGAAACAATACATTATGAAAGACCAGCTCTACCATGTGCTCCTAGACACTTTAAAAAGTAGATAATATATTATTAAATTAATATATTTTTATAGCTCATTATTATACATATTAGATATGACATTGGCTTATAGCCAGTAGCTAGTTATACTATTGTCTTTTTATGGGTGCCGCTGAGACAGCTAGCCCATGGGTCGGAACACGTGTCCAAACACCTCCCTACTTTTAACAGAAGACGCTAGAATCTCTGCAGCAGTGAGCCAGCGAACTGGCGCGGCCGTGTGCGTGCCAGTGGAGAAAATGACAAAAAAACTATCATATTTGTGCCGAACGTGTCACCTAGCTACCACTTTTCTATTTTTTGACACATAAATACCATTTTTGAGGTACGGCCGTGACAAATAGCCCTGATTCGTCTTGTTTAACATTTTAACAACGTTTTTGACAAGTATGGCCCACATGTCAGTATGACGTGGCAAGTGTAAAATTAACAACCAGGTTCATTTTGTAAAAAGCCCCCAAATATTTTTTTCTATCGCAAAAAGGTCCATCCTAATATTCCCCACTTAAAATCAATACATCATGTGTTACCCACCGCCCGTGACTGGAAGTCGCCGGCGGCCTCCGGCCGCCTCGCCGCGAGTATGTAGACCTGGGGGTCGGCCGCTGCACGCAGGCCAGCTGAGCGAGCAGGGGAGAGATCGACGCCGCCCGTCGGGGAGAGCTCCTGAGTCCCCCGCGTCCCACGGCGTCCGGGAGGAGCTCGGCGAGCGCGTGGACCTGGCCGGCATGGGGCGGCCTGCAGAGGAGTTGTTCGAGAGGCGCGCGGGCGCGTGGAGGAGAGCAGGACACCGGCGAGGAGAGAAGGCGCGGCCGGGGCGGAGGGCGGAGCTGTGAGGAGAAGGTGGCCTGCTGCAGCAGGCTGGACCGATGCGGGTGGTGCCTGAGGTGAGCTCGCGCGCGGAGCACCAGGGTGCTGCTGGTCAACGCGGGCGCTGGGCGCGTCTGGGAGGAGCTCGGCGAGCGCGTGGACAGCGAGACACGGGCGTCCTCGACCTGGGCCTCGTCGCCGCGTGCAGTGGCTCGAGGGACGCCGCCCACCACGGGGGAGGATGTCGAGGCCCTCTCCATCAAGGTCGAGGTGCTCCTGCGCGACCACGCGTCCGTCTCTCCCCTTCTCTCGCAGCTCGCCTGCGTGCGGCCGCCGGCGGAATCCTGACCAGTACCCGACCGGAGTTGAAGAAGGCCAAGGGGGATTTTCTTTTTTCTTTATTTATTTAGGTGGGGGTTGAGGAGGATCGTTGTGTAGTAAAAAAAATAAGATTTTAGGGTTTTTTGCAAAATAAAACATAACATTAGGGTTTCACCTGCCACGTCATACTGACATGTGGGCCATACTTGTCAAAAACGCTGTTAAAATGCTAAACAAGACGAATCAGGGCTATTTGTCACGGCCGTACCTCAAAAATGGTATTTATGTGTCAAAAAATAGAAAAGTGGTAGCTAGGTGACATATTCGGCACAAATGTGGTAGTTTTTTGTCATTTTCTCGTGGCAGTGAGCTAATTACGCAGGTTCCATCTCTTCGCCGCCATGGCCTCATCCGTTGCTCTTTCTCTGATTGCCCTCATAGTGCTCGCCGTCTCGTGGATATGGGAGTACGTCGTCGTGCGCCTGATATGGAGGCCTTACGCCATAGCCAAGATGCTCAGAGGGCAAGGGATCCATGGACCCCCTTACAAGTTCTTGAAAGGATCCAACGAGGAGGAGAAGAGGCTGAAGGCGGAGGCAGCTGGATTGGTGCTCGATGTTCAACCACCTCCCCAGGATCGCGCCCCACTACCTCAAGTGGAGAGATCAGTATGGTAAAAATCTCCTGCCTTATTTTTGCTCAACATTCTATTGTTCCTCCCGTTAATTGGTTGTCTAGCGATACTTTTTTTTAACTGTCCAATTATACGTTTTGATTCTATGCAATTGTGGTCGATTTCAGTAGCTGCTTAGATAGTTGATATACACACTTTGCATATGTGAATGATATGCAGCAGAGCGATTTTTGTACTGGTCTGGGGCGAAGCCGCGGATCTGCATCTTCGATTACGAGGTTGCCAGACAAATTATCTCGAGCAAATCTGGACACTTTGTAAAGAATGACGAGCACCCAATCTTGTTGGAGTTGCTTGGCAAGGGACTGGTATTGGTGGACGGCGTAGATTGGGTACGCCATCGTAGGGTGATCAACCCTGCTTTCGCGATTGATAAGATAAAGGTACTCTTATAATCCTTAATCTCCAGACCGACAGGTGGATATGCACTCTAGAAACCGTATTTGGCCGAGTACAAAACTTGATGCTGTAACATGAAATATTTTATTTAGGGAAACATTTTTTCGATAAAGATTTAGGGAAACATGGAATCTATAGTATCGCTATATGTCTAAATGCACATTTACATTGTACATCAATCAAATCAGTGATGAAAAATGTACAGCACGCCATTGATGTAAACTAATCCGCATATTGTTTCCCCTTCGATGCAGATGATGACACAAACAATGGTGTCTTGTGCTCAGAGCATGATCAACGAGTTAGAAGACCAAGCGTCCGTTAACAAAAATAGAGAAATCGAAGTGGAATTCGACAAACTCCTCCAAGTGTTAACAGCAGATATCATATCCCATACAGCCTTTGGAAGTAGCGACAAGTCAGGAATGGAAGCCTTCCATGCGCAGAAAGAGCTCATGGCAATTGCAATGGCCAGTAAACTCAATGTGCAGATACCAGGATTCGGGTAATACCATTATGCTTTTCTTTGCATAATTACAAGTTCATTTTCTTGATACATCCCCATTATGACTCACTCCAGCATAATTATGTTTTTGTGAGATTAGCTATCTGCCCACAAAAAGGAATAGGCGGAAGTGGATGCTTGAAAAGAAGCTCAGAAGCACCCTCATGCATGTCATAAACACGCGATTAGCGTCACAAGGGAGCGGATATGGGAATGATCTGCTTGGTTTGATGCTTCAGGCTTGCACTTCAACAGACAAAGGGCGGGAGCAAGAGCAGCTTAGCTTGAGCATGGATGAGATCATACACGAGTGCCAGACATTTTTCTTGGCGGGTTATGAAACCACATCAATTATGCTTACCTGGACAGTGTTCTTGCTCAGTGTGTACCCAGAGTGGCAGGAGAGGCTACGGAAGGAGGTCCTGAGGGAAGTTGGAAAGGATAACCCCACTGGTGTTTACCTTAGCAAATTGAAAGAGGCAAGAAGAACTAATCCTTATGTTCATTTCTTGATTTTGTCTTAAGCAAATTATACTGTCAACAAAAAATATGTGTGCTTGTGATGAACTTTCGAGACATGTATAGCTGACTAAAACATGACTGCATTGCAGATGACAATGGTCCTCCTTGAAACCTTGAGGCTCTATGGACCTACACTTTTCATGCAAAGGAAGCCGATAACTGATGTGACAGTAGGAGAATTAACAATACCCAAAGACACTGCAATTTACATAGCTTCCCCATTTATGCACAGAGACAAGAAGATCTGGGGTGATGATGCAGATAACTTCAACCCGTTAAGATTTGAGAATGGGGTCACAAAAGCAGGAAAGGTTCCACATGCCCTGCTAGCATTCTCAATAGGGCCGAGGGCGTGCATCGGTCAGAACTTTGCAATGTTGGAAGCCAAATCAGTAATGTCTACCGTTCTACAAAAGTTCTCGTTTGCTCTTTCCCGAAGCTATGTGCATGCTCCTGTGGATTTACTTACTCTGCAGCCTAAGTTTGGTCTCCCTGTTGTTCTGAAGCTATTGGATGTATGAAATCAGACTATTTTAAATGATGTAATACTATAATTTCAGAAGCTTCCAGCATGGGCTTGCTATGAAGCACACAGTCTATATATCCTCCTATAAATAATCTACTACTAGCTAAGTACCCGTGCTTCGCTATGGAGTAACATAATTTGTTTTGGCATATTGCTAAAACAATTGTTATCTCCGAGTTTCACGCTATGCAATGTTATTTCCTTTGTCTTTTCCATCGACCGACTTCACAGCTTCTTATAAATATCTCTTCTAGTAACATATTTTGCCTGAACATTGAAAGGGATCCTTGTTTCCGAAAATCCATACATCTATGTGTATTACAATATTTCATTTTGAATGCAAACTTGATTAAATTTACATCTCGTTTCAGCATAGCTAAATGCATACATCAGACAGTATATAGCAAAAAAGATAGATATGATAGTCCATAATAATGTATGAAAACTAGTAATAATTCATAAATTAACACGGAATAGTAGAGTGATCGTATAATATCTCTCAGTTTCTCTCGTACTATCTTGGCAAAACAGCAACATATAATAATTCAGCAAACTGATTCACTAGGATCTGACGTCTACTTCCAGCACATTGCGAGGCAAACAGAGCTAGCAACAGCAGCAAAGTGCACAAAGCCGGACCAATCTATCCTCTCAAAATCTCTCACATACAGCAGCGTAGGCGCTCAACTTCTCTCTCTCTCTCAATCTCTCGCTGACAGCAGCAGATGAGGACCACAGCAAGCCGCAGCAATAATACGAGCAAATCGAGTCAGGGCTGCTGGACTCGGATCTGGTATAGGTATAGTTCGAGGTTGGATTCCCCTATGTCGAGTCGGAGCAGCAGGTCCCGATCTGAGTGAAGCTGGATTTCGATCTCGCTGGGTCAGGGGAGGCTTTTTTTCTCGTTCGTCGAAGCCAGGGCGTTCGCGCCGGTGAGGTAGGGGCAGGTTACAGATCGCGGTGGTGAAGAGGCACGGTGCCTGCGGCGGGTGTGAAGGCAGGGGCAAAGTGCAAAGTCGCGACCACCGAATCTAAAGGAGGGACAGCAGGTTGATTTCATGTTTTTCGAGGAGCTGAATACAAAAAATGGCGACAACGTACATAGCAACCGATCCCATTTATATTAGGAAAAGACTCATAATTAGGCGCCCAATTCGGGGGGAAAGATCGGTTGCGCTTCCACACCCTCTCTGGTTGCCACAGAGTTTTTGAAATTGGCCGATTAATCCCTGATCGAAAGGTCACCGAACAGCCAATAAACTGATATATCGGTTAATTAATTAATTGACCAATTAAATGGCAGATTAGCATATTAATCCCTTACCTCTTGCCAAACGAGCAGTAGTTAACTATTTCCTCAACAACGTTTTAGCATGGCTTAATCTCATGCAGCAGTTGGATGCTCAATGAATCGACTGAGCCACGTAACCCTAGTTGTAGTTTGCTTTTTTTTTTTCCAGTCTCCTTGAGCGGAGCAAAAGCAGCGGCTTCTCTCCTTATAGCAAGAGCATTTTTCACTTTGGTTTGCACCGACATTCTAATGGACTCTCTAGTTCTTACACTATATATTTCACCAATGAATATTTTTTAACTTGGAAATACGAAATCGATATAAAAGAACATTCCACACACTAAATAGTAATAATCCATATTTTGGGTAAAATGTTTCTAAAGTTAAATCATTAACAATTCAATATGTTTTGTCTATTATAAGTTTCAGTCTTTATTTTACTTTTCTTTTTATTTGATCTACTCAGTACACAAATTATTTATCTTTCTTCTCATGAACAAGATTACATGCAACACCACCTGAGCTCCAGGGTTGTGGATTGGGTTGTATCTCAATGTACTGATTGGTTTCTTCTATTGGCAGAGGAAGATGTCGAGGCAATGCTTGCCATTGAATATGTCAGCTCATCAAAAATAAAGTCTGAATAAATAGATTGAGCCATCTTCTGGGGAGCTAGCCTGACCATGCAACAAAAGCGCTCAATCGCTAGCACAACATGGACACATACACAAGCAGCTGCAGCACGGAATCCAAATGCAGCGAAGGGGGGTTCATCTCTCCTAGAACCTGGGTTCTAGATTTTCTTGAACGCTGCTCGGATGTTGAAGCAACGAGTGCCATGGTGACATTGTGGCACATCTGGGACGCACGGAATAAGGCCCGGGGGGGGGGGGGGGGGGAAGAATTCAGTGCATCCAAGATCTTCTGCGATGAAGGCGAAAGCTTTTTTTTGAACCATGAAGGCGAAAGCTTACATAGAAATGATCGTAAACAACCTATACAAGCCAGCTCTTGCCAACAGGTATGAATCTTCATCCTCTAGGGCCAAATGGATTCCACCGCCGGGAGGTACTGTCCTTGTTAATGTTGAATTGTTGATGCAGCTTTGTTCGCAACTACCGGTCGCATGGGTGCTGGGGTTGTTATTCGTGATCATGATGGCATGTTTCTTGCTGCCCGCGGCGAGCGATATGACAATGTGGTGGCGCCAGAGACTGCTGAAGCTCTTGTTGTTCGTCGCGCTATCTCCTTCACTCAGGAGGAGGGTTACTCCAAGATCACCATCGCTTCGGACTGTTTGTCGGTTATACAACAGACCGTTCTTGTGTGGTCCGGTGATTGAGGATATTAAGCTCTTGTCGAGAACCTTTGTTTCCTGCGATTTTCGCCATGTCTTTCGTTTTTTGAATAACGCTGCTCATGTACTAGCGAGGAAGTGTGAGAACCTAGCCAGTAGTGTGGCGTGATGTCGCTCTTGACTTTGGTGATTCTGCATTTCATAATATGTTAATCATTGTTCTGAATCTAATTAGATCTAGATGATTTACTTGTCTTCATTGATATCGAAGTGAAGTGAGGTTTTTTAGCTTGTAAACCTTACATATAGTGTAGAGTCAACTACATCTTAGGCCTTTCGTATTCTGAAGTTTTTATAAAATTGTTTCAGTGAAATAGCATATCATTTATGTTCTGGCAAAAATATCTCACAGCAAACATGAATTATTGTTTTCCATGCTTTGTCTTCAAAGGTTCAATATATTTTAGACGTTCTATGTAAGTTTGGTTAATCTCTACTAATAATATTGCAATCGGACTGGTCCGTGTCCGTAAAATATGCTTTCGTCCAATCAAAAATACGTTTTCGTTTCCCCAAACCGAAATTACCTCAGGTGCCACCGCTTAGTTAAAAAAAACGGTTCATACTTATCCCTTCCCTCTATTTTCTAATCCTCGTCGTAAGCTAGGCCCGCATCGCTCGGATCTCGGCCCCCAAGCGTGGTGACGATGGAGGCAACTGCCGGCGCGGCACGACCTCGATTTTCAACGAATCGATTGATATCTGCATATAGCAAGAGAGCATCGGGATAGGGAAGCTAATCCATTGCGTTTGTACGACGCTGAATCTAAAAGGAATAGGGAGCAACATCCTGCCGCCACCGCCTAGCACTGCCCGTCAGGCTGCACAGCTGCGTCGCCGTGGCCCACGGCAACGTCCTACCGCCACTCTAGGGCAGGAGCTTGAGCCATGTCTATGTAACTTGTGCTAATCCAGATACGATAGCTAGGCCCCCTATGACCCCGCACTCGCCCTGCTCGTGGAGCATGCATACGATGCGTACATTGACCCGTAGCTCGATCAGTTGATCGCCAATGGCGTTTGCTGTTGAATGCTGCTACGATACGCCATCGAAGGAAGAAATAGGGGAAGCAGAGAAGAAGCTATCGAAACAGAGTCAGTCATAGAGAAAAACTAAAGCAACACAGAGACACAGCAGCCGGTGGTTGTCCTTGTGGGCCAAGGATATGCTACTCACAGCAGGTTGCCGGCGGCGGCGGCGAGGTTGAGCAGGGAGTAAGGGATTATGGACATACGCCGGCTCTCCTCTACCGCGAATTGCTCTGATAAGCGAATCTGTAGCCAAAGTCAGATGTGCAGCTACATAGCACGCGGCAGCGGGGTGTGGGTATGGAAACACAAGCGAATCGATCATGACGAATCGATTGCGATGGAGTTGAAACCCGTGTCGCCACCGCCACCGCTCTGAAATGCCAATCCCTTGCTCTCATGGGGCAGCTCCTTGCCCGTCTGACAATGTTGCAAGCTGACCAGTCCCTACCGCTGATGACGACGTAGCTGGATGGTGCCATGGCGGCACTCCGGGGCAAAACAGCAGCACGGACTGCAAAACTGCATGCAGTAGCACCGACTAGCACGTTTGAATCGCCGCTCGCCAGGGTTTTTTCGCCGCTCGCCGGACTTGCCGTCAAGCCGAAGTGGCCGTCTTCAAAGTCCGGTCATGTCCGAGTCACCGCTCGCGGCTCACCCGCATAGGTTATGCGGCCTTGGTTGTGCCTCGCTGATGGGAACCGTCGTCGGCGTCGTTGGAGGCCGTCCACATCCAGTTGTATGGAATGCTACAACATTTCTCTGCTTCACAAGCTAGAGGATTCAGGGATCGATTGGAACGCTATGTTTTCCTGGAAGGATTGATCAATCGGTTCTGTTGTCTGGTCGTTGCGTGCGTGCTGTAACTAAATCCAAAGAACAAAGTTACCAGCGTGAGAAAGACTGCTGCCGATGCAGGGACAGGACAGCTGGACAGTTATGGTACACAGTAGCGCCGCAGCAAACCTAGACGTGCTTTGGCCTTTTAAGCTTTCATCAATGGAACGCTCAAAAAAAGAACTGGCCGGGAGCCCTCCACAATGTCAATACGAGGCGAGAACCATACATGCTATTCCTTCAGTTATATCTATTTAGATTTGGAGGCTTTTTTGCAATATAAGCATATCAATAATGATTCAAATTGGTATACAAAAGAATGATCAATACTTTTTCCCATAACTTTTTTCCCTGTTGATAATTTTACTCGTTGCAACGCACGGGATATTTTTCTAGTGTTTTTACATACGTCTCAGCCAGGTTGGGCCGGGCGATATTGGCGTCCAAGGTTTTTTCTAAACCTACATCTCAGCCAGCTGCCAGATCGTGCGATCAGCTCGTCCTCGCCCTGTTGCGCCGTCGCCGCTGTTCGATCGCCGATATTGGCCGCGGGCTCGTCTTCCTCCTCTGCACCGCCTCGACAGCCACCGTCTCATCCGCCGCCTAGATCGTCTCCAAGCCGGTCCTTTGCTGCTGTGGTGGCCGGTCCTCGACCGTCGCCGTGGCCGCATACGATGGCGGGAGCTCCTCCGCGTCCGCCTCCGCCCTCGTCCGTCGCTCCTTCCGTGCCGGTGCAGCCACCTCGTCCTGCTTCGTCTGCCTCCGCTCCTCCGCAGCCTTATGCAGGGCCCCCGGGTTTTCAGGGATGGCCGCAAGGGGCGCCCATGCCAGCCCCGTTCCGGCCGGCTACGCCCTACCGTCCGCCGCAAACTTCGCAAGTGCAGTTTAATCAGGGTCAGTATGTGTCGCAGCAGGTTGGACAGTCCCAATCCTTCAAAATATTGCCGCGAGGCATCCCTGTCTCTCAGGCCATGTCAATCCTGACCGTTCTTCCGGATGACATGGCAGAGCGTGCATCGTCCGTTTTTCTGATCAAACGATCTTGGCCGTCCGATGGCATGCGTGGCACTGCTCATATCGTCCGCGCCGTTCGTTTCGCGCGGTGGCTGGGAGGTGGTTCTGCACGTCCGCGAGGGGCAAAACCGTCTTTTCACGTCCCATTTCCTTCACCTCCACTGTGGAGAGGACGGGGCAGGCAGTGCGTGGCGACGGCTACTTCGCCGCCGGGTACGGGGCTTTCTCTGCTGCGCTGGTCATGGAGGGGCGTCTCCTTGCCATGGAGAGGGAGGGGCAGGGGCATCCACTCCCGAGTCCTCTATTCTCCCTTTCTCCTACTCCCCTCGAAACCCTAGCCGCCACCATGGCTCTCCACATCGGCGTCACTGCTACAGCCCGAGCAGCAGGCGGATGGGGGTGGAGGCCAGTGACGGAGGTGCGACCATGGTGGCCTCCTCTTCTACCCGAGCTCTACCTGGAGCGTGGCTGCGGCGGCCAGGCTCGTGGCGTCAAGGGGCGTATTCCTCGTCGGCTCCGAGCACGGCGGGATCGGCCTTCTCTTCTGCCCCGACCCCTACTCCGACTCTGAGTGCCCCGTTCTCCATGATTGGGAGGAGTTTCTCCCCTGGGCGCCTAGATTCACCATCGAGGGAGCCCTCAGCCTGGATGGCAACGATGGTCCATACGGAGATATGCTGTTACAAGGCCATCCAACATAGAGGTCATGCTCGTCCCTTCCATCCTCTCTCTATTCTTTGTTCAGATCTTGCACTAGAAGTATATGTTCATTTGTTTCTTAGCAGATCTGCAGCATTTATGTGATTTCCACTTAAAGTCAGACATTAAGTATATTTTTTAGGACATGGATTAGTTACACTTGAAGAAGATGCAGATAAATACATTTTTGACTATTCATAGTCATTAGGATACCTCAATCTTAATTTCAAGACAACAATGATTTCAGGCCAGGAAGTTTGATTTTGATCATATTGAATTTTCTACATTTTGGTACATTACGGTTTTGTTGGTAAATGAAAGTTTTCTTGATTTGATCAGGGAAAGTTGCCTACTATTTCAATATCCATGCCTTCTGTTGTGGACTCAGTAGATCTTGTCTTATCTACATGCTTACTTGAGATGATATATCTATTTCTTTCATATAGGTTTGAGCAAAGGATAGCTGCGTTTGCTGAAACAAAGTTCCTAAGAGATGGCATCGAGGTGAATAGGTCTCTGATGATTTGATTACAGTGAAGAGCAAAGCATCTGGTGGTGAAACATTGGTGCCGTATGGGATGGCTGTGTGGTCTGCTGGTATTGGTACTCGCCCTGTCATTACAGACTTCATGAATCAAGTTGGTCAGGTTGATAAATCTGAATCTAAACTGCATATTCAGGTTACCCAATTATGTTTTACTTCCACCATTCAGTTGACAGTATACAAATATTCTCTACTTTAACAGGATAAACGACGTGCCTTGGCAACTAATGAATGGTTAAGAGTTCGTGAGTGTGATGGTGTCTATGCAATTGGAGACTGTTCTTCAATAAGTCAAAGAAAGATAATGGTATGTGTAAATAAACATTTCATAGATAATGGTATATGTATATATTTCATAGATATATATGTGCACCATATTCTAGCCAATGCAAGGACAGCAACACACACAGCACATCATTCTTTTTCTTTTCTTTTTTGCAAATGACACTGCACATCAAAATTATTGCTGCACGGCGGTAACAGTTTATTCTTAAAGCTGTCATAGGAGTGAAATTAGTTACACCCGTGTGTGCTCTTTCTGGTTTTCTCTGTATAGGCATTGCAAATTTTGTATCACGCTGAATAAACAATCACAAAGAACTTCTAAGTTAGTCGCGTTCACAGCATGTTTCATCCTTCCTCTGACTGCTTTGCTTTTTTTTCAGGAGGACATTTCAACAATATTTAAAATAGCAGATAAGGATAACTCTGGCACTTATGACACTGAAAGAAATATCTGATATTCTAGAAGATATTTGTATAAGATACCCTCAAGTAGAACTCTATATGAAAAGTATGCACATGCTTGATATTGCGGATTTGATAGGAAGTGCCATAGGTGATTCCCACAAGGAGTCGATGGAGGTTGACATAGAGGAGTTCAAAAAAGCTCTCTGCCATGTCGACTGCCAAGTTAAAACTGTTCCGGCAACAGCTCAGGTTGCCTCTACTTACATATGAACATGTGTTTATGATATTTTATTACACAGTTTTTTCTATTGTAAAACAGCATATTAGAATATGAGATGGGTAAACAGTTAATTGTTGCTTGCTTGAATACTCCATGAGTGTTTCTTGAATATTCGGCAGGTCGCTGCACAATAAGGATACTATCTTGCTGACTGTTTTAACAAAATGGATCATTGCAAAGAGCATCTAGAAGGTCCATTACGCTTGACAGGGTCCGGAGCAGAGCATCACAACTTCCGCCCATTCCGGTACTCAGATTTTCTGGTTACCCAGTTACTCATTCCCATCCACATACTAGGGTGTTAGGCACAGCCGAAACTTCAAACCTTGCATGGCATAAGTGTACTGATTTTATGATAAGTATCACTATCAGTACCTGCTTGGATAGGACTGATATGTACATAAAAACATTTAGTGAAGTATCAATTCAATTAATTCTGTTTCTCTATGTTGGGTAACAAAAACTCATGATAGACCTGTACAAGAAGTTCATGATGTATTACATTGATGGATTGTTGAAATATCAGTTGATGCGTAATGGTGTGAGTTATTTATTTATTGATTAGTTTGGCCTGCAATTGTTTCCAACTCATAAGAGGGATATTACTGAAATCTGCAAGTTTATTAGACTGCAATGTACTACTACAGAAATGTCTCAAAGGAGTCAATGCTTGTTGTGGTGCTTTGTGCAAGCTTCATTTAAGAGATTCAGTAGTATAATCATGTTCTTTATTTTCTATATTTTATTTGGCAGCTATCTTCCATAATCTACTAACACAACTGTAGCTCGTAGAATCTGAAATAAAACTTATCTGCTAGCTATGATCTTTATATACCACAACCATCAACAATGCGTTCTTTACATTAATGTCAAGCAACCACTACTGCAAGGGTCTATTGGCGCTGTTGTTACATTGGAATAGGCTGTGTGTTCAGCTGTCCACCTTGTTTTTTAATCCATACCGTTTCTCTGTCTTCAACCTTTTGCTGCGATGAACCAGAGTTTCGCAGCTCATGTGCCCAATACCATAGAAATTAAAGAGGAAATTATTAGTTGTTGCTTCTAATTTGTTTTTAAAATTATGTTGAGGCTGGTGTGATGATGTCATATAATGTCTTAAATTTACTAATATGATGCTTTTAGTGATCCATAAATTAATTTCTATTTTACAGCTAGGGTTAGGATGTCAATGAGTATCTTACACCCCATAGTTGGTGTTCGTGGAGTCCATTGCTGCTGCAGGTATTCCATTTTCCCCTCTCTATTCTTTGTACATTGAAGCATGCTTCCCAGACTATAATAGGTTGTGCGACCAAGCGTTTGGCAGGTTGACGAAATAGTCTCTTTATCTTACGACTTGAAGATTTAGTTGCAGAAGCAATGAATGTTTGTAAGCATAACATATGAATTAGTTCTCGTCAGGATCCCTAAGACTACTTTGAGGTCCGATGAAGTTTATGTGCACACATCATATCACTAAGGCAGTACCTTGGCAAAATTTTCTATTTAACTTGACTTGATTGGTTATTCTATTACTCTAATATGTAGTGCAGTATTGAGTGTATTTAGCAGTCGGTTGCTTTAACACTTCACAATGGATGTATTTTTATGGATTAAAGGCTGGTGGCATGATATTGATATCTGCTCATGATGTTCATCTTTCATTGGGCATGGTACAACAATAGATGGTTTATCACCTAAGGGAGTTTTTAGTCTCCTCTCTAGCGCCTGCTCATATAAGATGCTTTTCTCTGGTTATTGTCGATCTGATCATGTAGTGTCATATATGCTTCCTTTTCATGATTAATTACAACTGAAAACATTGGTTGTGTCTGAAAATCAGTGGTTTTGTACCCTTCCACTATGATAATTTAACCCAAAAAGTCAGATAAGTTCAACTTCACTGTTTGAGGAGGGAGTGAAATCCACTGTGAACTGCATACCTTCATGAATGTGAATCGTGTGTGGTTCGTGCAATCCAAATACAATGTCACGAATCAGATCTTCGCATCGGTTGAAAAGCTACAGTTAGTAACGAGTTCATGCAAACAGTGTAGTAGCTAGGCAAGCAACATGAGCCATTAATCTCGAGCTTCAGTCTTTGGCGCTCGTTAACTGAACCTGTTGCGTATCAGTCTGAACTTGTCACTTGGGTCTGACAATTTATCTTGCCATTTCATTGCATATTTCTTTATCTGACTTTAGTTTCCGATATTGCTGCAGATAGACTGGGATGAATCTTTCACCTGTGCCATCAAGAAACAGACATGTTAACGCTTCACAAGTCGAACTTGTCATGTACCATCCGATCATGAAGAACTTCAAGTTTACTGAGACCATTGCACCTCTTTGCTCTTGAGAATACTTCCATGGCTGCTTGGCCAGAATGCGAGAACATGGCAATGCTACTAAAATCACCTACTCTTGCTGCTGGCATGCAGGTTACAGGGAGCCAATCACATTGGCATCAATGATCAGCTGCCCTCTTCTTCTGCTACTACAAGTCTACAACATTCACAACTCACTGTTGTTACCTCGGTATCATCATGTTTCGCCGAGTTCCAGCGGTGGCTCCACTGAAGTTGTGAATCCTGAAGAAATAGGTGAATCTCCACTCAACGCCTTATTGAACATGTCACCTTCTGAATTTCTTGTAGAAACGAGGAGCATATAGTTGTTTGGCGCCACAATCAACATCCCCGTGTAGATCAGCGCCACCAGTGGTTGTTCTGAAGAAGTTAACCAAGTCCCTGATGTTGTCACTGATGGAGCTGCTAATGAGGATGCTTCTTGCACAAGCCCACTTGAGCTACGGCTCTGTGCAGATGATGGTCCTGACCCGAACGATTCTAGGGAAGAAGCCTGAAGTGACATACAGACACTATACTGGAAGGTACTTCCATCTCATCAGATGATTCTTTTTTTCTTTTGCAATGAAAATGCAGAAATGATTCTTATATGATCTTATTCGAATTATTTTTAACAGTCAATATTACGCCTACTAAAAAATTGGGAAAACTTTTGACCTGTTTGTTGCCTAGAACATACTTCAGAGCACCTAATGAGTAAGGTCATGTCTCTTTTGACCAGTTAATTTCTTAGTTCTATGAATCTGGTAAACTAACTAGCTCCTTATTGAAAAACGTTTGTTAGCTACCACCTTAAATCACATTTTCTAACCTGGCACTCCACACCCATTAGTTCATGCTTTGTCTGAAGGTTCATCATTTCTTTGTTAGACAAGCATACATAAGTGATACATGCTTTCAAAATTTTGATTCCATTGGTGGATTGCTTGGCCCTTTGATCAGGTGTAGACGAAGTGTATGCATTGATGATTGCACCTTCAGGAGTAAATGGTGTTCTCGGGACAAGAGCTAGAGGAAATACAGTGGTAATCATTTCTACCTTACACTTTCTTGTGATAACAACAAAGATAGAGCATCTCACTTTTGTTGCCTTATGTGAATATGGTACTGCTCTCTGTTGTCATCAAGTCAAATCCATATCAATCATATGGTCTGTTGTAAACTTGATCATGAAACACAAGTAAAATTAAATTATAATTTAATCTTCATTTTTATTTATGCCATGTCTCACTTCTTTGGTAACTGAATCTTAGTATTATGTTTGAGCCCCTGTTTGCTGAAGTGCTTACTTGTTGCCTGCACTGAACAGGGAGGAATTGCAGGAAGAGGTTTCAGGTCATAGAGTCCCGCAAGGCACAAGCAATGCGGTATTGCTGATGACATGCAGTATATCATCACGACTCGATTTGATGCTTCTGATGAGGAGGTATAATCTTTAGGGGGCGCCCAATGTTCAGTCTTGGTTTTGAATGTGTTACCCGCTACTTTTCTTCTTGCCTTGCTCTGCCTCCACACGCACATGCGTATGGTTACGCTGAAGCATTCCTTTCGAGCTCCACCTCGCATGCATTGGGCCACTACCGCAATTGGATAGGACATTTAATTGGTTTTATGTGCTAGAATAGAAATTACCATGTTATTTTAGGAGACAAAATACCATATGTAATATTAAAAATATATGAATATTTGTGACCTAAACAAATACTCCATCCGTTTCAAAATATAAGATGTTTTAGGTTTGTGAAGCAAATGTATCTAGACACATTTTAGTATGTATATTCGAGTGAACTTACACACTAAAAGATGTCTAAATACATTTGCTTCATAAAGCTAAAATATCTTATATTTTGAAACGGAGGGAGTATGCTATTTGCTCCATCTACAAAAAAAATAAAAACATCTACAAAAGAACCCATCTTAATTATGTTGCCACTGCCTTGCTTCATAGTATATAATACCTAAATTTAAAAATCTTAGCATGGTACAATGTCTGGCATAATTAAAACATGTATTATGAATAGATACATCATGTCTATAACCTAAGAAAGTTTTCAATATGCTTGATATTGTGACTCATAAAGTTAAATGATGCCAAACTGTATTATACTGGTAACATATGCCCTGATCCATGATGTACTCATTCTGTTTTTTACTTCCTATCTCCTCTCATAATATGATGTGTATGGCTCTGTTTTTAATTACATCTTTGCCAGAACGTTTTGAGTTTACAACAGAAGTGATGTTCTACATGACGTGGTCACGTGAGGCTTTGCTTCATGGATCACGTGTCTTGATAAATACAGTGACATGATAGTGGGCGAGGCCATTTTATCCGTTGAAAAACAAAAACAAACCACAAGTGAATTTCCAAAGTATATGATTGACTTTGGATGCCTTATATTTTGCATGCCAGAACTATAATCATGGTAGTGATAAATTGTTTTACAGAGATCTGCAATTCATTCACTGTATTTCTAGAAATGTGTATTATCAACTCTAGGCCACCATATTGTCAATATACTTGAGTTAATTATCAACCTTATCTCGGCAGATTTTATCGGTTTCCTTCAGGTGATTCATTGAATAAGAGTTTCCGTTGCCTTCTTTTTCTTTTCTTTTTTTGCATATTTACATCCTTTTTAGTCGAGAGTACCTATTTCTTTGAGGCTTTCAACTTTTTGTGGTCGGAGAACCTGATTCGTACTTTCTATGCATAAGAAGTGAGAAGTCTCAGTAATAGATTGATTAAGCAATTTTGAGAATTTGTTGTATGTTTTCACTTTGCTGATTGTTGTGTGTTCTTTCTAACTATGCATTGACATGTAAAAGTTGGAAATATCATGTCATGCATATTGAGTAAGTCAAAACAAAAAACTATAAATATTATTTTATGCAAAAGAAGCCAACAAAAGTAACATGCATGTCATTTCCTTTATTTTCACACTGAACATGTGATTTTAAAGGTTTAATCACAGAATTGTAATATTGCATTATGTCTCTGATTGTACAGGAAACTGAAACATTGCATGGGCGCCTCCCTCTTCCTTGGAACATATTTCAAAAGATTTGCATTAGCAGGAAATTATAGAAATACATTGACAGTACGAGGAGCGAAATCAGGATAGACTTATTGCAATGTCTCATGTGGTAGCACAAGATTTTGCCTCCAGATTCAATCTCATTATTGACTTGGAATGCTCTTGTAGTTCAGATTTGATTTCCAGGTGGTTCGGATGGTGGTGATGGTGCATCCTGTGACCTCATCCTCATCTATGATGACAATCTTCTGGAACGATGACCAAAAGTGTTGATTCTGATGATTTTCTTGAACAATGACCAAAAGTGTTGATTCAGATGTCACACGTCCATAGCTGAGTTGCTTTGTTTTTGATTTTTTTTCTCTTGCTATGGAACTTCATATTCTTATGTAGTCGGAAATATTTTCTCTGAAGCTGTCACTTAAGACCTGAACTAACTCCTTGTGATAACATGCTATATGGATGCAATTTTCATCTATATTGCCTTTGAAAACGGTCAATGCCATGTATTACGAAGTTATGTGTAAATTGTCTGCCTATTGTTATAATTTATGCTTCCTAATAAAAACTTTTCTCACACATTTTATATTTTCAGGAGACAAGTTGTCTCTAATTTAAATACTCCCTCCGACCCATATTGCCTTTCGCTAATATGGATGTATCTAGCATATTTTAGCGCTAGATACATTCGTATTTACAAAAGGTAATATGAGTCGAGAGAGTAGATATTAAGATTTTGTAGGACGTTTTACACGACTCATTGATCACTTATCCTGATTTTTTTATCCTTCAGTTGCAAGAATCCCCAAAAAGCTACAGTCGGCTAGCCAGTTCTTATGGTACGTGTAATAGAATTATATTATTTAGTTTACCAGCATGTACAGAGCACAACTATTATGAAATAAAAAGAGATTATCCAGAATCATGCATAGAATACCTATGATGGTCTTCTTCAACCTTAGTCTCGGATTTCTCAAGATAGAGTAAACTATAAAACTTATAAATTTTACTTGACACCTTGATGATGAATTGGTAATTCCAATAGTTTGTTTCATAGATCATTCATGTCGGCTTGCCCACCGTAGGCGGGCAAGCGCGCGGCAAGCCGCGCCTTCCTATCTAGTATCTGCAATATTCGGGATAGTTTTTCCAGTATCAGCAACCGGCCGTCGATCCTCCTCCGCAGTTCGTGAACCAACAGCAGGGTAATCCTCAAGCGGCTGCAAAGAAAAGGAAGAAGAAGAAGAAGAACCCGACAACACCTGTGTTGGGTCAGCCTGGGGTTGCTTCCGCTTTGGGTCAGGCTGTGATTCCGCAGCAGTATGTGCACCCGGTTCCTGCTGTTCTTGTGACTCAAACGCCGTTGCCTGTGGCCGATGCACCTGCTCCTGATGCTGGGGTCGGCAAGCCAAAAAACGGGGTTCGTTGTTGGAAGTGTGCAGTCAATACTCATGCCTCAAAAGATTGCAAGGTAGTTCATTATTGTCTGGTTTGTGACAGTGCTGCTCATCCTACTATACGATGTCCTATTTTGAAGCTTCCAAAGCCACTTGGTTATTTTGTGGGTTGTGGTGACGATGCGACTCTCAACCTTCATCTTCCTGATTTTGTTCACAAGCCTCATTTGATTCCTTCTAGAGCGCCTACTGCATTAGTTCAGGTTTCTGGTGAGACAGTGCATGCCGACGCGATACATAGTCTGATGGCACGTATGTGTCCTGGTCATGCTAACTGGAAGTGGGAGGCTATTGCTCATGGAGCGAATGCTTTTCTTATTGGTATTCCTTCTGCTGATGATCTTTCTAGGATTGATGGTATGCAGATGGGGGTCCCGAACTTGAAGGCCCAAATTTCTGTTAGCACTTGGGGACGGGAAGATATAGTTCCAGAGTTTGTTATGTAGCCGGCTTGGGTTCATGTTGAAGGTGTTCCATATACTGTTAGGAACTCTCATGGTCTATGGGCTCTTGGGTCACTTATTGGTACTACTTTGGATGTGGACCTTGTTTCTCTCCGGAGCCAAGGCATTGTTCGTGTTCTTATCGCTATGAGAGACTTATCAGCTCTGGAGAAAGATTCGGATGGTACCACTCCACCGTGTCTTAAGGTTGTTGCTTTGTTGAAGCTCAATGGTTACAGATTGAGGTACCGCGGGGAGTCTCCACAGTATGTTCTAGATCCTAAGTTTTGACCGTATTTCCGGAAAGGAGATGGTGATGATGAGGAGGATGATGAGGCCAATGAGGACAAGCACGATGATCAGTCCGCTCGAGCTCCGCGTGGCACGTCTAGAATGGATGTTGACTCTACTCCCCCAGTTGATAATAGTGGCAAGTTTGTGTCAGCACCGGGTGTTTCTCAGGTGGTTATAACGCCATATAATCAGTTACCAGTTACTCCGAGAGGCAAAGAGTTAGTAGAGCAGGCTCGTGTTTTGTCTTCCTCGTTGATTGCTCCGATGGTTTCACCGGTGTCTGTTCGTTCTTCATCAGCCTCAAGGGTGCGCACCTTCATGCAAGGTCGTACTCGTCCGGAGCCAGTGTTGTGCGAAGTTGCACCGCCAGCCATAGATTCTTTGAGTTTACATGGTCTGAAGCCCTCTTCGCCGACATTTGGGATGCCGACTTTGTTGTATGCTGTGTCGACGTCGCCAGGGTCTTCTTCGTCGCCTCTGATCGGTACCGCCGCGCTGGGCGCTGCACGGGAGGAGGGTTGCAGCCCTGCGCTCACCGCTGGCCTCCAGCCCGCTGGGCCGCATTCAGCTAGGGCAGTCACCGCCTGCCCGTCGCGTGGGGTTGTCGAGGCGCAGCCGGCGCTCGCTCCTGTTGGGCAGACGCGGGTGGACTCCCAGGCTCAGGAGCGGGCGGGCTATCTGCCAACGCCGGTAGCGGCGCCTGGGGCTGCGTCCACTGGCCACTCTCCATCACCTGGGGCGGTCTCGCCTGGGGCCATCCCTTCTGGCCTGTCGCCCAGGGCAGCGTCTCCACCGATCGGCTCTAGTGAGAGGCAGGAGGTCTGCTCGCCAGGGAGTATGGGAAGGTCTAGCTAGCCGTTGCTAGAGATGTTGGCCTGGGGTAAGGAGGGGTCTACATCGCCATTGTCCCCTCCTTTGTCCCGGTCATCAACGTCATCGCCTTCAGAGGAGAAGAAGTCTCTGCCCTATCCGCAGCTTACATGTACCCTCCCTTCCTCCCAGCCGGAGGTTAGAAGGAGTGGGCGCCATGTCACTGCTGAGGATGGGTCAGGGAGTACGGACAAGGACATGATGCAGAAGGCCATGCGGCTTAAGGCGGCAAAAAATCTCGATCCAACTGGTACGAAAAGATCTGCTTCTTCCTTTATTAGTTATTCAGATGCTAAAATTTCGTCTAATCTGGGTAGCATAGGTGTGTCTTTGGGGCGGTGTTCTGATGATATTTCACTTTCGGCTAATGTCTTGAGGCACTTGGAGCATGAACGTTTAACGGTCTCTCCAAAGGCTTCGATAAGGCTAGATACACCTATTTTGGAAGAGGATGAAGCCGATGTCATCTCAGATGGTCGGCTTCTCTCTGCTCTAGTAGGTGGCATTTCAGAAGTTGATTTGGAACAGTCGGGGCTAGATTCATTTTATGATCTAAAAGCTTCTCGACGTAATTCTTCAGCTGAGAAGCGGAAAAATCGTAAGACTGCCTTGTCTACAAAATCCAAAGTAGTTTCTAGATGAATGGCATGTTCAGAAATAGCAGAGGTCTTCGTGACTTGGCTAAACATTCTCACATTGCTGATTGTTGTAAGGACTATAATTTGGATTTTGTAGCTATTTCTGAGACGGGTAAACACAATTACTCTCAAAGCCTATTGAACCGGTTATCTGGTGGTCTAGATTTTGAGTGGTTTTACCGTCCACCCCATGGACGGTCTGGTGGTATGCTAGTTGGCGTTCGATCAGATACCATGGATGTTTTAGCTAGTTCTGATGGAGAGTATCATATCAAACTCACTATTCGGAACAAAGCTGATGATTTCATTTGGAGTCTGGTCACCATCTATGGTGCGGCCCAAGATGCATTTAAGGCTGACTTTTTACGTGAGTTTGTCAATCTGGCAAAAGATAATCAGTATCCAATGATCATTGGAGGTGATTTTAACTTGCTTAGATTCCAACACGATATGAGTAAGGGCCATTTTGATATCCATTGGCCTTTCTCGTTTAATGCTGTCATTGATAGCTTAGACTTGAGAGAAGTTGCTATGGTTGGTCGACAATTCACATGGGATAACAGTTTACCAGACCCAACACATGAGAAACTAGATCACGTACTAATAGACACTGATTGGGAATATAAATATACGTTAGTGTCTGATGACCCACAAGTATAGGGGGTGTATCATAGTACTTTCGATAAATAAGAGTGTCGAACCCAACGAGGAGTAGAAGGTGTTGATGAGTAGTTTTGATAAGGATTCACTGTAAATACTAGTAAACTGGTTTTTAGGGGTATTTGGTAATGCAAGTAAATAAAGTGCGAATAAATAAAAGACAATAATAGTAATTGCTGCAAGTGGCCCAATCCTTTCTAGAGCAAAGGACAAGCCGGTTGTATAACTTATGATGACCAAACATTCTCGAGGACACACAGGAGTTTCTGTCAAGTGCTTTTGCTTCATACCGCTAAATAATCTTTATTAGTTTGATAAGTGTTATGGGGGTGAACCTGTGCTAGCGCACTACCCTTACTAGGATAAATACACACTTATGATTATACCCCTTGCAAGCATCCACAACTACAAGAAAGTAATTAAGATAAATCTAACCACAGCCTTAAACTCTAAGATCCTATGCTCCCTGGTGCAATGGTTTCCCAACGGAGGTTTAGGTTTCTGTCACTCCAGCAACCCCACAATTGGTAGCCAAATACACAATGCCTTCCACTAGGCCCATAAATGGTGAAGTTTCATGTAGTCAACGTTCACATGACACCACTAGTGAAATAGCACCACAACAAATAAATATCAAACCATTAAATATTACTTACATAATTCCACTACTAACATCTTGACTTCTCCCATGTCCTCAAGAACTAAATGAACTACTCACAAGACATCATATGGATCATGATTAGAGGTGAAATAATGGTAAATAACAATCTAAACATAAACCTTAATTCAACGGTTCCACTCAATAGCATCAACCACAAGAGTAATCAACACCGGAAAAGTTTCCCCTAAGAATTTGACAAGATTCAACCCAAGATGTTACAGCGGGACGGCGTGGTGATGGTGGAGATGAAGGTGCTGGTGGTGAGGATGATGGTGATGATGATCCCGATGAAGTCCAGCACGATGATGATGACGATGGAGACGATCTCCCCTCTCTAGGAAGGAATTTCCCCGGCAGATTTCTGCCTGCCGCAGAGCTTTTCTCTCTCTGATGTTTTCCGCCCCGCAGAGGCGGCGGTGTCTATCTCTGAGCCCTCCCTTGACTTAGGTTTTTGGGGACAATGAAATACGTGAAGGGGTGATGGCAGTAGTGGGCCAGGGTGGCCTCACCACAGGGAGGCGCGGCCAGGGGTGGGCCGGCGCCCCCTGGTGGTGAGCCCACCCTGTGGCTCCTCTCGCCTCCTCCTTCTGGCTCCTTCAGTCTTCTGGCGAAATATAATTTTCTGGTATTTTTCTGGAATTTCCTGATCTTCCGAAACATGGTGTCTTGACGGTCTTTTTTCCAGCAGAATCCTGACTCCGGCAGCAATTCCTCCAATGTTCATCAAACATATAAAAACAGAGGAAACAACATAAGTATCATCTCTAAATGTGAAATATATCAATGAATAACAGCAAATTATGATACAAAATAGTGATGCAAAATGGACGTATCAACCCCCCAAGCTTAGACCTCGCTTGTCCCCAAGCGAAAACTAAACTCAATAAATATGACCACAGGTTTATGGAGTGAAGTGTCGATAATCAAAATACGGACAAGAAGCATCACATTCACCAAGGCACAAATTATAATAGATAGCAACTTCCCTTCATATAATATAGACTTGTAATAAGTAAAAGGGAATCACAAATAAAGATGCATAAGGTAAATTATAATTGGTGGTGGCAAACCTTAGTTCTTGGTCAGAGAACAATGAACAAACTATACTTGCTCCTTTTTTTTTGAATGAAGCCTTTTACAACAGGGCTAATAAAGCAAAAACATAAGCTCAACGAAACAAACTCTTTGCAATCATAGAAAGCTTTCAAAGATATATTCCTTTAGATAAAAGCATTGTACTAAACAAAAGAAGATAGTAAACATGATTGAACGGATCAACATATGGATGATTGAAACATAACAACTCAAATGCTTGCTTGAGATAGAAGGGAATAGGTTGACTCAACATAAAAGTAAAAGGCAGGCCCTTTGCAGAGGGAAGTAGAGATTAAACATGTGTTAGAGCTTTTCATTTGTAAAATAGAGAATAAAGTTATTTTGAGATGTGGTTGCTTTTGTCAACGACTAGCAACGGAGTTCTTGATATCTTCCATACTAAACAAGTTAGAGCGGTTCCAAGATGTTGATTGATTGGCACAATTGTGCTCTTTTAAAGCTTTGCACTCCTCCCCACCTTTTCCTTTCTCAAACCATGGCTAACCGATTCCATCGGGTGCCCACCAACTTTCACATACCATGGAGGAGTGCCTTTTTCTTTTCTTTCTCTTTTAGATTACAATGGTCTAACCCCTTGCAAAATTAATGATGAGCAGATGAAGCTGCCTAGTCGAGGGGTACTTAATTTAATATGGAAGATAACAAAATGAGAAGTATTTGAAGGTTTTTGAAAGGTAGCACATGAAAATTACTTGGAATGGCTTGAAATACCATGCATAGGAATTTATAGTGGACTCTTTGGAAGTAACTTGGTTTTTGGGAGTTGGATACACGAGAAGTATTCCCTCTCAGTATAGGTTTTTGGCTAGCAAGGCTAGGTAGCAAGCATAAGAGTTGCATGAAACAAACAAACATACATATAATAGGAACAATCATGCAAACTTCCTTGAAAGTACAAAAGATTTTAACTTGAGAATACTTTGCTTATGAGCCAAACATGAAGGAAAGCTGAAATGATGTTACTACCAACTCTTCTTTCTTCTTTTCTACTCAAACCTCAAGGTAATGTTGCTACTGACAAAGCTAAGTTTGCCAAAACCAACTAAATTTACTCATGCTCCCGAAGTGATACCAATACTAATCAACAAGACTAATCATATAAGAAACATTGCAAACTAAAATAAAGTGTGCAGAAAGTAAACGATAAACTTCTCATTAATATTTCATTACCGCAACTCACACCAAGGGATACATAGATAACCAACTAAGGAGGATACTTCCACAATGCAAACTATTCTATAAGATAACTTCTCTATTCATGATATGACTCTACTTGAAAAGTAAATGAGTAAAAGATAATGATGTGATACCGCGGCACTCCCCCAAGCTTGGAACAAGCCAAGGGGATGCCTATACCAATGAAGAATTACTCCTTCGGCGGTGGTGGCGAGTCCTTAATAAGCTTCTCAATAAAATCTCTCAAGTCATCAATCTTGTAGCTGAGGTTACGAATCATCTCTGAATTGTCCTCAATACGGCTCATGAACCTGTCAGCCTGAGAATCCTAGCTCTTGGAATTATTTCCCCATGCTTCTTCACTCTTGGAGCTTTCTTTCCCTGCACTGTTAGAACGATCTATATCCCAACCAGAGGGAAATCATGACCTTGGTACCTTTTGAAACTGATGTTCATGTATTAGAGTATGGAAGTGGTTGTTGCTTGACGGGGATGTCCGTGGAGCTAAGGTGTGATGCGGCACACCCCCTCCGGTGCTCATCCATGAGCTTCTTTTAAACTTGCTAGGGTTCGTCACCACCAATGCTTGCGATGGCAGTGCATGGGAACGAGCGTTGCTCTTCTTCTATCTCCTCCTTCTCGGCTTCACTCTCGACGTCCTCCTTTGGTTCTAGGTCTTGGCAATCATCTTCTCAAGGCATCTTCTCCTTGTCGTTGCTTGAAGAGTCCATGGTGCTCCCAAAACTGAGATCAAATCCTCACAGAAACATCTTGAAATGAAAACACAACGAGAAAACAATATACAAACCTCGGGCAATTCGGGGGGTTATATAGGCGAAAATGAAACATCAAAACGTAATCACAGGAGGAAACCGGGACGGAAACGAGCTCCGGGGTGCTCTCACCATAGGGCGGCGCGGCCTGGGGTGGGCCCGTGCCCCCTGGTGGTGAGGACACTCCGGACTCCATCTCCTGCCCGTTTTCGTCTCATGATTTTTCATATTTAATAAAAACAACAAAAATATTATAGGAAGAGTTTAACGCAAACCTTTTCTGACTAGAACTGTTACCTATTCGAAAACGAACTCTGCAGGTTCCTGCATATTGTTCTAGATGAATTCTTCCAGAGTCACCGTTTGAATAACATCAACATCTTCATTATAAGAATCTCCAGCAATATAATGTTTGAGTCTTTGCCCATTCACCACTTGTGTAGTGTTATCTTTTAACGAAGCAATCTTTATCACACCTGAGCGGTACACCTCTTCAAAAACATAGGGTCCTTCCCATTTCGAGAGTAATTTTCCTGCAAAAAATCTGAGACGAGACCTATACAATAGAACTTTCTCACCAACATGAAACTCTCTCTTAAGAATTCTCTTATCATGCCATTGCTTGAGTTTCTCTTTGAAAAGTCTGGCATTCTCATAAGCTTCATTTCTCCACTTATCTAAAGAACTCAAATCAAGCAACCTTTTCTTATCGGCGAGTTTAAAATCCCTATTAAGCTCTTTCACTGCCCAAAAAGCTTTGTGTTCTAATTCTAAGGGCAACTGACACACTTTTCCGTAAACCATCTTGTAAGGAGACATGCCCATGGGGTTCTTATAAGCAGTTCTATAAGCCCATAAAGCATCGTTTAACTTGCTAGCCCAGTTTTTCCTAGATCTAATGACAGTCTTCTGCAAGATAGACTTGATCTCTCTTTTTGAAAGCTCTACCTGCCCACTAGTTTGGGGATGATAAGCAGAAGAAATTCTATGATTAACGTCATATCTAGCAAGAGTTTTTCTAAAACCACAGTGAATAAAATGAGAACCTCCGTCAGTCATAAGATACCTAGGTACACCAAACCTAGGAAAAATAACATCCTTAAGCATTTTTAACGAGGTCTCACCATCGGCACTTGATACGTCTCCAACGTATCCATAATTTTTGATGCTCCATGCTTGTTTTTACACCATTTGATTAGTGTTTTATTACACTTTGTGGCATTTTTATGCATTTTCCGGAACTAACCTATTAAAGAGATGCCACAGTGCCAATTCCCTATTTTCTGCTGTTTTTGTGTTTCAGAAAAGTTGCACAGGAAATATTCTCGAAATTGGATGAAACCAAAGCCAGTCGTCCAGATATTTCACGGACCTTCCAGAACACCGAAGAGGAGACGGAGCCGGACCAGAGGGCGGCCACACCACCAGGGGGCGCAGCCCACCCCTGGCCCACACCGTCCTGTGGTGTAGGCCCCCTGGTCCACTTCAGATGCCGCCTCTTAGCCTATAAAGACCCCCGACGGGAAAAACCTAAATACCCGATCACTTTTCCAGAACGCATCGCGATCCGCCGCTGCCGTCGACCCGAAGATCGGGAGGGTCCAGAAGCTCTTCCCGACACCCTGCCGGAGAGGGGAATCGCCACCGAAGGTCTTCTTCATCACCATGCTTGCCTCCGGCGCGATGAGTGAGTAGTCTACCTTGGACTATGGGTCCATAGCAGTAGCTAGTTGGTTGTCTTCTCCACCATGTGCTTCATGTTTAGATCTCGTGAGCTGCTTTACATGATCGAGATCACCGTTATGTAATTCTACATGTTGTGTTTGTTGGGATCCGATGAATATTGGTGTTATGATTGAGTTGATGTGCTGAATATTATCTTATGTTATCTCTATGTTGTTTATGATCTTGCATGCTCTCCGTTGTTAGTAGCTATCTTGGCCGAGTAGTTGCTAGTGACTCAAAGAGGGGGTATTTATGCTCGATAGTGGGTTCATGCCTCTATTTAATCTGGGGGAGTGACAGAAACCACTAAGGTTGTAGATGTGTTGTTGCTACTAGGGGGAAAACAACATTCATATGCTCGAGGGCATATGCTTTGTTTACATTACACACTTTGCTTAATGCAATTATCTGTTGTTCACAACTTAATACTTGTAGAGTTCTCGGATTGATTCGCCACAAGTGGATTATTAGTCATAGATGCAGTTGGATGGCGGTCTATGTATCTTGTTGTAATGCCCAGAGTAAATCTCATAGTGATCCTCTCGACATATGCACGTTGTCTTTATTCTATCAATTGCCCAACTGTAATTTGTTTACCCAGTATGTGTTATTTTATCTTATGGAGAGACACCGCTAGTGAACTGTGGACCTCGGTCCTATTTCCTTTATATTGCTATCACCTGTTTACTTTACTCGTACTGTTTACTTTACTTGCATACTATTATCACTTTCTACTCGATACACTCATACCCTTTATTTCAAGCAAACCGGTGAGATTGACAACCTCATCGTAAGTTGGGAACAAAGTATCTGGTTGTGTTGTGTGCAGGTTCCACGTTGCCGCTCGCAAAGCAAAGCTTGGATGAGGCGCCCTATAAATTGTCCGGAGCTGTCGCAAAGCTAGTAGGCATCACCTTCAGTCGTATTGTCGTCCTCCTACTGGATTGACTACCTTCGTTGTAGTATAGTGGTAAGTTTTCTGGCGCCGTTGCCGGGGAGGAAGAAGACTTCTGCAAGGGGAGTTTTCGCACGCACATCCTTTACTTTGTTTATTGTTTTGCTTTACTTTATTTTTACTTGCATCGTTTTATCAAAAACCCAAAAAAATTAGTATCCTTGATAGTTGTTATTTCTTTACTTCTATTTCATTATGTTGTTCCCTAAGTACATTTTGGAGGACCTCTCAGTAGGTAGTGGTTTAATTATTGGAAAAAGTAACATCGAGGAGTTCTTTAATCATATTAGCATGCATAAAGATGTTGAGAAAAAGTCTTTGGCTGAGCTTGCTCCTAGTTATGAAATTGCTTCTGCTTATTTAATTCATATGTTAGAAGCTAGGTTTGCTAGCCTTAACCCTTTTATGCAATACATGTTTCTTAAGCTTCATGATATTGAGGATCCCAAAAATAAAGCTTTTATCCTTGAAGCTCTGCGCATAGAATTTAGAGATGTTGCCATTGAAGCTAGGAAAGTTCTTAAGCATTTTAATAAGCTTGGTTCACCTATAAAGGTTGTTAATACAAACAATGAGGGAACCGAAATACCTATACCTAGCAAACTCTTGGGATTGTATGAAGCTTTTGAAAATAATTTTGATTGGATTTGTCCCAAAAATCTTTTTAGTGATTTGAGTGAACCAAAGCATGATCACAAAGGGTCTTCAAAAAACTTATGTGGATGAAATACAATGCCTTATTGAGAAGACCCCTTCAATGGATCTTAATGCTTCTTTCGAAAATACTTGATTCGCACTTTCTGCGCCTAGCTCAAAGGCGTTAAAGAAAAGCACTCTTGGGAGATAACCCAATGTTTTTACATTCAGTTTTTTTATTTTATTTGAGTCTTGGAAGTTATTACTACTGTAATTACCTCTCCTTATCCTTTTTATTTCGTTGTTGTGCTAAGAGAAGCCTCTAATTTGAGCGATGTAAGATTTGGGGATGTTGCTGTCCTGAAATAGTTTTTGGTGCTGCACCGTAAAAATTCGTGAAAATTCTCTGTATATCTTCTGGACCTGCGATTTCTTGTGCGTATGCCCCAGGTTATATCCAAACTTTCATTAGTCGAACACTTTTTGATTTGAGCAACAGAAAACCCTCTAAAAATTCAACCTTTGTCAGCTGTTCTGTTTTGACAGATTTCTGCCAATATTTGTGTTTGCCGCTTTATCACTTTATTTTTGAGTTCTTTTGATCACAGAACTTTTGGGGAAGTTGCTACAGTAGTATATGCTTTATATGTGGTGGTTTTGAGTTGAAACCTGAAGCAAAAAGGGTTGATTCAATGTTATGCTTACACTAATGTTGCTAATAGATTTGTGTTTAGTTTTGTATGAAGGAAGTTTTCAAGTGTAGGGATTGGAGAATGATGAGATGAGTTGAAGAATGGACAAAAGATCAAGCTTGGGGATGCCCAGCACCCCAAGAAATATCCAAGAAGTACAAGCATCAAAGCTTGGGGATGCTCCCGAGGCACCCCTTCTTCATCGGCAAAAATCAAGTCACCTTTCAAAACACTATATTTTTATTGCTTCATGCATTATGCATTTTTCTTGGAGCATCAGTTGTTTTTAGTTTTCAGTTTAGTTTAGTTTTGTTTGCTGCAATAAATGGTTGGACCCCAACAAATTTCTTTTGGAGAAGTTGGCTTGCTTTTCATTTGCCAAGAACACTCCGTTTTTCATTCTTATAATTTCAACGAGTGTTTTCTTTTTCTAGAACTGCGTTTAGCTTTCGTTTTTCGCCTTGATTTGTGTTTAGATCTTGTTATATCTTTTCATCAAGGTGTATTTTTGCCTCTGTTCCTTATTGGTTTTCATCAAAAGAGTTGGTTATAAAAAGTTTGAATGGTGTTGGAAAAGAGAAAAAGCTTTATGCAAAAAAGTAGTACAAGAAGGAGCTTGTTGTAACGCCCCAAAACCGGTACCTTGCGTATCGTAGCGATCACGCCACAACACGCACGGTGTCGCTTTGGAAACGCCCACCAGGCATAATGTGCACATCGAAACATACACATTATGCGGGTGGAATCGAGTAGCAACAGTTACACAAGTTCATGATGGAACCCACAAAAGAATATATAATATAACCACGAAGTCTCCGAGAGTCAAGAATCCAAATACATACAAAGATCCAAATCATACATAAAGCGAAATAGTATCCGAGTACGGACAAGAATACAAATTGGCCTAAGAGGCCTGAAGATAAATGATGGCGTCCAAAACCCTGCCCAGGCCAAGCCGGAAGGGTAACCTTGCTAACGTCGTCGCTCCCATACCTGTTAAAAATCGTCGGGCCAAAGGTTGCCGAACAAGGAGGGAGAAAGAGAAAAAGGGGAAAAAACGAGGGTGAGTACCGAGGCACGTACTCGCAAGACTGGAATTCAACTGTGCTCGCCTACAGGCTATATTGTGGACTTAGCGGCAACAAAAGTACTAAACTAGAGAGACACACTACAACTTTCGTCTAAATAGAATAAGATAAGAGAGCGCATAAAAGTAACCAACTAGAAACTAACACCAAACACAACCCAGCCAATGAATCACCTCCTCGTGACCAAACGAAGAAGCAAGTATCAAAGGCACTCACACGGTTACCAAGTTTTATTGCAGATTTATTGTTGTAGTTGTGCTAGCTTACTATACAAGTTTATTAGTATTAAAATAGCAGGTGCAAGTTGTTCTATGATCGAGTAGTACAGCTCCAAGTCGTCCATAACCGCGGACACGGCTTTTCGAAAAGATTTAACCCTGCAGGGGTGCCCAAATGTACCCACACGTTCGATCAATCCTTCAGGCAAAACTCGCGCCCTTAATAAAAACGGGTGCACCATTAGGATAGTCACGACTCGCACTCTCCTTCACTACAAACAAGTCCAGGAAGCCACCTGACTAAGTTTAACCCGTATCGAGAGTCCGGCCGAATCTCCGAACGGACTTAGCTGTTTGCGTCGGCGCTGCAAGATGGACCGGAGCCTCTCTTCTGGGGAGGTTGTCCACCTGCAGTCGTCCCGCGCCTACACGAGCGTGCAGAACAAGGGGTTACAAGGCTCACTGGGCTTCCCCCAAAGTAAATCGGACCATAAGATACAAGCTGCACGCCCGACAAGAACCAAATGGAAACACCTCAAACTAGTTGTGGCCACTGGACAAGTATGTAGATTCCGGCAGTGATCGAGGGGAGGCCCGTAAACGTACCCACGTGTGATTAGAGCGCTCAATCTCAGAACAGTTCATGCGATCTCGGGGTCCTAGGGGACACAAGTGAGCCGTCGTAAAACCAGCAAAATGACTCACCGATGCCTCTGCTTAATTCAATTTTAATTATTAACATTAAAGTAAGCCATGAGTATCTCCAACAACATATATCCATAAAGTAGAGCATGTGATAACTTTCCCAACCCAAGAAGATAAAACAACTCCAACAACCTGAATATGCCTACGACTCGCAAGGCCAACTCAAACAACAAGCACACGAGTAATAGGATGTACATGGAAGGTTCTATGGCTTTGCTTTGGATCACAGGTGGATAGGACACGTGACTCGAACAAAGCATCGCGACACAAGGCTAGAATATAGAGCTAGCGAGAGCAAAAGTATTAAATGGGTAGAGAGAAAAGGGCTCGCCTGAAAAGATGGTCGAAGAACACCCGAAGAACTTGTCGTTGCTCACATCACCACGAAGCGGCCTATCCGAGAAGAAGCAAACGCTACAACAAACAACAGATGCAATACTTACTACTACGGCAAAAATCGGCATGGTCATGAAAAGCATGCATGCATGACATGGCAATTATGATGCAATGCATCTTATCCAAATTAAGCGGAATCGGAATTCCGACACACAAATATATGGTTCAAGTTATTTTACTACACGACAATTTAAATGTTGATTAACATGGCAAAGACAAGGCATAGGTGAGCTACTCAAAATTAAATGAAGTGGGGTAACCATATTTGGTAATACCCAAATACTCCATATGTTATTAATAGGTGTGATGCAAATTACCACGTGACTACATGATGCAAGATGCAAACAATAGCATGGATGACATATTTAGATTACTCACATTTTTCTGAACAACTGTCATATATAAAACAATTTATTTTAAGTTACGGTTTAGAAGATATAGAATTAACAAGTAGTATTTGTAAAACAAAATAAAAAAAGAAAAGATGGCAGAGATCTGGCTGGGAGCTTGGTTTAGAACAAGTAGGACTTCTTTTGATTTGACCAAACCAGATATCGTATAGTCAGGCAACCAGTATACGCACATGCGGCTGGATCGATTCTTGCTGTTCAAAAAGAGCTAGCTAAAATAGGAACCGAAATGAAACACTCCAGCCTGCAGGTTACCAGCTGACAGATAAAAACGAAGGAGCTTCATGCCTTCACGCACGGGGCTTTGAACCTGCGCCTGCGGCTGCGGCTGCCGATAGGGATTGGCTGGACGTCGCGCCCGCCGGAGTTAGACGAGGGAAGAGATGCGGCTGAACAAACTTGAGCAGAATCGGAAGCCACTGTCTAAGTTATTACAAAGGGAAGGTGGATCTGACGAAACTGAATAAATGCAGAGAAGTCTTTACGGAGAGAAAGATTGCAGTGAAGGTCGACCTTGTGGACGGAACGCGCAGCCGCGCTTGGGTTGCTGCAGACTAGAGCCGATGACGATGAGTGAACTGCGGCCGCGACCGAAGCGAGCAGATGGCGGAGGCGATGTACAGAGTTTGAGCTCGAATTCATGACAGTACACGGTCATGTCAGAAGGGGATCCACGGCTACGTAGCCATATCTTGACAAGGAGAGAAGGGAAAAGGAGCAGCATCTTACCGGGAGTTTGTGTGCGTCAACGGAGATGGTGGGGAAGGGCCGGAGCGGCCAGATTTCGCCGGTATCCAGGAAGGAAGAAGAGGATGCGCCTGTTGCTGTAGTTGGTCTGGACTCAATTCCTTGAACTGGGACGATCTAGTCGACAATGCGGAGTCCCAGGATGCGTCGGCTTGGCGGCGGGTGCACTGCAACGGCGGCGCGTCGTCGGCCATGGCTGCGGTGGTCTGTGGCTTCGTTTCTGGCTCGGGAGCTTGCAGAGAAGGGCGACCAAGAAGGGGAGGATGGGTGGCGGCGCAGAGGGAGGAAAGAGGAGGCTAGGGTTTGCACTTTGCAGGCTAGGGAGATTAAGAAGGGAGGGAGGGTCACGCTCCCTGCGTGGGCGCTGGCCATGTGAGGCAGAGAAGCACGTCTCCTGCGTGCTCCTTTTCAGGAAGAGGACAAACCGGGAAAGGGAAAGAGCGTCTCCTTCGCTCAGGAAAGGAGTTGGTCGATGGAAAAATGGTTGGACTTGAAGGCAAGGCTGCAGCCTTTTAATTTAGGATTTCAGAGAATTTTAGCAACCAAATTTGTAGGATCAACCGAAGAAGAGCTCAAAGTAAGAAAGACGAAAAGAGAGGGGAGAAAAGTTAAAGATCTTCTGAAAACATTATTTGATCTCAAACAATTTTCAAAGTTTTCATATTATAGTTTTAGCTTTATTTTGAAAATAAGAAAAGAAAGGGAGGGTTTATTATAAAACTATACAAGAAAAATAGAAATAGGTTTTGTACCAAATAATTTTAAGTTTGAGAAAAAAAATGCAAGGTGATAGATGCATGAGGATGCATGACGTCACGGTGATGCAAAAAAGAAAAATAACAAGCAAAACTAATTATGGGTATTTTTCCCGGCCGTTACACTTGTGTAGACTGCGGCCTAGGCTTTTGCATGTCGTGCTTGATGTCTTCTTGATAGTATGCTTAGTGGTTTTGCTGTAGCATGACTTGTCTCAAATGACTGAGATTGCTTAATGAGCCTTTGAAAAAATCATGCGTTGTTTTAATTATTTGGAAGCATTATTTTGGTTTTCTCCTCTGATGCTTTATTTGGGTTGACTTGGCGCATGCTCACACATGTTAGACTCATACAAAGTCGCCATTGCCTCTATGATAATTTAGTTTTTGACTTTTGATGCCATCTTATGCTTCTTTTAATGTCGCTTTGTCGCTATGCATGATTATGGCCGTTATTGCTCTCTTAGTTGGTCGCTCCCAGTCTTTTGCTAGCCCTTATTTTGTACTGAGTATGAGCTCTACTCGTGCATCCAACTCCTAAAAACCAAGTTTGCCATTGTGTCCACCATACATACCTATTAGCAATTTTCTATTCCAAAGTACATTTGACTTGCTTTTATCTATCCATCAAATTAAACTCTTTTTGGTGTTATGCGAAAATTAGTTAGTAAAGCTCTCATGAACCGGATGGCACACTTTACTTTTTTCGCTTTAAAATTTTGAAATTGTGGTCTCTTATGTTGAGTTGTTATGCTTGCAAGTTGTAAGTTGGGAATTAGCCTAGCCATGCCGTCATGGGGCAAGCTTTCAACATTGCACTATCTTTCATTTGAGTTGATATCATGATCTTTTGTTTATGGATACTCGCGATGTGAAATAAGTTGGGAATCTTGCGGGATCATTGAGTTTTTATATGTGTTAGGGAAATGCCTGGGCCGCTAATCTAAGCCATGCATCATTCATCGTGGAAATTTACAGCATGCCCATAGTGGACATTCGACGACGCATCTCAAAATAAAAAGCTATACCAATGGTAAATAAAAGAGATGTCGAGGTGTTCATTGTCTGTTTGTCTTATCATTTTGATGTGGGCTTGTTCCATGTCATCGGTCAGGAGGTACCCCGTTGGCGGTTGTCGATGATACACATATAATTACAATGACAAGAGCTTTCTTGGGACTCTAAGTCGAGTAGCATGAGGTTTGGGTATTCGTACTTCACGGGACACAAGGTTTTCAACTTATGATTTTTCAAGCATATGCAGCATTTTTTTAAGAAATGGGGTGTTCCCGGCCTCTGCATCAATCGATGCACACAGCCGTTTTATTAAAGAGGTTCAAAAGTTGTACAAATAGCATGGGGGGGGGAACAGCTAGCCATCGACCAACGACGACTCTGCTACAAGCCATCTAAAAATGGAGTACAAAGTTTTCCTAAACATTCTCAATTCTATTAGCATGCCGCCAACCACCCTGGCTGAAGATAGCCCGAACGACCGCCATCAGTCGTGTGCATCCAGAATCCATAAACCCCCACTGGTCTTCTGGGAGGAGCAGCGCCCAATAGGTGATCCAGTGCGTAGTTTTGTTGATAACCTGCAAAAAGGGAGAGACATTTGCATTGTTAAAGATAATATCATTTCGGCAATTCCAGATTGCCCAAACCAAGGCACAAACGCCAATTCTTATCCGTGCCTTGACCGATTTGTCAATCCCGTTTAGCCATTTTCCAAACATGTTCTTTATATTGCTTGAGGGTGGCATATTGAAGGTGAAGTGGACAACTCTCCAAATGAGAGTGGCAAATTTGCACTTGATAAAGAGGTGTTCTATGGTCTCTTCGTCATCACAAAATACGCATTTTTTGCAACCCTGCCAGTCTCTTTTAGCTAGGTTGTCTTTGGTTAGGATTTCTTTTCTGTTTAGGAACCACATAAAGATTCTAATTTTTAGTGGCACCTTAATTTTCCACAGGTACTTCCTAAGAAATTTTGTGTTTCCGTTAAGTAGTTCCGCATAGAGAGATCTGACCGAGAACTGGCCGGATTCGGTCAGCTTCCAGATGAAAGTGTCTTTTTCTTCGGTGATATTGATGTCCATTAACCTCTCCACAAGGTCAAGCCAAGACAGCCATTTGTCGCCGGCCAGATTTCTTCTAAAATAAATATTCAAGCCGTTCTCAGAGAGGGTGCTCGCCACAGTGACATTTTTATGGTTCACGATGGCATAAAGGTTCGGAAATTGAATTGCTAAGGGAGCATTGCCAAGCCATCTGTCTTCCCAAAAACGAGTACCTTCGCCATCACCAACACGGAATGAACCATATTTGAAAAAAGTGTCTTTCTGGTTCATGAGTCCTTTCCAAAAGGGGGAATCTGTGGGTTTGGCTTGTACCTCCGCTAAGTTTTTGTTTTTGAGGTACTTGTTGCAAATCAACTCCTGCCACATCCCTTCCTCGTTAATTATCTTGAACAGCCATTTGCTCAAAAGACAGCTATTTTTGATGTCCAGAACCTCAATGCCAAGACCTCCTTGGTCTTTTGGTCGGCATATCATATTCCATTTTGACAGCCTATATTTCTTTTTGTTCTGGTCGCATTGCCAAAAGAAGTGGGAACGATAAAAGTCTAACCTCTTTCTTACCCCTACGGGTATCTGGAAGAAGGATAGAAGGAACATTGGCAGGCTAGTGAGAACCGAGTTTATAAGGATTAGCCTATCGCCATATGAAAGGATCTTGCCTATCCAGGAGGCGAGTTTCTTCTCGAATCTATCTTCGATAACTTTCCATTCTTTTAAGAGAAGCTTTCTGAAATGGATAGGGATGCCAAGGTACATAAACGGGAGTGCACCTATTGCGCACCCGAAGATTTCCTTGTACTCATTCTGGAGGCTTTTCGCTTTTCCAAAACAGAAGAGTTCGCTTTTATGGAAGTTAATCTTGAGGCCGGAGAGTTGTTCAAAGAGACACAGAATAAGTTTCATATTTATAGCTTTCTCTATATCGTGTTCCATGAAGAGGATTGTGTCATCCGCATATTGAAGAATCGATACCCCTCCTTCTACAAGGTGTGGTATTAATCCGCCAACTTGACCATCATCTTTAGCTCTATTGATGATGATGGCTAACATGTCGGCTATAATATTGAAGAGCATGGGAGAGAGAGGATCCCCCTGCCGAAGCCCTTTGAGCGTTTGGAAGTAGTGTCCGACCTCGTTGTTCACTTTGATTCCCACGCTACCCCCCTGCGTAAATTTGGTTACCCAATCACACCATTTGATGGGAAAACCTTTCATTCTCAGAACTTGGTGCAGGAAGGGCCATTTGACCTTATCATATGCCTTCTCGAAATCAATCTTAAACATGACTCCATCTAATTTTTTGGAGTGGAGTTCATGAATGGTCTCATGCAATACTACAACTCCTTCCAGAATATTTCTGCCAGGGATGAAAGCAGTCTGAGTAGGATTGATAATTTTCTGGGCCATCCCAGTTATCCGGTTAGCTCCTACTTTAGTAAAGATTTTGAAGCTCACATTGAGAAGGCAAATAGGTCTATACTGTTCAATACGACTTGCATCTTCTCTCTTGGGAAGAAGGGTTATGATGCCAAAGTTGAGCCTGAAGAGGGGTAAGTCTCCTGCCTGAAGCTGATAGAACATGGCCATCATGTCCTCTTTGATAGTGTCCCAGAACACTTGATAGAATTCAGCTGGAAAGCCATCGGGGCCAGGGGCTTTATTCTTCTTCATTTGCATCACCGCTTCTTTCACCTCCAATTCGGTGAAATCTGCTGAAAGCACATTTTTCTCTTCGGAGGATAGTTGGGGGATGTCCTCGATCCTATCCTCAAGAAGGGTAAAACTGTTATGAGGGGGCGCCCCGAACAGACCCTTGTAGTATTCGCTAATGAATACTTTAAGGTTTTCTTCACCAGTGATCGTGCCTTCATCTTGCTCTAGTTGGAAGATTTTTGTCTTTCTGTGTTTGCCATTGGCGATGAGATGGAAATATTTAGTATTTTTGCCTCCTTCCTGGATGTGCTTAACTTTAGCCCTTTGAGCCCATTTGGTTTCTTCATCTCTTCTTAGCTTGGCCAGTCGCTCATCCGACTCTTTTTTTAAGGATCTTTCAGATTCATTAAGTGGAGATGTTTCTGCTTTAATGTCAAGGCTATCGATGATATTAAGCAGGCGTTCTTTATAATCCCCGCTGATGTTGCGAGCCCATCCTCGAAGGAATTGTCTCAGGTGTCGAATCTTCTTCTGCCAGGACTCAATAGGTGAGGATTCGTTATGGACTGAACACCATTCGTTCTTTACCATATCGATGAAACCCTCTTGCTTAAACCAAGAGAGTTCAAAAGAGAAGGTTAATTTTTTCCCCCGTGTGCCGGACTCCCAAAGTCCAACAGTAAAGGAGTGTGGTCCGACCCTGATCTAGTAAGGGCATGAACACTAAGCAGCGGGAATTTTTGTTCCACCTCGACTCTTACTAGAATGCGATCTAACTTCTCATAAGTTGGGATGGTGCGCCTATTAGCCCATATGAATTGTCTCCCGGAGAGAGCTATCTCTCTCAAATCTAAACTCTCAATGATGGCATTAAAAATAAATGGCCATCTAGCGTAGAAGTTATCATTGTTCTTTTCTTCTTTTCTCCTTATGATGTTGAAATCGCCCCCTACCATTAGAGGTAGCGTCTCGTTTTCACATATCCTCACCAGCTCGGCTAAGAAGGCTGGTTTCTGCCTGTCTTGGGCTGCGCCATACACAGCCACAAGTGCCCATTCGAAGTTATCTCCTTTGGTCTTAAGATGAAATTTGACACAGAAGTCCCCTGAGATCACCTTTGTTACTATTAACGAGGCATTATTGATTCCTGTGAGTATCCCTCCCGATCTACCTCTAGGTGGTAGACAAAACCAGCTGTAGTCCATACCAGCAGCTAGGTTATTTAGGAAGGGCATCGAGAAACTTTCTCTACCGGTTTCCGAGATAACAAAGAAATCGAGTTTATGAGTTTTAACATTTTCTTTGATTAGAGAGTGTTTGGCCGGGTCTCTAAACCCATCACTGTTCCAAATGAAGCCTTTCATTTTAAACCTTTTTTGTTGATCCTAGTGCTCCTCCTAACCGATATCCCCAAGGTTGAAGCATTCCTTTTATTTCTCTTTCTAAACATCTTAATGGGTATATCGAGGATAGGGTCTGAGGAATCCCCACGGGTTCATCTCTATCCTCAATCACCAAATCTGAACTGAGCTGATTGGCGGTACATAAAATGCTACATTCCCTTTCTTCTTCTAAGTTTTCATTTAAGTTATTTTTGAGGTAGGTGATCCTACGATCTTCCTCAATCTGTTTTAGTGCAGAGATTGAACATTTGGTTTCCGAAGCATTTGATCCTAGAGAAACCCCTAGAGTGGTAGCCCTAGACTCTATCTCAGAATCTGAAAATTTAGAGAAAGAAAGGTTTGGTCTGGTACCTGGAGTGATGGCGTGGAAGCGATGCTCAGCCAGCTGGGCCGCACGCTCCAATTGCGTGGCGTCGCTATTGTGCTGCATCCTCACCCTCTGGCTAGAGCGCACCGGCGAGGCAGTCTTTTCGCTGATCCCCCCAAAAGCGATAACTTCTTCAATCTTTCTTGGCTTGGCAGACGGCATCGGAGGCGAGGAGGGTGTCGCGGCTATCCATGGTGTACCCTTGACGGGCATCGCCCCGTTCTTGCATCCCGCAGGTGAAGTCGCTGGAGACTTCTGACTGAGGCACCCGTCGTCTCCCTTGATAGGAGGAAGGGATGCGGTCTCCTTTGCAGCGCCGAGAGGAGAAGAAGGCGTCTTCTGTCTCTGTAGAACCTCTCCCGAGATATCCAAATAGGCACGAAAAAGCCTGGCTGCTGCAGTCATATGCACAGGAGAAGGCGCAAGAGACACGGCAGGGAAAGCTGCCCCGGCAGTGGCCGGAGGAGTCAGCGTCCCCACAGCATCGTGGACGTCTGCCACGGCAGCGATTTCTGTCTCGGCAGCGCAGACGGGCGTTCTCTGCGCCTCCGCGGTAAGCAGCTCCGGGACAGCAGATTTTTCTGCCCCGGCAGCGGAACCTGCAGCATGATTTGGCTCGGGTGTCGCGGCAGCAGAAAGCAGCCGTTTCTCTGTCGCGGTAGCGGGACAGCCAGACTCGGCGACGATACCAGCGTCGGGCGAGGCTGGAGGCGCGGCAGCAGAATATGTAGTTTCTTCTGCCGCGGCAGCAGAGGACGGCAGTGAAGCGATGAAAGCCGCAATTTCTATCTTGGACTGTTCCATCATACGCTTAACTCTGGGAGAGAACTTGACACCTGAAGAGAAGTCACTGACAAGCATGTTGATGTCAGGGCCCTTTGAGGACGCATTATTCGCCCCATCTTGAACATTACGACCATGTGTAACATCCGTCTCCATAGCGTCGAGGTTCTTCTGAGATTCGAAGGTGCCATCATCATTGTTACCATGCTCATCATGGTCAGAGGGATCTTCCCTGTGAGTATCTTCTGTAGTCATCACCTGATCCCTTTGAGCCTCCACCTCGAAAGAGATATCATAGAAACCATCGGCAATGAATATTCTTTCCTTCGCGGGAATTCTTCGATAGTCCAGGCAGCCAACCAGGATCCGGAGGACTCCTTTTTCCCTAGTGAAATTCATGTCCACTTTGATAGTCTTGCCAAAAAGTGTTCCCAAGGACCACATTGCCAAGAAATCTCCAATTCTCCTTTGGGGGATGCCGGACATGAGAATCCAAATCTCCGGAAGCTTGCTAGAGGGTTCCATAGAGGAGACACATTGCTGAAAATCAAGCTTGATGGTGCTATTGGGGACGTGAAAGGTTCCAAACCTCGCAATCCTCTCAATCTCGTCTTTATCCGGGAATGTAACTTTGAAGATGTTGTGGCCAACCTGACGGCATTCCCAAGTGAAATTCTCAACTGGGACAAGTCTCTGAAGCTGGGCAATAATACTGGGGATAGAGAGTTCCCCACCAGTAACCGAAAGGAGCCCCAGGCGAGTGCTCTCCAGCTTCGGTCGGTAAGACTTTGTGATCGGGCACTCAAAAAACATCAACTTCTCGTCAGAGATGCCATGCAGGATCAGCTGAGGTTTGGGCACTGAGAGAAGGTGGCAGTCGTCCGGCTTGTGTCCGACCTACTCACAGTACTCGCACAGTATGGCCGTGCATTCGAAGAAAAGGTGCCCATTGCTGCCGCAGCGATAACACGATTCCTTCTTCGCTTTCTTCTTGCCCTCGACAAAGGTGTCAGCAGCAGCACCCGAAGCATTCGCGGAAGAGCTCTCACCAAGGATGGCTTTTTTGTGAGCTAACCCCGAAGTGTCTGCGGAGTCCCCGTACTCAGCTCTTCTGTTGTAGTTTGATCGAGGTTTGTAGGTATTCCGCCCACCTCTGTAGTTTGAATTCCTGGGCTGGCGTTGGTTCCCGGACCCTTGACCACCACGCCGATTGCCGCTCTCGGTGAAGCCGCCACCAGCGGCAAAATTCTGCACCGGGGCAAACCCTAATCCGCCCTGAGAGGGCTGCGAGAAGGCATTGATGCCGTTCCCCCCTTGGAGATTGCCCTGCGGGCCGGCGTTGAACCCGAACCCGGCATTTGCGTTGAAGCCACCTTGGGCAGCGTTGCCCTGGCTCCCGCGCTGTGGGAAGGCAGCGCCATTGCCGCCCCCACCGAAACTTGCACCGGTGGTAGGGTTTCCCCCGCCGCCTTGACGAGATGCACCGAAGAGGCCGGGCTTGCCGACGGGATCAGGACGGCCAGCCATGACGACGGCGATGCCACGGGAAACGGGAGCTATACCCCTCTGGCTGCGCCAGTGGAAACCTAGAATACGGTGAAGTCCCGATCGTCTGGGCGAGGTCTCGATGTTGCCTGGGACTCTGGGCTGATCGGGACCTGACGGGCCAGCAGTGGGCCTGGTCGGATTCTTCTTGATCCACATCAAGGCAGCATTGGGTTTCAAAAATCTTCCCCGATCGGCCATCGCCGGAGACGGGATCGAGGATGTTGAACGGCGACGCCGCGGCTGGACGCGGGTCCATTCGCTGGCTATGATCGCATGTTCCTCGAAAGTTGACGGCGCTAACACCGGCATCTTGACATCATTCCAGCTCCCTATGGAGGTCCGTTTGGGAGGGCTCGACGAACTCGAGATCGGCGTTGCCGGATCCCAGACACTGCGGTGGAGTATCGAATCGCACTCCATAGTGATCGATCGATGTCCGACTCTTTTCCACCATTGCTTGTCGAAGCGAGACTCAGCCGAAGAGGAGATTGACCGATTCGAGGAAGGGGAGATGGACGGGGAGAAGAAGGGAACATCACCTTGCACCTCATCAGCCGCCTTGGGAGATGCGCCATCCTCTCCGGCGAGATCATCCACCGACGTGGAGATCGCCCAGAAGCGCCCGGGCAGTCGCCTCAACGGCTCTCTCGTCATTCTCTCTCTCCTCGGTTGTCCATTTGCTCAACTCTTTCCGTCCATTTCGCATAAGTGTATTCGCATTAACTTTAACCATTCAAGATGCTTATGATGGGGGCAATGAGAGCTCAAAGCCGGTAAGTACCATAATTTTTGAAGGTTTATAAAACTTGCAATCACTGCTTCCCTCCGCGAAGGGCCTTTCTTTTACTTTTATGTTGAGTCACCACCTTCTATCTTTATGCACCATTAAGAGAGCATAGTTGTCATTCTGAGTATAATGTGCATTGTCCCAAAGTTTTCATTGATTGATTCATATTGTTGGTTTCACTTGTTCTTAAATTATTTGTATCTAGTCGCCCTCTTAAACTTGAAGGTGTCCTATGCATTTATGTTTTGCTCTCCATGAAGGACAAGCTGAAAACCATTTGTATGTTTTTCCTTATGATTTGAACACACGTTTGACTTTCATTGTTTCATTTTCATGATCTTT